>CM060258.1:41491420-41888920 GCA_030684275.1 Acipenser oxyrinchus oxyrinchus
ACTGGAAGTGGCGCCAATTGGAAACGCAGAGAGATGCTATCAAGCAAATCCAGACTGGTTTCAAAAGAGAAATGCAAGCATTCAACCCTGTATACAGACTGTCTCCATATAGGGCAGGGTTAAAGTTGTGATTACAATATCATCTTGGGCAGCCAGATTAACAGGGGTGGTCAGAAATGTGCAGATTTATTGAGACCATCGGACCAAGTGACATTGTGTCATTTACTGGGATTAGAATGTGTACAATATCTTTAACAGAGACTGAGGTATGGACGATTTAGCAAGGACGATTTCAGAAAGCAAGCTGTGAAGCATTACAGTATTATCTTAAGTTTTGGACGTCAGGATCAGCACTCCCAACAGATACTGATGTTGGATAAACAAGGGACCAAGGAAAGAACCAGACAAATTAGGGTTTGAGGGAAAGAGCTGAGGGGATTAGTACTATTTTAAGACTAAAAGATGAAACAAAAACTCCTGAAAGCCCAATTTAAAAAAAAAAATGAAACCTGACATTTTAGAATTTCACTTTTTTTTTTTTTTTGGTAATTACTGAAAACAGGAAAAATGAATAAGTAAGAGTTTGTTATTGCTGCATCAATAACCATTACTTTGGAATGTAAGGGATACCAAACCTAATGATTCTACAGCAAATACATCTGTAAAGATTATTAAACAGTAGTGAATACAACCTACAACATCATTCACTTAATTCTCTTTACTTGATAATGCATCTGTCTCTATCAGATAAAAATATGGATCACAACATGTTGGGTGATGTCAGAAGTAGACAGGGACACAATCTCACCACCAAGAGGGTGTATGAATTCTACAATTAATGTTTCATTAAAAAAACTTTAATGGGGAGTGTGAACAGGCTGGCTGTAGGGGTGACATCAGGCCAGGAAATAATAATAATAATATCTTTATATAGTGCCTTTCATAGACCACCATCACAAAGCACTTTAGAGAGGCAGGCTGTGATCTGTGTATTATATGCAGAGTCACTTACAATAGGACATTGATTTAACATCTCTTCCACAGGATGGAGCACAAGGACTTGCTCAGGGTCACACAGTGAGTCAGACAGTGGCAGAGGTGGGATTTGAACCGGTGACCTTCTGGTTACAAGCCACTGGACCACATTTCCTGCTTGATGAAACCAAATGAAACCAAAACAAACAGCAACTGCGGGCGAAACTGAGATGATGCGGCACTGTGTTTTATTAACACAAATAAAAATAAAAGGTTTAAATAAAACAAAAACACTGACATAAAACAAATGGCACGTTGGCCAAATGAACAGACAAACAAACAAACAGTGGACGAACAGACAAACAAGTATCATGCTGGCTATAGCAAATGTTATTTTTACTTTATAAATTCTCTCCTCTGTCTCTCCCATTCTCCACTCACGAACACCCAACCCCGAGTGAGTGAAACATTCACACTTTTATGCAGCTGTACTGAGATTGGATTGCTAATCAATCATTCAATTGGAATCTTGGTACATCTACACGTAAACTACTTTGTGCACTTCCTGTGCTTCCATACAAATACCCCTTTTACTCCGCACGTGAAGTGCCATCCCCGTGCCTAAATACAAATATACATTTTATAACACTTGTGCTACATAACCCCACATTATAACCCATGCACTAATACATATACACCAACATTAATACAACACGCGCAACATACAGACATAAAGTACACATGGGGGTGGGGCACACTGCCACAGGGAGTTTCAAAACTTAAAGGGTAAATTGCTTTTTTTGTCTGAAAGACTTTTAGGAAATCACTTCAAACATTTTAATCAGCAGAGACTTTGTTACTACATGTCTTTAATGCCACAGAGCTAATGAACAAAAGAAAGGGCTTTGTTTCCATCCTCCCTCATTCACATTTACCATTTATGGCCTTTGGTTAGTTTGTGCCTCCAGACTAATACATCTGTTGGCTGAACACAGGGAACTTAACTAAGAACTCTTCAGAAAACCAAACAGACAAGATACAGTGTTTTCCTAAACAATTCTCATTTTGTATATACATATTTGGCATGCCACAGACTGGGGTCCAAGGTTTTTTTTTAAATATGTTTCCACAATGTGTACCTAAAAAGAAAAGCATTAGTAGTCTTTTTTTTTTTTTTGACAGTTTATGTAAACCTATTACAGAAATAAGGGTATTTTTCCTCCAACCCTTAAATATGTATTCCAGTTTATCTTTATTTGAATCTTTTCCAAATATTTAACTCTGTCAAACGAGCCATGAAGAACAGTAAGTGCCCTGCTGTTTTTTTAGCCCTTATAAAGATTTGACATTCCACATAAATGTATTTGTAACTGCAATTAAATAACTTTTAATATCCCAAAAAAACACACTGACCTTGAGTTTGAAATACTGTATGCATATTGGGTTTGTTTTAATGGAAATGTTAAAAACACACCCTGTAGTATATTCTGAACACATAGTATTGTATAAATTTCTCATTACTTCATGAGGGACAAGCAAATAAAATAAACAACCTCTTAAAAAATCCTTAAACACATGTGTCACCCCTGTGATGTCCATTCTTCACTGGCTCCCATTAGTACAAAGGATCCATTGGGGCTACATTCCCAGCTGCACTTTTGTTCCAGGGATGCAGGCCTTTTAAACTTTTAACCCTAACTTTCAATAAGTCAGGCTTTCCGTAAACCCTTGGTGGTCTTGCTTTTAGCAAACACAGCTTACTAGAGCTGTCTCCCTATACTATATAGCTGCAATGGCCATTCTCCGGTGAAGTGCATAACCCAATCAAAATGATCTTAAGTTATCTTCTTATGAACAGTGACCTTGCACTGGAGAAAACAGAAGTTTTTTGCAGTTTAAAAATAGCACACAGTTTAATTTAAAATACAATTTCACTTTTTAAAACTTATTCAGATATATCTTAAATACTGATACACTGATACATTAAAAAGTGCTTAGATAGCTTTACATAAAACCCCATAGTAGATCCTTCATGGTTTGGAGGTGAACTGTTTTGAATCTGTGAAAAGCTCCAATAATCCAATAACAGGATAACAGTAACTAAAGAACAAACAACTATGAGTTAGACAACATGGTTTCTACAATTAAACACGATTGCCTACATTTTATGGGCTAAAGCTGGGAAGCTTTATCTGGTTTTATACTATATTGCTATCACCTCGGTAAACAATACTACTAACTTGCAGAACGGAAATCTGTCCCAAATCAAAACATATGATATCACAGCAGGAGCCAGATGGACAAGCAGTGAACTACTGAAGATAACAATGGGGCCTGAAACCCCAACTACACAGTTTTTTGTTTTTTTTCTCATCAAACCCGGCAGCGCTGAACATTGACATTACAGTTGCAACCAGAAGTCTTATTGACTTTGAGTATACTTTGTATATAAAATAGATTGAGATCACAATAATATGTCTTACCTCCTGGCTCCAGAGAAGAAAGTTTGACATTTTCAACAGCTTGAAAAAAGGTTCCCTGTAAACATTCCTTCTTCATTTGAAAAGGCCTCAACTGCATAGGGTGAAGCCCTGGACTGTTTCTTGCAGCTATAAGCTACTTGTCTTCAGACTTACAGTAATGACTGACTTTGTTAATCAGATTTAAAAGGACGTCCAAAAGAAACCCAACATTGCACTGCAACAGTATGTCATTGCAACTTAGGCTTTCTTCATGGAGCTTAAGCAGTCTTCTCTGCATATTGTTACGTTGATCAGTATGGCATTCCCATTAACATCCTTGGTTATGTACCTTGTTTTTATAGTTAACAATATCCTATGTGCATTAACAGCTGGCACAGAACAGACTGTGGTAGTCATCGTTTTTTATAATATGTCACACATAACCCCAGACCACACTTTTGATAATAGCTTCCTCTAAGCTTAGATTTGATTCTGGATAAATTACAAACCATTGTAACACTAGGCATTAAATCTTAATGGGTTCAAATGGAATAATAAAACAGTAAACAAACAAGATCAGCTGTGTTCAGACTAGGCTTAAAAAACTAAACAAGACTGATTCCACACCGATTTCACTGTTCAGACTAACCCTCAGGTTTAACAGGTCTCACATTGGTTTGAGATAGAACACTTTTCACAAGATCAATCTAAGTAAAGTTTGAACAGAGAAACCGGTTCTATAATGGTGAGCTTTGCCAAAACCACTGTGTCCAGTGGGTGAATTTCCCTGTTGTAAAAAAGATCAGTTTCCATATTTCTGCATATTTCCTTTTACAAAGTAATATAGGACTAAATAAACATGAGACAGTACTGTGTTATTTGCTTTGAAGGAAGTTGGTTGTGCAGCTGACATATATTTTTATGGTGGCTCATTAAAAGAAAAGGGATTTTTTAAAATCAGTTTAATAATTTTCATATCTGTTTTCATTTATTTTATTGTTCTTGTTCTTTTTCTGACTTCTTTTCAATTTTGCGATACATCTATTCTTTGTCAGGGAAGATTTACAAACATCTGACAAATGTCACCATAAAACAGTGTCTTGTTTAAGATGATTTTTTGTTTCCATGGAAACGCCATTAGACCATTACTTCCACATTAAAGAGCTGTGTGGGAAACTGTTGGTATTTCACATTTGCTATAAAAAACTGAATCTGTGCCATAAAAAATTATATGAAAAATGTAGAAAGCAGATGTTTAATTTAATAATACCGAAAGCCATCAGAGAAATGTTAAAAATAACATTTATCTTAAAGCAATGAAGCCTTTAACAAAGGTATTCCTCCCAACAGAGGTTTTAACATTTGGTCTTTAGAGTGATTCCTGTTTTTATGTCCTATAAACTATATGCAGTTTCCAGCCAAGAGGGCCATTGACCATGACTTAAAATGGCCTTAAAGGAAGTCATAAATAATAGCCTCAGTTAAGAGTGTGGCTCATGAAAGAATGAGATGTTTTTTATACATTTAAATAATCCCTTGTGAAAGAGATGAAAACATTTATTTTAAACAGCCTCCTAAGAGACATCAAAGACAAAACTGACTCAGCACTTCTAAGCTATAAAGAACTGGTGGATGACTAGATGCAGGGGCACGGGAACTAGAGGTGCTGGGGGTGTGGCAGCACCCCTGGCTTGAAGTACAGGGGTGCTGTGCACTGGCTGGTGCAATAAGAAATCCTACTAGTTTTATGAATCTTATGAGCTGTGTATGCAGTGCACTGCTCCTTTGTGTATGGCTTTTGAACACAAACAACAATAGACCAATCAGCGCTGATTATCACTAGATATTTTATAAATTGCACAGTTGCAATCTCATGTAGTTAAAAAGCATTAGCTTGTATACAGTTGAGCGGTTATTGAAAATGCTTGATGAAAGAAAATCTAATAATAAATAATAATAAATATTTTTCAGTGTCCTATATGTTCAATCTATCTATTTTAATTTAATATAGCAAATAAAGTCACAAAAAATGGAGAATAGTGTTTGAGGTCAGCGGCATACGGTAACCACAACAACAATAGCAACTAGTCTCAAGTTGTAGAAATCAAACATCTGCATCCAGACTGATTACTTTCAGGTGGTCTAAACCAGTAATATGGAAGAATGAAATCAGTTTAAGTACTGAACTACAATTACTACAATGACCGACCAACTTCTGTTACTGAGTTTAAGATGTCATTCAGAAATTAAGATGATTTTAGCATTCCCTATAAACATCGCATTGTTATAAGATACATATAAAGAAGCACTAGGGCTGATTTTCACCATAACTAGAACATAGTCAAAAATAAATACAATATTTAGCCCTACCTTTTATGACTACTTTGGCACTGCAAGTTGCTCTTCCACAGCTGTTCTCCGCCACACAGGTATATAAACCATCATCCTCAGGTAACGCATCCTGAACTATCAGTTTGGCCACTCCATTTTCAAAAGTTGCGTGAGCGTACTGGATAGTGTTATCTAGGAATGGCAAGAACAAAAATGCAATGAACAATTTGAGCTAGTTTTTTTTGAGTGCCAGGTTATCTCGCCCCCGATTTTCTGCCCAATTTAGAACGTTCAATCATTTGTTCTCCTCATGGCAGTAATTCCCCACACAGCTCAGGAGATCTGAAGGTTCAGTGGGCGTCCCCCGATTCCATGACCGAGCCAGTTTCCTCTTTTACACCCTGGAACTTGAGAGCGGATGCCAGTGCACAAGCTCACTAGGTGCCTGGCCGGTAGGGTTCACTGTAGTGCGATGAGGACAGACAATCCCTGCAGGCTTTGCCTCCCTAACCCAAGGAGAGCCACAGCCATTGCGACCCTCCGGAATTCCCAATAAAGACTGCCGACTTCGCAGAGCTGGCACTCCCCTGACTGTACGACTTACCCTGCACACCACGTGCCATGCTTTTACCAGTGAGCCACTCGGGGACCCCTAGAATTTGAAATTGTTAACATATCCTTTAATTGCTCAGCCAGTCAGGTGTAGCACAGTGAGCTACATGCACAGTATGTGAAAAAAACTTCAATAACTTTATGCTAGATATAGCTTTCAATTATCCAGATTTAGCGCGCATGCAGAACTCTTACAGTATTTTAAAGATCTACACAATATTAAAGCCCTTGATACTATTTCTGCAGCTTGTCGTTTTAAGCCTTTAAATGTGTGGATTTCCATAGACAAAGCTTTGTACAGGAATTTACTGGGTGGGATGTAAGTTGTTTCTGGCTGACATGCTCCCGTGCAAAGTTTTTGTTTCAGATGGGGGTCACAGTGCACGACATATGTAAAACATACAAAGATATTTAAACCTGGGTACCTCTGATTGCTGCTTATCCTCAACAAACACAAAATATATCATCTCCATTATCCTGTTAAATATGATAGCATAGCCTTTTAATTCCAGAGGACTGCCTTTCAGCAAGTAGGCATTTCCTAATCTGTCTACATGAGTCAATAACAGTCTCAAGTGTCTGCTTTTGGAGTACAAACTAATGCCAAGTCTGCCTGGTGTAATATTTCAGGGAGAGCAATGCATGTTTTTCCTATATATGGTTGTAACTATTCTATTTGTTTAATAGCACCAGCTATATTTTCCTAGCCATGCAGAAGAACGAGGTACTTGTATTGTACTTGAGTTGACTCTGCTGGTCAACCTTTACAGACAGTACATTTTTACTTTAATTAAATACAAAAGCATTTTAAGAAAATTACAGGAAACCATTAAAGTATTTGCAGATCAGCTATTTTATACATTAACCTTCAAGCAACTTCATGGTTCAGACTGGGTGATTGTTGTAAAATGTATCCAAACAAAATAAGAAAAATACATTCAGTAGTTATTAGTGCTTCTTGCTTCAACTTCCAAAGACAAACTAGTTATTTTCCATTACTTTTACATTCCCCCAAACCTTCTGTTATATCTCATTTGTATCCTGATCTTGTAGGGCAAGGAAATTTGGATTTCTGTTGCACCAATGTCCCATATACAAACTTCCAATTTGTTTGTTGTTCTAAATACATTCAGAGTCAGCAACGTGGCCTACAAACTTAAATTTTCATATAAAAGTTTCCATTATTCTGCTCTGTTCTGATGTTTCATCAATAATTCTGGTTCTTAATGAGTCTATCACCTACCACTTCTGTATCCTGTCTGCTTGTGTTGCTATAGTGACACACATATGATTAGCTGCCGGTAGGCGTACATGATGGCCTAATATATGTACCTGGAAGCCCATGTATATTTATACCAGAGGGCTGAACAAACTCTCACTTTCCAGTTCAGAGATGTCAATAGAAATTCATACTGAAACACATTTCTCAGAGTAGACTGCAAGCATTTCGCTATGGCCAATTATGAAAGACTCTTCAAACATTAGCTTTTTTGATCATGTGGCTATATAGTCACTATCACTATTCATAACCTATTATCACAATGTTGCAATAGTAATGCTTTACTCAATTTTCAGACTGTATAATGGAAATGATCATGAAATTTTCTGGAAATGTGCTTCTCTTTTTTGGCTAATTTACGCATCTACCAGTAGGGGTCCCCATTAACACTTTTTTTATAAATCAGCACTCAAAGATATACAAAATATTGATTTATGTTTATATTGAATTACGGCCTATACTTAAAATGCATGGCTTTATTTTAGTCATATAGTGAACTTACCATTTAATAACCAGGTAATCTGAGGCGGGGGGTTGGCCTCAACAGAGCACTGCAACACAAAATCTTGCCCTTCACTCACTGTGCACCCCTTCAAAGGAGTGGTGACAAACGGGCCTTTCCTCCACTTTTGGGCCTTTTAAGAAAAAAAAAAGCAATTAGCCACATTTTCTGCCATGCTGGTTTGTTAAGAAAGCATTAGCTGTATATATACTGTCCATTCAGTGTTACTACCATGAAATTCATTTTTTAATGTAATATATTTACCCTGCTAAAGCAACGAGGAGTATTTTCTTACTGTTGTTCATGTATTTGTTTGGATGTTGTTATTGCGGTTCTGAGTTACCACTGTAGGACTAAGTACTGTCATTTACAGAATTGATAAGATTCAACACTGTTTTCATTTAAACTAAATATAATTGTTACATAGTTACCCCAGTTGTCAAATGCTTTCAAAGTGGTTTCTATATGAGACATTGAGACTTATTTAAAATGCAATGCCACCAGGTGCCCATATGCTGCAACTGCAGAAAGGAAACTGAATTTTCTGTGAAATCCAGTGAACGCTGAAACTGACCAGGTCAATTTCCAAAATTAAATCTGCATTTTGGATACTTACATCTTCAGATACTGTACTGTTCTTTGCCCATAACATTCACAGAATATTGTTTAATTTTTAAAAAGAAAGACACCTAGTAGCAAAATCATGTTTCAGCTGTTCAAATGGTAATGGCTTAAGATGAGAAGTTAGTTTAATAAACTCTGCTCTGTTCCACCGTCTCACTCGAATCAATACGAAGAGCCTCAAGTCTAATGAATAATAAAGACCCTGGAGTGAACAACAAAGTCTGACTACTGCAGCAGCGACACTATGATGAAGGCGGGCATGTGTTCCAGTGCTGTTACATGTCTTTGGATAGCGTGTGCATTTATAAAAGCTTTGTTTTTCAAAAGAAGTAAGTTCAACAGTATTTCCTATGAAAGGGAACCTGACAAGATGTCTCCAGAGCCAACGGTTTCACTTTTTCAGCTGTCACACACTGTAAGAAATAGTAGTGACTTACGGTAGTGCTCCTGCTACTAGGATAGGCACCATCGCTTAATAAGAAATAACTTTTTTTTCTGGATTACCTTACAGGGTCTGATAGTTTTCCAGCATACAGGGAAAAATGCATGTGGAAGTAAGAATGATACTGCTTGAAAATGCTCACAAATTCAAGAGTAGCTCACTAACTAAGAAAAAAGCCATTTTGTATCCAATTATGTCAAAATATTATAAAGCATTATAACCTCTATTATCTATTCAGCTGTCTCTGTGATAACCCTGTACCAGTTTCTATTGCAAGACCTGTATCCCATGTGCTTCTATTGGAAGTACTACAACCTAGAAATGCTTTATTAAAAAAAAAAAACAGACTTCCCTTTTCTTAAGGGTCTAAAATGTACAAGACCGCAGGAGGTAGCTTAAATAACTAGAGAGGACACGTGTCTAAACACAGTACTGCAACCACTTTTCATATACACAAATGAGGATTTCAGTGGTTAAAATAAAAAACTACAGCAATCCTACCTAATCCTAAATCTTACACCACCATGGGACCTGTCTATGTAAGAAATAATACATGTGTTAGAGAAAGCTAAATGTTCAAATGCCAATGCATAAACTGTACACACATATCTACATCTTTTCCATCTTAATAATTTCAAACCTTGTTTAATATTAGACACAAATCTAATCTGATGCAGTATCAACCACACACCAGTAGATGGAGTTGACCAGCCTTGTGGAAATTTCCAGAAGCTGAGTATTCTTATTCTCAAAGTAATGCAATGGGGTCATTCCATTTGTCATTTGCTTAAATGTATTATTTTATTTATGCAAAGCCCTTGAAACGAGCTTCAAAATTAAACTATTTGTTGTACTAGACCAGCTTTCCATCAGAGTTGTATCTTATCTCTTTAAGGTTTATGCCTTTACTTGTTTTATTAATTAAGCTTTAAGACTGCACAACATGTGAAAGGAGTTGAGCTAGAAACCAACGAGGATTTAATGTTTTATTGACTGCCTTTTAAGTGGTTTATGTTTGCATCGTTTTCATAAATAAGCCAAGTGACAACAGCTAACCACATGCCAACCTCCATAGCTACTCCAATGTTAAAGGTTTCATTCATGACAGTGCAGTCTTTGTAAATGATTTATTTTGAATGTGGTTTGAGATCTAAATCATTTCTTTCTGGATATCCGATACTGACCCGAGGTATCATAGGGGCTCCTGAGGAGTAAAACATGTGTTAAGCTACTGCGACTCAAAATAAGAAAGGATCGTGTTTTGTTTTGTTTTTTGCTTAATATTATATATCTTCCTACCAAGTTATAGTCCAAAAAATGCAATTTTGTTTTACAATTGGTATTTTTATTAAATCTTTATCCTGGGCTTTTAAAAGGGACCAAGTAACACAAAATGTGATAAAGTGCGCAATCATGTAATGCTATCACTGTTTTTGTTATCAAACGACTGTAAAGAAGGTGATACTTTCAGTTTGTAGAAAATATGTCTAAAAATAAAATTAAACTTCAGAAGAGATGACTTACTTTTCACATTCAGTGTCCAAGTGCAAGAGGCCTGTCCTCTGTTGTTTATTGCTGTGCAGCTATATTGCCCACGATCAACTTTCTGGACTTTGGCTAGGGAAAGACAATACATGCCGCCTTCTTCATGTATCTTTAGACCTGCTTTACCCCTCAGGGGAATGCCATCTCTAATCCACTTGACATCAGGTTGTGGGCTTCCTGAAACTGAACGAAACAAGGTTGTTTTTACTAAAAATAACATAAATAGGTAAATACTCTGGAAGAAGTTACTTAAAAAAAAGATGTGACCTTATCTAACTACTGTGTGTTTGATATTTACTTTAAGGGCCTGTTACCTGCACCTCCACTAGATGTTATTGGGCTTTTTGGTATTACTGAGATTTAAAACTAAGCCCTAAATATAGTTTACTAATCAGCCAACTTTTTTTTTTTTTTTTTGTGAAATTATTTATTCAGTTTTAGTTAGCTTAATCTCGAGTTTGATTGTATTACTGATATCAAAATTGATTTCAATGATATTTACACTTATTCTATGTAGGAAAAGTTCTACTCGCCCAACAAGACAACATAATATGAAACAGTATATTGGAGGTATACAGTAGGCCAAAAAAAGAAAGATTGTGTTAAATCTTACTTGCAAAACCTACCTTGTTTTATTTTTTATATTTATTATTTTAAGCAGCTATTTTTTTTAAATAGTATGCTTTTGATAGATGAACAAAAAGTGTATTAAAATGAGAACAATTATGAGGCTCTGAGTTCTGAGACTGTGGGAGGCACAGCCTGCCCAGTTTAATTTAAAAAATGTCTGAAGTACACCTTTCCTGCTCCTTTTTGGGCAAAGCTAACTAACACATGTCAAACAGGATTGAATAATATATTCCTCTCATACCAGCACTACTGAGATCCAAGTTTTTGAAGCTTGCCAATAATACAGTACAGTAGCTGGAGGGGATGAACTATACAAACATCTCATACTTAAGATGAATGGCTGCATAAACCCATTAAGTACCTGCAGATTACCAGGGCTTAACAGTATGTAGTGTTGGGAAAAATGCACATATAAAACAGAATAAAAAAGCATAACAAAATAAAAATAAAATAATGTTATCAGAGACAGAATGATTCTTGGTGGTAAATCTCCCTCCCGACCTGTGAGGGTGCTGTGTAAAAGGAACAGAGTGCCCTGGACTGGATGGCCAGACAATTCATTCTCGGGGTTAGGTGGAAGTCAGCCATCTAGAAAGGGGGCACAGCTGTGGTACATTAAGTCATCACTCCAGAGGGAGTTTTTGTTTTGTCGGTTCTAATTGTACTCTTTGTTATTTATTAGACGGCTAACATGATCCGGAGCTGTCGCTTAAGGCCAGCACAAACCTGGACAACACTTCACCAATAGTCACAGATAAATTGTATTTCACCACTTGCACATTAACACTCACTGTGGATTTGTGATTGTGTGTGTGTCTTGTGTGTGTTTAATACTGTGCTTATTTCAGGACTGTCAGCCTTTGTTTAACAGTGCAATATTATTTGTTTATTTAGCAGACGCCTTTATCCAAGGCGACTTACAGAGACTAGGGTGTGTGAACTATGCATCAGCTGCAGTCACTTACAACTACGTCTCACCCGAAAGACGGAGCACAAGGAGGTTAAGTGACTTGCTCAGGGTCACACAATGAGTCAGTGGTTGAGGTGGGATTTGAACCAGGTACCTCCTGGTTACAAGCCCTTTTCTTTAACCACTGGACCACACAGCCTGCCTATATACATTGCTGTGTATTGCCTGGGATGATTATTTGCGGTCACAAAAGACCTGTAATTACAATAAACCTCCACACCAAATAAAGTATTGTTTGGACACTGAAATCACTTGTTTGTTGTGACTTGTGCACCACATCACTTCTACACCTGCACACTGTAAACCACTTTGCCACAAAGCAATATACTGTGTTTACATGCCACAACTGGTTTCTTTTTTTCAGGGACTTTTCACAAAGTGTTTACCCCAGTCTTTAATTAACTCTTTATTTTTAAAAACAGGAAACACCTAATTAGTAGATTAAAACAACTAATATCATTCAAGTTCACGAAAGCACCTACAGTTGTTTGTTTTTAAGTTTACTTAACATTCTAAAAAGTAAACCTTCCTCTCAGCAAAAAAAAAAATCTCACTGATGCATGCTGAACAGAGCTCCGTGTTTAGAAACAGTAAGATTCTAATTTACTGAAAGAGTTTAAAAAAGGTTTGATCAAAATAAAAACAGTGACCCCCTACCTTTACTTTTAAATGTGACCTCTTGACCTTCCAGAGCATCCAGGCTTTGTGGTTGAATCTCGAACTTTGGAGGAGACCCTTTGGTTTCCCATTTCTGCTCTGCTGTTATTTTGCTGGTTTCTCGCAGCTTCCCAGGTTCCTTGGTCACACCTTGGATTGCCTGGAAAGTTATTCTGCTTTCTACTGTCACCTGCTGCGTCACCGTCTTTTCAGCCTCAACCCTTGGATCGGGGGCTGGTTTTACATCTGCCTTTGTTTTCTGATTAACTTTTACTGATTGAAGTGTAATGGTGCTCGCTGTCTTCTGCTGAACCTCAGATCTTCTCACCTCTGCCTTTGGGTCAACCAATGACTTATTGGGTTCTGCCGCAGAGGCTTTTTTCACTGGCTCTGCTTTCCTTTGTGTCAGCACATTGGACTCCCTACTGATAGCTCTCATTGTGGTCAGAGTCTCTTTGGGTTCAGTCTTCACTGCTGTTGTAGTGGACTTCTGTTGCTTTATTATGCCATTTGTTGTTGTGTGCTGGGAGTCAGATGTTTCCTCAGTTTTTATGACTGTGGCAGATGGCTTTGCTGAAATGCTGAAAGAAAACATAACATAGGCTGTAGGTAAATGCATTATACCCTCAACATTGGTAACTTGGAACATTTACTTGAAGAGACATATTTCAAAATATATTTTAAATATATATATATATATATATATATATATATATATATATATATATATTAGACTCGGAAACCATACTGCTGTTTATTGTTTACGACACACTATTCTATGTTGTGTACTCCTGAAGCAGCTTGGTTCTATAACCAGATCATTATTTTAAGTTGAATATATATTTTGTTTGTTAGCATTTTGACTTCCATACGAACCTTACAGTTGTTTAATTTAGGACAGGATTTACTGAAGTTTACATATTAGCAGAAATCCTGCATAACAGGCTTTCTGGAAAATACCCAGGATGGAAGAATTCATTTCCCTTTGCAAAATCTTGCTTAACATGAAGGTGGTGGGTTTATTTATAGAATCACATTGTCATGTTACCTCAGCTATTGGTTACAATTAACTCTCTAGGTAAAATTAGTATACTTGAATAGTAACCATGAAGGAACCATATTATTAGGGCTGTGTCCTAAGGTTCGAAGGTTTGAAGGTTCGTTCGCTAGCCAGTGTTTCGAAGATTGATTTAAACCTTCGAAGGTCTGTCAGACGGGTGGTTTTTTTTTCTTTCTTCCTATTAACAGAAACTGTTTGACAGTGTGTGAATACTATAAATCACACATTACATGTCACTCACATGCAAAATTCGATTCTTTGATTTGTATAATGTATATTACGTAAACAAAAGTTGTTAATAAATAATGATAATGAGTGTTTTTTGCATATGACTCCTCCCATGTGTCTGATGCGTATGACTCCCCTCCACCCAGAGACGAGTGTCCAGCTGAACAGTTTCCAAATGTTGGCAAGTATGATAAGTTCATATTATTATTAGTATTATTAATATTATTATTAGTAGTAAAATGTGACTGATAACCTGCTTGGAATGGTGACTGTTAAATAAAGCTTTGTCCGCTGCAGTTGGTGCTGCTGCAATGCAAGCTTACTGTAGATGGCAAGCAGGCTCAATTACGTGTAAATAAACAATGTGTATTTGTATTTTTATTTAAATTATAAAAACATGATTACTGTTCTATGTAACGTATGTTTAAAATACATGTGAATGTTTTATTCTATTTATATGGATTACGGGTAAAATAATAGGATTTTCAATCAAATATAAACAAGTAGCTATGGTAACGTCACCAATAAATTATGCAAATGAGTACCACCGAAGGTTCAAACCTTCCTTCTTGCAAACCTTCGAAGGCCGAAATGTACCCTTCGTTAGAGCCTTACAAATTATTACTACTTTTTTAATGTAAGAACATTTTTACTTACATGCCTGATTTTGTATCTGAACCTGAAAAAGAATAAAGAAAAGAATAGTCTTACACACTTAACTTTTAAGAATATCACAGAACAAAATTATATAAATTATACATATTAAAAAAAAATACAACCAGATACTACAGGACTGCCAAAACACATGAACACTATACGATCTTTGGCAGTGCTGTTGTATATCATAGCATTTTTTTTTTCATATGGGCAATATTGCTCAGTAATGAAGATGTTTACAATGGTGGGAAATGTATGACACACATGACTGATGGTAAGCCAGCTGTGAAAACAGTAATCGAACCTCCTCCTAACTCAGTTATATAATAAAGACATTTGTGTAAATGAAATCTAAATGTGAAGTATCATGTCTCCTGTTGTTTGTGATGAATGATTTAATTGGTAAGAGCATTACATGTATGTTCTGTACACTGAAGAGCAAGTAGTTTATTTTTTTTTGTCCCAGTACATTTTCAGATGGTTTACAATCCATCAGTTCTTATTGCTATTACTCAGATGCTGTTTTACGTTAGTCTGTGTTGACGTGCTTTCATCTGAGTTCAGGGGCTTCAGTCGAGTTCTAGTTGTCTGTAATAGATATAGGCTGGATTAGCCAGTGTCTTATAGAATTAGCCTGTATATTTATATAAGTGAGAGACTGTGCCCTGCCTTCTTTTGGACAAGTTTCCTTTTGTTTTGCAGGCAATTCTATATATATATATATATATATATATATATATATATATATATATATATATATATATATATATATAAACATTTTGGCTGATCTAGCAAACTTAACATATGTCTATGACAATCAACTAGTGCAGGAAAGCAGCTCCTGAACTTATGTCAAAAGAGAAAAATAGTCCACAGTATTTAAATCATTGCAATTAGAGCCACTCAGAATGATTGCAAACATCGTACAAAGGTAAGGGTGCATTTAACATATATTATTATTATTATTATTATTATTATTATTATTATTATTATTATTATTATTATTATTATTATATTTGTTCATCTAGAAAACTACCGGACACTCAAAGCTAAACACATTCTTAAGTCGTATTAAACCA
The DNA here is from genome assembly GCA_030684275.1 of Acipenser oxyrinchus oxyrinchus. Lineage (NCBI taxonomy): Eukaryota > Metazoa > Chordata > Actinopteri > Acipenseriformes > Acipenseridae > Acipenser > Acipenser oxyrinchus. The sequence goes on from CM060258.1 coordinate 41,507,474, forward strand.
AGTCTATTATATGTACAGCTAAACAACATTAACAGCTAGAATAATAACTCCATTATATAGTGACAAGTTCTTACTTTGAACAGTGAGCTCTGCTGATGCTGAAGCTTTTCCAGCACTATTCACCACGGAACACATATACACTCCAGAATCCTCTGGTTGTGCATCTCGGATTTCTAAAAAGTGAATTCCTGATTTCTCGAACAGATTGAAATGATCACTTTGCTTCAATTCAGCATCATCCTAAAACACAATTGACATAGATATTTTGAAGTTAGTTTACCAGAGATTAAGGATTATGTGAACTGTATTTAGAGACATTATAATATATATTGAACCTTACTGACAAAGATTCAACTAATGAGATTATCAGGTCTGAAGTCCAACTCCCCGACCCACGGAAGATTAAAGGTTCAATGCAGTACTCTCTGTGGGCCCCCAGCCAAGATGTGCAATGGAGCAGATTCAAACCAGCGAGCCGCCTGATCATACGGCTCACCCTGCCCTCCACGCAGACTTGAATTTACAGGATTAGCCACTGGGGACCCACAACGTCTGTTTTTATGAATACAATTAAATCTGATATTCCAGAAACTGATCATAACTGTTGTCAAAGAAGCCAACAACACTTCAGGGCAGTTTTTTATTGATTTATACAGACTTTTACATTTCTGAATACAGCCCAGTGTTTTTCAAGGTTTTGCTTGTGAATTCTAATGAATGGCAAACAATGGACCGTATAATTACCTTGAGCCAGATCACTTGAGGCTGGGGCCGCCCTGTAATCTTAGCTGAGAATTTGCCACTCTGACCATCCTTGAGAATAAGCCGCGATGGTTTCGTTACGAACTTTGGTGGACTCTCTCCCCAGATGCTTGGCCTGCTGTCAACTGACGGGACACCAAATCTACCACTGAAATCACACAAAAAAATGGCATCTCTTCCATGACTATCACAATTATTTTAAAGCAAAACATGGCAAGAAACAGAAGAGTAAGCTAGTTACTATTTATGCCTATAATCTTGAAAATTATTTTCTTATTAAACATACTGTAAAAAATCACACTGTTCCAAATTACATGGCAATGCTAAGAACATGCAAAGCTTGATATAAAGTAACTCTGAATTTAGCTGTTTAATTGAGGTATAAGGATATGATGTTATTGATGGATGAACAGTGCAGTAAGGTTAAAGTTGCCTGCTTTGAGGTAGTCTGTTAAACTTGTTTAGCTGAGGTAATTTCACCTTAGCAGTGCCAATGGGATAAAATCATGCCACTGCCTGCAAGCAGGTTGTTGGAAAAAGATGCTGAAGGAACTTAAATACTATGGAAAATAATCTATTGCAAAAAATCTGAATTTCACACTTTGTGTCCCTTTACCACATTCTTCTTTAGTCTTGCCTTATGTGCAATCAGGCTGAGCCATTTACTTTTCCCAAAGTTAGTTGTAGCAGGATAGGCACTCAGGCTTCCTCTCCACCCCCACCCCCACCCCCACCCCCACCCCCACCCCCACCTGCTTGCCATTACTCCAGTACGTTGGACAAATACACATGCTCCTGCTCCTACTGAGAAATACAACCAAGGGAATTACCTTTTTTACATTGCTGTTTAATACTGATCATTAGAAAAGGTTTGGAATATTGTAGAACTGCTTACAGTATATTGGTAATCACAAGTACTTGCATGCCACAATATCATGAACATGACTCCCCCTAGTGGCTGATGGCTAGTCAAACAGGTAAATAAATCAGACTCTTCTCTTTGATACAAGAGCAAAATTTCAGACGTCTGCCTTTTTTCTAATTGTAATATCATTTTCTTCTAGGTACTGTAGCAGGATCAGAAGTTGAAAAAGTCTGAGAGGATGGGCTCAAAGACATGAGCATTTTGATTTTGATTCTCAGTAGGATACACTTCCACAATATTATACCAAATGTTAGATATACAGGGTATGACAGGGGTATCACTGTGGCTTCCATCTGTCCCATGAGTTACTTGCACTTACTGTCTCACACATATAGTGCTGTCTCCTAGCTATGACTCCCAACCAGCATTATAATATGGAAGCACTGCAGTTATTGTTTACAGTTATTACCTGGTGATATACATTTACAGCTTATTGATTCAAAAATAATAATGACCATTTTAAATTTCTTACCCTGATGATTTGCTGGTGGACGGCAAATTATATTTCTGCCTTGCATTACCTGCTAATAAAAAAAAAATATATACAAATATTTATTATGATATGTGTCTTTGCAAGCGCTGTAGGAAACATACTGTTCAAGGTAATGTACTGTACTGGGAAATGTGAATTGTTTAATAATGGACAAATTGCCCAGCCTGCTGTGCATTATTACATTTAATTTCAAAGGCCACCTCATGGCGTTCAAGTAAGCATTGCAATGTATCAAAAAGCAGAAACATAAGTAAATAATTGTCTTTTCTTATGACTAGGCCAGGTGTACTACCGACTCAGGAACTGTGCGACAACACCTGAGATGTGGGAGTCTGACCTTTACTGTTGCTAATTAAACATCAATGGCTGGCTGTTTATTTATCTTACAACACTTAAAGCTACATTTAAGTAATATTTCCTCTAATTATTCAATTAATACCATGAAATAGGGCTGTGTGTACACTGTTAGCATTCCATCTTGTTTCTGTAAGGTTTTAATAATGGTTTACAATCATAAGACAGTATGGCTGATTAATTATTTGCCACATCCACCAGACAAGGAACAGAGTTATACATGATAAACAGTGTAACTAAATGTTGTTTTATAAACACTTCAAGGAAAGAAAACTAAAAGCAGTACAGTGTGTGCAGCAATAAAGGCTTGATGGACAGCAGTCATATCAGTATGCCCTTTGAACTGTTCATTTCATTTCAAAACAACACATTCCAATACTCATAGTTTGTTTAAGGCCTTTTACTGTATGGATGTGTACCTAACTGGGGGGTCTGGTTAAACAAGTATTCAAGTAATGAACATTTACATACTGTACTGCATTTTTATGACAGAAATACAAATAACTATATTCTGATTTACCTTCCCTTTGCCTTGTTATTCAGATTATAGCTGTATCAGATAAGAATGTACCAACCTAACAAATATTATATAGTATTCAAATGATCAAAAGCTGTTATTTTATACTGGTATAAATCCCTAATAATTGTAAGCTATGAGATCATTCTTCCTCCACAGACCCACATTGCAGAGGAGGACCAGAGCTGTGGTCCCATGTCCCTGGCCAGGACCAACAGCAGCCAGAGAAAGAATTATACAGACTGCAGCCAGCTGCTTCTATAGAGATCACTGTACAGCAAGAACTAGATCAAAAAGCCCAATGAAAAGCATTAAGGAAAAAAACAACAACAAATCATGTTTTAAATGTTTTTACATAAAAGCTGTACAATACAGCTTTTATTTTGACGTGGGCAGTTATTCTTATAACTGCAGGTCATCTTTTTTTTTTGGTTACCTTCTACTGTCAGCTCAACAGTCACTTGCCGAGCACCCCCATCATTAACGGCCTCGCAGGTATATTTTCCACCGTCCTCTTCTTGAACGTCTTTGATTACCAGACTGAAAGTTCCCCGGACACTTTGTTCAATCCCATTGCGGTCTCCTGCAGCGACTGGCTTACCGTTCTTGTACCACGTAATCTGAGGTTCTGGATACCCCCGGACCTGAAAGAAAGAACACAGTACAGCTTTTAAGGCATAACTTAAAGATTCTCATCTGTGGAAATGGAGGCATACTGCTACCGTATCTTTAAATGACAAACCGTAATTGTCTAAATATAATACAATAATATGTATCCGTGTATAGGACACATCCATTGTATAAAACACAGGGTTTAGGAGCTTTGGGTTACATCCCTTGTTATTTAGCAGACGCTTGTATCCAAAGCGACTTACAGAGACTTGGGGGTGAAATCATCAACAACTGCTGCTGCAAAGTCACTTACAATAGTACATCTCATCCTAAGGATTGAGCACAAGGAGGTTAAGGGTCACACACAGTGAGTCAGTGGCCGAGCTGGGATTGAACCTTTTTTTAACCACTGGACCACCAAGCCAACTCTTGTATATCTGCACTCTAACATTCTAATACAGTACAGTATTTTGAATATTATAACTCCAGTATACATACCTAAAATTCAAGCATTCCTCAACCAATATGCAACAGGCATACACAGAAATGCTCCTGTAATTTGTAAAAGTGCTAATTTTACCCCGAAAATTACAGGTATAAAATGGCATAATAATATGGCTGCTGTCAACAATGTCAGTCGTCAAAAATGAAAAAAACAACAATGAATGGCACAACAAGGAAGCTATTTTGCGATCTGAATCAACTTGATGGTTTTGTTACAGGATTGGCTTAGACTTGTGTTTGGGAGTGGTAGTTTGCATTACCTAATGTAACCTTGCAATCTACACTATAAATGTGGTATAACAACGATAAATATGTGTCTAGGGGCAGAGCTATCCTACCCTTAAGAATTATCCATTTAACATAAATGGCCAAGTAGAGGCATATTAATTAGAAGCAGCTTCTCTCCATTTCAGTTCTACCATTTTCTCTACTGTGAGACCCACACAAAAGACTTGATTTTCTACCTGTGCACTGAACCCTGTTACTCCCAAGTCCTCCAATCCTGGGCCTCTTGTTGCTCCAATCACCATCCTCTTGTTTCTAATTTAAACACTCCTAAATCTTTAAGGGGATCTTTCATCTTTAATCCCAATCACACTTTGCAGCAATTAAAGTCTTGCTCTCTCTGATCCTAACCTTGGCTGCTTTATGAAGGCACAACAGGCCAGCACCCCTCAAATTACAAAAATAAAAAAAAATTAAAAAAAATAAACCTGCCTGCACTCAGAACACTTTGAATTCTGCTAGAAAGCAATGGTAAAATAGTACTGTGTGGAAAAGAATTACAAATTCATTTTACCACAAACTCATTTTGATATTCATATTTCAATTATAAGCAGGTTGCATTCCTTTGTTATGCAGTATTCCCTTGAGTTCCGGGTCAGTTAGTTAATAGGGTAACACTTGTTTTCTCAGAAATCTCTGAAGCATTACAAATCTCAAAGCAGAGGCCATAGCTAAGAAGGAGACTAAATGAACCTCTTTCTTCCCACTGCTGGTATGCCAGCACCAATATTGTTTCCCATTTCACTGACACTGCTATTCTAAAGACTCCAAAGGATAAAACGAACAAGACTAATACTGAACCCATACAGCAGACACTGAACGCATAGAGCAGATACAGCAGACTTGCTATGAAATTAAATAGTTATGAAGAAAAAGAAAGACTGATCATTGCAGCTGCTTTGAGTTTTCAATTTAACACAAGAATATTAACACATCTTGACAGTTCTTAGACAAAAGATTAATGCCATATGGAGACAGCATTGCAAAGTAAAAACTGAAAAACACTTTGTATTCTATTCTATGTCACACATTCCAGGCTGTCAAGCTATCTTTGCTTGTATCACAGATCAGCCTGAAAGTCACATTACAAAAGACCTACCCAGAAACAGTACAAGTATTTATTAATATCACATGTTCTTTGGTATTTCCTATGCAATTAAAAGACAATATTTACTGGCATATGTGTTTAAAGGAAAGGGACACTTCAGAGAAAGCCTTTTCTATCCAATGACTGTGGGCAGTATCTTATCTGCAAAATTATTCCTCTGCAATGTCATCAAAAAAAAGCACACACTTAAAATGCAGTGTCTGGTTTCACAGACTCCGATTATCACACTTGTCTTGGACTACCCAATGTTACCTTAGGTAGGTTAGTCTATGATTAGTGAAAATCGAGGGCAGTGAAACCAGTTGCAAAGTCTGAAGTGGAAAAAACCTAGAAATGCAATTTTTGAAGCAATCCCACAAAAACGGCAACATAAGGCGATTTTTAATTGCATGTCGCCACCTGCTGTTAAAAAAAGCAATGGGTAACTAAAAGATCTCAGAATTTTAACAAGAAAAAAAAAAGTACAGCTATCATTTAGTTATTACAGTCTATTTAAATTGTATTGCATCTGCAGTATAACAGGAGATTTTTTTTTGGTGTCAGTTGAGAATTTCCAGGCCTGCAGTTGGTTTACATTTGACTTCCTCAGAACTCACTGCAAACAGTTTCTTGATTTATATTAGAGCTAAATCTCAGAGTTTCAGTCTGTCACAAATAATATCTGATTATACAATTATGTCAATCTGTCATTTTGTTTAAAAGCATTACCTTGTTTATCAATTGCTTCCAGTAATAAATCACTGCAAAAAAAGTCTTAAATGACATCCCATTATTTTTTAGGTTCAAGAACAGTATTGTTGTATACAAGCAAATGTACTCTATATACAAGGGATGAACGTACAGTTAAGAGTGGAGGTTGGCCGCCAGGAAAGTACTGACTCAGCAAAAAAGGCTGCAAAATATTAACATTTTCCTGATGTGCTGCAGTATCTGAGCATTCTTCAGTGATTAGTGGCTCTGATTTCTTCAAGGACGTTGCCGGTTGAAATCTCCAGCAAAGTCTATTCTCCAGATTAGCCTTTGTTTTTTAAAACTAAAACAACAATAAATTGTGCAGTCTTCGATTTGGAACTACCTGCCACCTGACCTTGCGCTTTCAGCCCTCTTTCACATCGTCTTTCAAACGGGGAAATGCAGCTTATATATATATAGCTATATAATATATATATATATATATATATATATATATATATATATATATATATATATATATATATATATTGTAAGGCAGCGGGATGTGTGAGACAGCAGGGAGGGGGTTAAAACCTCCCTGCCCTAAAGGAAAAAAATGCACTTTTTGTTAATTGTTTTATTGTTTAATTTAGTTTTGTTAATTGTTTTATTGTGTATTATCCCCTGCACCCGGGGGTGATTAAAAATTAGAACCAGGGCAGGGTATTTAAGACGTGCAGCCAGTCTGCACGGGACGGCTGCTGAGTAGAAGGAGGTAGATGAGGTGCTCTGCTTCCGAGCAGTTGTGGGAGTAAGTACTGTGTTAAGCCAGCGTGGGTTTTATGTGTGTGTGGCAGGTAAACGGCTTAGCCGTCCTGCGTATTAGTAAGGGAAAATCCTGTGTAGTTAGCGCCCCAAGAGGAGTTAGGTTTTTGTTTTGTATTTGTTTGTTTTTGTGTTTATTAAAATTTTGCGCAACCGCGCTTTAAAACGCCACTTCTGTTTATTGGGTCGTAATTTTAAAGGGGCACGAACCCGTGAGTGGCGTGATCATTTCACAATATATATATATATATATATATATATATATATATATATGGACAAATAATCATGTGAGTATTACCTTATTTACACAGACATGTGCATGTCATTCTCTGTATGCCCTTTGGCTGTTACTAAATTGCTTGCTGAAAGGAACAACATTGGTCTTTGAATAGATTAAATTGCCATCAGTTAAGGTAAGCCACTTTAGGTCTTCTATTTCAAAGAGAAATCCTGCTGCAAATTATTATTATTATTATTATTATTATTATTATTATTATTATTATTATTATTATTATTTATTTTTTTATTTTTTTTATTTTCTTTAACTGTGGTCTATTGCTATCACATGCCTCGCTACATCTGGTGATGATTACATTTCCTACTCTAAGCACATGTTGGCCTCAAACTAGAATTCTTTAAGAATTACCTTTACTGCCAAAACATCATGCAGAGAAGGACTGCTTAGGATAAATGTATGCTACTTAACCTGCCTCTCCATAATATAATTCAGCCTCACACAGCACTTGAGGTCTTCTAGATCAATGTCAATGTCACAGTCAGGGAAATTGCCAACACAGGACCAGATTTATTTTTTCCTTCTGTTTCATCCTTTCTGTTGATGATAACCAGCTGAAATAGGTAATATCTTTAGAAAAAATCATAGCAAATATATACCAGTAGATTAAAAATAAATTAGTTATAAATTATTTTAGTTTATGTTATAGATCTGGTGAAAGATAACTTTTTCTCTGTTTACAACCAAATACAAAACTGATTTCGAATATACATATACTGTACCATTGATTTAATTCAGTGCACTGCAGTAAAAATAACTATAACCAGCTGTTTTGTCAACAGTGTCATTAGTACCATATGGTAAATATCTGGCGTTCATGCAAAATTTTCCATGTTTAAGTCTTGCTGATTTGGCTCAACTGTTTACTTTTCCCATGGTACATTACATACAATGCATTGACCATGCTTTACCACATTTCTTTTTACATGCTTGCCTAAGCTTTTCTACATTTTTTTCTACATTTGTACTCGCAGTACAAAACATTACATTGAATTAATAGCAGCAGAGTCAAACTAGTTCACATTCATGAGCACTTTGCCACACTTTTCCTGGTTCAAAGTTCGACGTTCACAAAGATAACTTTTTGGGGGTTATAACATCCCTATCTTAAACTGCCAAGCATCAGCATAGCAAACATAAAAAAAAAAGCTTGTAAAGTCTTACAAGCCTTTCCCTCAGATTAGATTAATTTCTTATCCAAATGACATTCATGACATGCTTTCTGTAATACAGAAAAGCACCTCCCTGTTGATGTACTTTGCATTTTTCGCAAATAATTCTGTATCCAAGAATGCTCATATTTAAGAGAAACAAATGGTCTCAAGTGAAACGACTCTGTAGACCATTCTAGAACATGGTGCTAATCACAGAGGAATAGTCCCAGATCTCTCTGGAACAATGTAAACATCTTGAAGACTCATTTTGAATCTATGCTGTCCTGAGGCATTTTCTACTTTGATAAATCTTTTTCACAGTCTACAAACATTGGCAGAGTTATAAAATGAAACACAGCTAATTATATGGGTTAACCTCCCCTATCAGGTTACTGCGGCTTGCACTGGGAAAAGTAAATACCCCAAAAATGTGGGGTAAAATGGCAAGTGTGGTTTAGCTGTAGCTGTGCTCCTCATCTGTCTCTAATAAAACTCTGCTTACAGTGAGGTCTCTGGTATACCTTTATGAAAAGTTCAGAATAAACCACAAATAGTGTTTTCCAGTAATTTTCCAGCCAACATACAATTATGTAATATGTGTATATTTTTTATTTTAAAATGCAAATGCGTGATAGTTTGGCCCTGGCAAGCCAGACTGCAGCCCAGACTACGCTACCGTTGTTGAATTCCTGTGCACAATAAAAATTCCTGATCTGCACAGCTCCTACACCTTGCATTCAATACATGCCCTTGGAGTTTAAAAAACAAATCCAGAAACCCAGATTGACTGAAAGGTCATGCAGTAGGAGCTGCTTTATAATGACAGGGTTTTAGATAACTGCTGGGCCAAAGGTCCTTGTGATTAGATGGAAGTAGGACATTGGGAAACAGCATTTTCTATTTGACCTCCATTTTTTTTTTAACTGGATCTTATTTTGGAATCCATCTTGTATCCATTCAAATCCAGCGACTGAATAACTGACCAAATTGCACCGTTCCAAATTACGTAGCATTGCCAAGCAGATGCAGAGCGTGAGTTAAAGAAACAGAAAGATCTGTGAAATCAGGCACAGAGGTTCAATCTTTTTTTCTATACATTATACGTTGTATTAGAACATTAATGTGAAAATATGTTTGTTTTTTTAAGGTAATTATTTAAATCACAAAAACTATTTAAGATTTATTTCCAAGCCATCAATGTGCACAAAGGCACTCACAAGAGTATAACAGGCCCATTTCAGTAAAATAGAAAATACATTCATCCTTTCCTGCATGAAGGGACGTTACCATGCATGGATTTTTCTTGTCAGCAGTGCATCTTCTCACAATGTTGTAGCTTTTTCACTTACCTGACTAATTCTACAGCACTGGTGTTCACACAGAAAGAGATAAGTGAAATGTTCAGTTAGCTAGCAGATATTTAATCTCCCCAAGGCCTCCCCAAGGCTTCTACACAGTAGTGTTTATGGCTCCTGGATAGCCTGTCTCATGCTGTAATTGCAAACCCAGAAATCCAAATAGCTGAAACCTATGATACTCTAAGTCTGTCTTCCTACAAAGGTGCACCCAGTTTCAGAACAAAGCCTATACTTTACACATTAATAACTAAATCGCTGGATTGTGCTTCAAAAAACAGCTTTATAAAACAATTTATAATACCATTTAAGGCATATGTAGAACACACTAAACAAAGAGCAGGCAACAAAGCTGAAGGCATGTGAATAATGTTACATTTTATGCTCTCAAATAACCTTAATTACCTCCAAACAGCTTTAAATAATTGGAAACATATTAGGAATTAAAGGCCCAATGGCACTGCAAACATCTTTAATCTTCGCTCAATGGAAAATCATCCATATTTGATTTGTAGTAGATAACTTAGATAACTGTTGCAGTCTTTGCTACCAGTAAAAACTCAAAGTTCATCCTGGTTCATCCACATTTACAGTCTACAGTGAAATTCTTTAATGGGCCCTTTGAAAATAGGTTGTGTTAACCCTAGCCCACAGCTTGCCTGCCTTGCATTTTAGGGCATGATGTAAGCAGATATTTCAATGTCAACATGCAGTGACTATGAAATCTCTAAAAACAGACCTTTTACCTTTCTTCATCTCAAGTGTACACCTCAACACTTTAAGAAAAATGTTTAAATAGACACTATCTTAAACAATAACAGATCATCTTGATACTTGAACATGTGTTGGTTCTCACCGTCATTTTAATTTAAAAAAATATTTAGCTAGCAATCGCTTCAGGCTGTTTCATCACAAGTTATTATCCCTCACTGAGAAGGCTTATCCCCAGTGACAGGAGAATTGTGGAAGAGTTTGTACGATCGAATGTATGTTTTTCATATACCTAGAGAATGGATTAATCAATTGTGATAAAACTTGGTTACGTCATTTCTCACCACGTTATTTACAGTATACGAATGTGGGAATATATGGAGGAATATGTCACACTTCCAGTTTTAGATTTCCTGTTGGTGGATGTAGGTCATGGTGATGTCAGGGGATAAACGTAATCAACTTGTTTATAACAAAGGAACTACAATTACATGTATCTCATGTATCACCTTTATAATCTTTGAGTAGAACTTGGATTGTATAAAAAGCGTTGTTGCCATCTAATTGACGTAAAGGTTTGTGGAATTAAAACAATGTGGAGAAAACTCAGGAAACTGTCACTGAATGTCATTTACTGTGAGTTGTATTAGTACAAGGAAAAGCCTAAGGGAGTAGGTTAAAAGGTAGACTGCAAAAAAATGGAACAATTTCTACAAAAATCTGTCTAGCCAGGACATATAATCTCCAAGACACCTAAAAATGTCAAGTCCTCTCAAGATGATTTTTAAATCATGGGATATGTTGATGAAATATATGGAACAGCAGGTACAATTCTTTATATAACTGTTTAGTCATTTAATAAAATATATTGCTATATCAAAAAAATAAAAAAATACAAAGTATACTATATAAAATACTATTAAAAATGTGTACTGCACACCTCAGACGTTCTTCTAAAATTATAAAAGGGTGCACAATATGTTTAGTACATGACAGTAATTTTTTGTTTGGATTGTATTTTACTTGCATGGGAAGGAAGAAACTCCATTTTAGATTTTTAGGAGATGGCTGGGTTACGAAATAACCTCTTTGTTTACTTAGAAGTTTTTACAACATCAATCCATAAATATCTAGTTGTCAAAAAAAATAAATTGTTTCTCCTTTATAGCTGTTATATTCCTCAGAAATAATATTGCATAAACAGACTAGAAATATAGCTCATTTGATAATGAACAGCCTAATTTTTGTTTACCATTTGTTAATGCATAAAAGCCCCAGACTGTAACTAATTACAGAAACAGCTAGACAAAGTAAAACACGGAGCTGGAGGTAATGTTATTGTTGGGCTGAATCTCACTGCAAGAATGTCAGTTAAAGAGGCACAGCTGTCTGTGTTTGAACCTTGTAAATAATTCTATATTTATCTATACAGTAAATGGGCCAGAAAAAAAATGAGGCCACGATTCTTTGACAGGACAAATGCAACTCTTTAGAACAATAATCACAGCCTTAATTTTAATTATTTTAGTTTATGTTATAGATCTGGTGAAATATATTTTTTTATTTTTTGAAGTGGTTCTTTAAAAACTAGCATTAGTACATTTTCAGTGTTATTTAATTGGCTTTCTGGCATTATGAGGACATTGCTTATGCTGTTACGCTTCCTTCATGATGCTCTCTTGTTTTGCCATTTTTTAAATCAAGAAATGGTTTGTTAACTTCCTTTTTCTTTTTTTCTTTTAGCAATTTTTAGAAGTACCCTTCTGGGGTTCAGATGTATTTAGGTATCCTTTGAATGTTAGAAAAATAAAAGTGTGTTTGTTGTCTTCACTTATTCCTGATAGAATTCTGTGAGAGAAATACTTTTTATATTGTGGGACCAGAGGCATAATGTTTTATTTAATCCTCATAATGCATACATAAACATTATGCTGATCCCGACCCTAAGCATTAGACTGAACCTGAATGCTCATGTGACACTTTCAGAGTAGTACATTCTGCGCCTTTCATGTGTTACCCATTTGGTATATTGGCAGAATCAAGCTTGCCCTTATCAACAAAGGCTAAATGCAGCTGCATAATATCCAACCTGGAGACCAGCCTACACCAGATTGAGTTTGAGCAGCTTCTCCAGCTGGTGGATGATGCACCATTTATTTTTCAAGAATGGCTTTCAGATCTTAAAGCTGCACAGGCCTCCACATGAACATCTTAGAACATGCAGTCCCTAGCAACCATTCCCTAGCAATCTACATGGAATGTTCTTCTGGACATTTGGTAAAACCTGAACCAAGGTGTGACAGGGGTCAACCCAAAACTAAGCACAGCAAAACATGTAGTCCTTTTCAAGTTCTGTACCAACATTAGCAGCCACATGTAAGAATAATGTTCACATTATTCTGACGTGGATCTGTTTAAATTGTAAGAGTTGACTACTGCAGTAATTTGAATTCCATTTTCAGAGGTTTCAGATGACTAGAAACTGCCTGACATCACCTCAATATTTTGATTGAAGTACTTGAAATCCACCCCAGCCATCTATATTGAATTGGATGCTTGAAGTATCAGTAGCATAATTGAGAACTTACAATAATGCCATAACCCTCGAGTGGGCGGCAAGATAGGTTTACAGTAATCTTAAACCAAATAAATAGTTTTCCTTAATATTATTACAGTACATGTTACATTTTAAGATTTGAAATGCATACCACTATACAAAACAATAAGAGAGAAAGTTTAGCACCCATGAAGTCTGTATATATTAGCATAACTTACAGTCTATTTTAATGAATCAAATGTCAGACATCAGCTTTTAAAAGTGTACATACATTTTTTTCTTACTATGAATTCCAAGTAGTTTCAAATATCCGATGCACTTTCATAAATGTTTTGAAGTGCTTGTCTTTACCATTAACAGCTATGTATCTGAAGGGGATTCTTCTTTGCATAATTTTAAAATGAGTTCAAAGGTTAAATAGATTATCAGGATGGCTTTTAAAAGAAAACACCTTATATCAGAATAGAGATCTTTAATTAGGGTTAAAAGATGGTCAGACCAAGGTAATCAATCACCATGTTTGTTTTTTGAAGAGCCCGACCCCTGCATTAAGTGGTTTGCTTTTGCTACCCAGGTTTTACAGCCTTCAGTTTGTTTCCCCTCTGTGGCATCAAAGCATTCTCTTCTCAAACTAATTGGTGATCTTTCCTTCTAAGCCCCAGAGCTGTCCTTACATGAGCAGCAGGCTAGGGATGCAGCTAAAACATTCCCAGAAGAAGCAAAATGCAAGTGTTGTCATTTACAGCAACGAACAATACATCCTATTTGATGATTTGAGTTGTTCATAATAAAAACAATATGGCTAATTTGTATAATACCAAATCAATTGAATACAAATAATTAGATATACTGCCACCGCCTGTTCCACATCATACAAATGAATGTTTTTCAAGTGGGGAAGTATAAACAGAGAATCTAAAAGCAAATGGGATTGACCATATGGATCTTGTTTATATGGTGGGTTATTTCTTATGTGCGTTGCTAGTTGTTGTTTGTTAATCAGTTTACTGCATTTGTCAGGGACTAGGGAAAGGGGTCAATGTTTACCATCGGCTATCTCTGATATTTGCTCAAAAAAGCAATGTTTGAAGGAGGACTCCAGATGGATTCCAAATATTTGGAAAACAGCTGCAGGACACTGCAAACCACAAACCCTCAAAAGGATTTACATGAGTGATATATACAGTCTGTTGCCATTCTCGAATGAACAAATCAGGATTTTTTTCTTACTTTCACTACAACATAATTCCTAAGAAATCTACTCGCCTAATTCTATTCTATCTCAACTTCTTCATCCTGTTTTTTCACTGGTCAAAATAAGTGCCATTATTGTGGTTTGAATAACATTACTACAATGCACTGTAAAAACATAGTGTTGCTGCCATATATGCACCATAAAGGTATTAGGGATTCCCATATGTATTTACAAATTCCATTTCATAACAAATAACTACATTGTGTGTTTAAACTTAAAACCAAATGAAAAACATATTGAAAAGGGTTTGGATTTTCAGCTGTTGCATTTCGCTTTGCTGGTTGATCTTTAGTAAGGCTCAATATGATTGGTTTTTAGTATATAGGATTCTGCTGTTACTTGTAGCAGACACTTTTTAATGCTCAGGTAGAACTTCACTGCTGGTAACCAAAGGCAGTTTCTTTAAGAACAGGACTGTAAACAAGACCTCTGCCAAGATCTTGATTTATACAGCCTACAGTATATGACTTACTTCCTGATCCGTTTCTCTGAACCGTCAAGTTTGGTTCTGCCTTTTCAAACAAAATCAGCAAGGCATAAGATTACCGATACAGTAATTGCTGAATTTGCCTACTCTTTTTCATCTAGCGTTCATGGAGCTCTAATAAAGCTATTTTTTGTAACCTTGGTGTGTGGTTCAGGAGGCAGGAGCTAGGGCTCCTCCCCTTGTTCTGCTCCGCCGAAATATCTGCCAATTAACCTATTTAACCCCAGGTCACACCCTTATTTCTGTCTTAATTTTTTGTTTCTCCCCGGCCTCCTCCACTATGCTGCGCCACCAGCAACGGTCTCCCTCTGGGGGCAACTGAAGTTCACTTCCCAACCGCTTCTTCACCACCCTCGCCCCGCAGTGGTGGAATGACCTTCCTACAGATGTCAGGACTGCCCAGTCCCTGACCACCTTCCGGCGCCTCCTCAAGACTCACCTCTTCAGACAGCACCTGTAGAACTCCTCTATTTTTCCCCCTGGACACTTATCACTCTTCCTTAAATGTGCTTTACTTGCTCTTATCTGCCCCCTATTTTACTGCATTTAATCCTGTACTTTAGATTACTGTAATCTGTCAAGTGTTATTTAATCTGTAGTATTTTGTATTTAATTAAATCCTGATGCAACTATCACTGACACTTATCTGCTCCATTATTGAATCGTATTTTGTCATACTTGTACTTGCTAGAACCAAAGTCATTGTATTTATCTTGCTCTTAATTGTATTATTACTTGTACTGTGATTCTTGAAATGTATTTGTTTACGACTGTAAGTCGCTCTGGATAAGGGTGTCTGCTAAGAAATAAATAATAATAATAATAATAATAATAATAATAATAATAATAATTATGGCCACGCCGGCATTGTCCTCTGCGGAGACAGGTTCTCCCTGAGCTAAAGGGGACCCCCAGCCAAAATGTTCTTAGCTTGCACCTTAGTTAAAGAGGAGCTCTGGCCCTCTTTAACTTTTTGATTCTCCTGCTACCCTATTTTTCGGATTCCCCTTGGGGGAAGCGAAACTCCCTTCCCAGCCTTGGAGGCCACGAGCAAAGTCAAGGCAGATCATACAACATTATACAGAAGTTGGGTGTTACATTCAGAATTTATTATAGAATTATTTCTTTAATACATGTGTTAATGTACTTTTCTATACAGTGATGGTGTACAACAGCATTCTATCTTTCCACTTTCATTTGATAGAAAATAAACTTTTTTTAAATAAAAATATCTTGAGAAAACAAAAGGACATAATACTGAACAAATGATCGCTTACTGGTAATGATTTACAGATACCAAACATGAAGCAAAAACACAACTTACAACAGCATAAAGGTCACTCTAAGTAGCTAGTAAATTATTTAGAATGAATCAGCTCTGATGCATGAAAAAATGTAAAGTGCAGTATGTAACACAACAATGGGAACAGGATATGGTAATATGTTAAAATGCATTCCAACTTTTTTGTTAATCAGATCTGCTATGTCCTGGGAAACTGACAGAAGACAAAGCTTTTGAATCTGCGGTGTTTTTTTTTTCTTCTTTTTTTTTACAGAAATAATAAAGCTACCATTGTAATGGTCATGATCAGATAAGGTGGTAAATTAATGACTCTTAGTTCATGTATTTCTTACATTGTTGTTTACTTTTCTGCTTTATAACCCCATTTAGCAAGTGAAGACACACAATATGTCTTTCAGTTTCAATCTGAATCAATCTGAATCAATCTAAAGCATTTTTTTTTTTTATTTGCCTTTTTTTCGGTTAGATATTACTTAATGTTATACTCGTAACCTGTTTGGAGGTCAATTTGTTTGAACTGTACTGCACATTAACTCCAATGAATTAATCAATTACTTATTAATTGGTATTTGTCTACACATATACAGGACTCTGTTGTAAGCTGCAGATGTTAATGAGATCTCTGCTCATCCTTGTAATTCTCCCATTGTATATTTACACAATGTACTACAGCAGAATTGTTGAGAAGCATGACACTATCTGTGGTTCACAATGCCCTTGACGCATGGAATATCAACCCCACACCTTCTCAGGCCACCCCTGTGTGACGCTAGCTAACCAATTGGTAGATTCCAATGGCGTATGTAGTGTGTTAAGTGGTTAAAAGTCTTTTTGTTAGCTGGGGTGTTGCTCGAGGCAGAAAGGCAAAGACAATGTACTGCAAATCGACACCTACCGCATTAAAAGCCTGCCAGAGATGGAAGGAAACCTAGTGCCAATCTAGTGGGAGAGTTTTATTTGTATGTGAAATGCATTGGGCCTGGGTGTTATATAGACATGCACTGCATATGCAGGTAATAATATTCTATATAGTATACCATAGGTTTTTTTCATAGGACAGTAATGACTTGGTCATGCACATTATACACGGGGTGTGTGTTATACACAGGATGTGCATAATTTTTGCATGCATTTTGCTTTGGAAGATTTTTAGCATATGTTTGGTGCTTTCATGCAGTATAACGTGTAGTTGTTAGCTCTGTTATAATTATGTCTCCCCATTTCAAGACAACATCGTTCAGAATCCAAGACTAAACAGTTAAAAACTCCATTGTGTCGCCAGTAATCTGGAGACAACCATATGAAGAAACACATTGGTCAATTACAAACAGGCAGTCTATTAAAGTCACGTCCAGTGAGAACATTCTGGCCTAAAATAAGCCAGTGTCAACAATACAGTAGAGTAGCTGGGCATTTCTTACCTTTCCATCAAGCCTGGCTGTCCCTCCAAGGGCAATGCGGGCGTTCCTCGGAGGAAGGGTGAAGGCTGGAGGCTCAGTTGGGAGAGCACTGCTGCTTGGAGATGGTCTCCCCAGGGTAACGGTGGTTTTTGAGATTCGAGTTGAAGTTACAAGTTGAACATCCCCCATGGTTCCCTTTTCCACTGATTAAAAAAAGAAAACAAATAATATTGTTTAAAAAATGCACCCCTGTTAAAAACAATGCAGTGATAAGACCTTGATTCAATACCATTCCTACAGCTAATGACTTCAGTTTAAACTGAAAGCAAAATGTTCTTTTGCAGACACAGATGTTAATGGTATGTTACGCTTGTTCTGACCAGGCTAAACCTTGATATCCTCACAACTGCCTATCATTTACATATTAAATAAATAAGCCATGCTAACACATTATCTTCTTTCCTGTCCATACTTTACTTATTTCTAGTTGATTATGTGTTTAAATGTTACTCCTCCACATAAGAGGTGTTGTGCTTTCCCTTTAACATTTTTTTAGAGTAAATTATGTTCAGCTAAACCCCACTGTGCAAATGTAAATTGTTGTTTTTGAATGACCTTTAGACAACACTGTTGATAAAGTTTACTAAATCCTTCTGTTAAACACTATTAGAAAGACACAATGTACAACTCAAGGTTTTTGGGCTGTTGTTTTCTACTATTTTACCTACTGTAAGTGTTTTGTTTTTGGAAATAAAACTACTTTTAGACTTTTTAGACCATCAGCTAAGCAAAAATTCAAAGGTTGCAGTTACTTTTTCATTGACTGCCCATAAGTGAAGGATAGAAATATTAGCCTAAGAAAATAATGCATACCAAGGTAGTGTTTTTAAGGAATGATGACAGTGCTCTAGTGCACTGACAGTGTAAGGATTACTGCCCACATTGTCAAACAGGTAATACCGATTACAGCAATAACGATCCATGATGTAGTATGGAAGTGTTATTGCAAGCACTTGTTTTATTTTATCGCTCTTCCTGCTGTGATTTAGAACACAGCTCAAACCCTAGTGTACAAGGAGGCTGTGTGGTCCAGTGGTTAAAGAAAAGGGCTTGTAACCAGGAGGTCCCCGGTTCAAATCCCACCTCAGCCACTGCCTCATTGTGTGACCCTGAGCACTTAACCTCCTTGTGCTCTGTCTTTCAGGTGAGACGTAGTTGTGACTCTGCAGCTGATGCATAGTTCACACACCCTAGTCTCTGGAAGTTGCCTTGGATAAAGGTGTCTGCTAAATAAACAAATAATAATAACTAGAGCGGAAATTTTGAAAAGAGCTTTAAAACAGACTTTACAGTTATAAGTGTAAAATGTTGTCAGGATGTTAACAATGAAAAGAAACATTACAGGTATGTTTTAAACAGTTGTGGGGACGTGGAACGCTATATTTTTCGGAACCCCGCTATATAAAGATGACTTCCAGATTCCACCTACTGCAGCAAACCTCAGATATCAGATGTTTAATAAACAATGTCACTGAAAAATGCACTGACTAATGTGCAAAAACCAAATTGCTATCTGTAAGTGGGTGCAACGGAAGTGCCTTAGTGGACAAATACATTTAACCAACCAAAACAAGCTATCGCTGCATGCATAATCTAATGGGAATGTCATAGGAGATCAAATGGTTTGTAAATATGAAGTAAAATGTATATTTGAAAACGATCTGTATCATGGTAAAGGCCAAAGGTTAAAGCAATGTGTCACTTAAACTGTTAATATTCACTGGGCACCACCATTCATGGAGCTTTAGCTCTGAACCCCTAACTGTCGCCGTGTTCACTGCATCAGACATAAATGCTTCAGTCATTCGCTTTTTGGAATAGAAACCCTATCCCTAGGAAACGGGATATAAACCTGATTATTCTATCATTCCTGTTTGTTATTACAATAAGACCAGTTATCTGATTACTCTTTCCGGAAAATATAAATCAATTTTAAAATAATCAAAGGTTCCAAAATCTAAATAATCCTTCAATTATAATTCTACTTCTTTTTCAAGTTTTTTTTTTTCAAGTATGTTTTTGTAATCGAGCCCATAACCTAATGTTTGCAGTTCTACAAAAATGTGTTTGCTAATGTACACGGTAAAGAACATTCCACTACAGTAGGTAGTAGATTGATAATGACAGTAATGAGAGTTCAAAAGTTCAAGAGTCCTGACAGAAGCATTCTTTAAAAAGGCCAAAAGACCAATATGCTTAAAAGTTACACCTAACATGGAGTGTCTGAAGTCTTTTTTGGGCAATTTACTAAAACAGCTGTCTTCTTCAGTGCTAGTCTTTTTTATCTTCTGTTTATAGGACCAGATGTTTACTGATGAAAAGAGAGGCTGACCAAAAACACGTTATTTATCCAAGGTGGCCTGTCAATGGGAAAATACTTATTTTAATCCTTCGGAAGTGCTTCGTTCAGATAAGAGATTTCTCCAGCCCCAGCAGGTCAACAACTGTTCTTAAAAAAATGTAATAATGGTGTATACAACTATACACACTTCATTAGTATAGCTAACAGTATGAATTTATGAAGAAATCAATAAGAATAATGTGCTATGAATCATAAAATACCTAACAGCTTCCTAGACATGTGTGGTGGGGTGGTGTTAAGCATGTGGTATTATTTTTTCAAATACCACACATTTTAAAAGCCTACCATACAAGCCGTTATAAATTAACATTTTTTTCAGCACCAGTCTCTAAAAACGTTTTACTTCGGTGATCACACAAGATGCATAGGGGTAGATTCTTAAAGCTACAATATTTACTCCAAAACGTGGTCAGCATGATTTTTTCATGTAGCACCAACGCACACAATACATTTCCAAATCAGAAATAAACAATACAGACATTTACATTTAAGGATTTGTGAGAAAAATTATTTCTTATTAATTTTAGAATTGTAAATCGTGTTTTTTTTTTGGTTTGGTTTTGAATCCTTTCACAACAAAATAACGCAAATGGCAATTTGGAGTAAATAGATTTGAGAATCTAGAACATAGAGTTGCATGTCACTTCAGATCTAATAAAATCTGGATAAAAACTGGTCCAAATTGTTATTGAGCAGATCTTGCAGGAATAAAACATGACCAGGCACAAAACCAGCATTGGTAGTATAGATGAGTTATTGATGACTTGCAGCCGTGATGTTAATCAGAGGAGTACAGAATGTTAACACTCCATCAATAATCACAAGTGTCACAAAGAGAATAGTATCATATGTTATGTCTAATGTCCCCATATCAAGACTATGGAATGAAACACCCACACACAGTAGATTTCAATTGTGATTATCAGAAACTTTTCTTTCAACGCAAGAGGCAAAAATATGGGCTGTCCAAAGAAGATTGCAACAACACAATACCAGTGACACATTTTTCAGATGGCGCTTGGTAGATTTTGAACTTGTTTAAGAATAGAATGACTGGTTACAGACAGAATGTTTTGTTGAACTTTGTTATTACTGTTGACAAAACAAATATTCTACTGGAGGTGAAACGTCCCTCCAGCAATTTTAACAAACTTCCTTATAACTTCTGCCAGATTTCAATCAGTTTCTAAAACTTTCTAAAACAGGCTCTGGCAGCCCACAGTCTTATCTTGAGTCACAGTTCAAACTAGGTTGTTCTTGATCTGCTATCAATGGAAACGAATGGGACTGATTTAGAATTGAAAACAAATCCAAACTCGCCCAATTCACCAACAGGCTGTTTAACAGTAGATCATTTCTATAGTTACAATTGTTTTTGTTATTCTTTAGTATCTTTGAACCGGATTCAAAATAGAGACCATTATGTCAAAGCAGCTGTTCAAAGTCTCTTTTTTGTCATTATAAACACTAAAAAAAAATAAAAAACCACAACATTCATTTTGACATGTAAATTGTTAATCTTTAAACAAATGTCTTGTTGGAAAGCATAACATATTTAATAAAGAAGAAATTAAGGATGAAGCCTAGCTAATTGCTGTTGTAAACATCTTCCTAGAAACAAAAATAACAGAACAACAGTAAATGGCAAACAAACTGTCTGAGGCAGGGCAGCAGTGTGGAGTAGTGGTTGGGCTCTGGACTCTTGACCGGAGGGTTGTTGGTTCAATCCCAGTTGGGGAACACTGCTGCTGTACCCTTGAGCAAGGTACTTTACCTAGATTGCTCCAGTAAAAACCAAATTGTGTAAATGGGTAATTGTATGTAAAATTAATGTGATATCTTGTAACAATTGTAAGTCACTCTGGGTAAGGGTGTCTGCTAAGAAATAAATAAATAAGGTCTACAGGGGAAGGACCCATTGACATCAAACTCTACCCAATGCTTCCCTGCATTTCTATAACACAATAAAGAAAGGCTCTCGCATGGTTTATTGTCAACATTTTATGATTTATCGGACTTTGACAAATAGTTCCAAAGTCCGGCGCACTTTATAGTGTCACCAGCCTATGACAGAGGTCTCAGCAATATTTTTAAACAGGAGAACTTGCATGTAGACACATAAGCAAAGTGACTTGTAACTCTACTTAACTAGAAGTAAATACGCATTAAAGGTAAAACTGGTCTGTCCAAATAAGACACTTTCTTTACCAGAAACAGACCATTCAGACCCAGCATGTTTACCAGTAAAGAATACAGTATCTAAAGTTGACATAACCAGGCAATCAAGACCTTCTCTTCTCTGTGCTTTGCTGCTTAGAGGCCAACTCAATAAACAGCTAGTAGCAACACATGGCCTCTGGAAATGATACAAGTCATGCTGAAGTCCTGCAGATGGACCAGCAGAAACACACAGCTTTTCACTTAATTCCGTTTTGTAATTGTGTTAAATCTTTAAAGCTATGGGACAGGGAAAAGGAACGAGGAGTGAAAGGAATAAAAGGGGGAGAGGGGAGTTATTAAAGAGTTAAATGTAAAGTTATTGACTATCAATGGGTATCAACTGTAGGCTGGGAGTTAGTTGTGAACTTTCCATTAACCCATAAACAAAAGTTTTTATAGAAACAAGATTTTATGGAATAGAGCCAATAATATGAATTAGTAGTGTTTAAAAGTTGCAGTAAAGCTGATTTTACTTGCTTGCAGTACCAGCATATTTTCTGGTGCCAAGCAACATTAAAATTGCCAACTCCCATCTGATAAACAGACGGTACATAGTTAAACTACATACAAAGCATACTACAATATGAGATTATTGTTGTTTTTAAGTTGATACATAATTAAAACATAGTACACATAATAAAAACACATCTTTTGGATGTTAAAGTTATGTCCAGTCTTCTGTTTAAGATGCCATTGACATCTTTTCAAGAGCAGGTCACCAGTGTGTCATGAATACATTCCAGTACAGGTCAAGAAAACTCTGGCCTGGTAAATTCTCTCCAGTCTAATTCTCAAAAGCATGGCTTCAATTCTCCAATTCCTGTACACAAGGCCAGGACTTATCAAGAAGGAGATGTAGCATCTTAGTGGAACTTTCCTGGTCATATATCTTCTGATAATACTAAGCATTCCTAGGATGAATCGGAAGGAAAATATATTTCTTACCAGGGGTTTTTCAGATGATCTTCATTAACTTGCTAACTATCCTCTTCTTAACATGGCAAATCACACCAATGTGTGTTTGCAAATTAGTATGCTCATAGATCTATTAATAGCTAGTGTGTGGGTGTTTGGGGGCACACGGTTTGTTATAATAGCCTGTAACTGTGCCTGTTTGGTTCTGCCACCATTATGAAACTATATACAAATGTTCAGATATTCAGATGTTCAGAAGTTATAAGCCTCACAAGTTTCACTGAAATAAACAAACACCCAAACATCCAAATAAGAAAATGTATAAAAGACAGTTTGGGCACTCATTAGTGACTTCCTACAACAGAGCAAGTTTGGGAGATCGAGTTCGGTCAGTCCAAAATCTTAACTGAGGTTGACTAAGTCTTACTTTAAATCAGGTGTTCTTGATATGAGGAGCGTGTCTGTGTGTGTGTTGGGGGTGTGGGTGTATGTGTGTGGGTGTGGGTGTTAGATCTGTAGGTTTGTTATAGAATAGTACCCATTTCCTGCATGCACATACATTAATTGCATCTTAACAGGCTCCCTTATGGAAAGACCCAAACAGTTCTTAAAAGGGATAAGTCGACCATACTTGGTTTTATACTTTTTTAAACAAGCTTATAAAAATGTCATGCTTTCTTTGAAGTGTCTATTCTCTCCTGTCCTTGAATGTTATGATTTAAAAAAGTGCATTTACTCATCAGTGTATTTCAGCCAACAGAATAGAACATGAAAGCTTTAGACATCAGCCACAGGGTTTCATAAAATAATACATTAAAGCACATTCTGTTTTATATGAGAGCACCTGGGTATTATATCATTCCTTTCCATAGGGGTATGTAGTTCATAATCAACCAGACACATAAATCAAGTACTGTAGTGTATGGTTATTCCAGTCTTTTAACCTCAAGTTAACACCTAACACCTGTTTGGACCTAGCTTTGAATGTGGCTTCCTTTCTTTGGTGTTGTAGATGTTATTTCAAACATATGTTACCTTTAGCATTTTCCTGTGAGTTAAACACCTCATGCATAACTCAGTCTATCTTCCACATTAACAAGCATACTCTAGACTAGAAATGTATTGTTTTTCTGGCCTTAATTCAGGGTGTACAAGAAAGAGCACGTCATGTGTCCACATGACCTGCATTGTGCAGATTAAACACATCTGCTATCTAAGACATTTCAAAAATCTCTTAATAGCTGAAAGTATATAAGCTAAAAAGACTTTCCAGTTTTATACAAGATGTTCAGATAATTCTGATAGGAAATAGCTCCCAATAGTTGCTTTTCAATCTCACAAAACAATCTTTAAATTATTATCTTTTATTTGGAAAGTTGCAGTATCAGACTTTCCTCAGACCTGAGCCAAAATAATAGAAGATAAGGAAGACAAGCGGCTTATAAAAGTTTACTTGTAGTTGGAGCATAGCACAATGTAGTAATGTAATGTGTAAATTACATTTGTGAGTTACTGTTAATTAAATATGGCCCAAACAGATAGAAAAGATGAATTACTGGATATTACGTACCTCCAACCCAATTTAAAAATAAAAAAATATGTGCTACACAAATTTAAATCACAAAAATAAAGCCAACTTTTCTTGCATAAAGGGCCAGGTAAATGCATGTTATAAGCAGATTCTTGCAAACTGTACACAGTTTTTGTTATTATTATTATTATTATTATTCCTGAAATTTAAAATGATTAATTATCCAGTATGCTTACTAAAGAAAGCCTAATACTCACTCATTGACTTAAGTGTTCCTTTAAAAAAAAAAATAATAACAAAGTCCAATAACACTGGTTAAAGTTTCAC
This sequence comes from Acipenser oxyrinchus oxyrinchus, assembly GCA_030684275.1. Lineage (NCBI taxonomy): Eukaryota > Metazoa > Chordata > Actinopteri > Acipenseriformes > Acipenseridae > Acipenser > Acipenser oxyrinchus. The sequence continues at coordinate 41,532,463 of CM060258.1, forward strand.
TGTAACACTTTACGTTTCAAAAACACAAAAATAACAAAACCTTTTTGCTTCAATACAACAGGAAAGTTTAAGCCTCATACAAGAAATTAGCACACAGTGCTATAGTTTATGGACTCACCTAAGTCCCCTTTGAGGTCTCACAATGCAGTGAAACAGCAGAGAATGTTTCTGTTTAGTGTTCAGAAAGCTTGATGCTTTGAGGAGGTTAAACCAGCTGTTGTCCTCAGTGTGTCAAACTAGTCTGCAAAAAACAAAATCAAAAACAATACAGAGATAGCATCAATTAACGTTTCATTTTTGTAATATTGACTATGAAGGTCAGCAGTAAAGCACTTGTATGTAAACTTAATGTATTATTTAATCTGAGTTAAGCACTAATATTTCACAGGGAGACAACACTCTTGTAAAGTGGACTTCCTGCAGCTGTTTCAAGTTCTGATAATGTATTTGTTTATATATTATTAATTAACGAAGATAATTATATATGTTGTTGTGACAGAGCGAATGAATCCGAGTCAACAATCTCCCTCCCGATCTGTGAGGGCACTGTATAATCGAGCAGAAGCCCGTAATGGATGGTTCGGCAGTTCATTCCAGGGACAGTCAATAGCCAGGCATCCAGGAAGGGGGCGGGGCCACAATGCCAGAAGTGTCAGTCACGGATTGTAGGAGACGTGATTGGCCGCGCCACCGAAAGAGGGCGTGACGGAGGGTATTTAGGGGAAGTGGCCCCAGCAATCTGTTCCTTTTGATGTGGTTACCAATAGGACAGAGAAAGGAAGTGATCAATTTGTGAATCGTGAGTGTTAAGTGTTTTGTTTTTTTCTAACTGTCTGTGCTTGTCATCATATAAGGCTAACCTCTGTGAGCTGTAGCTAAACCGCCAGCAATTAAACCCAGACTCCACTTCACCATTGTACACGAATAAACCTGTAAATCACCACTTTCACTAAGAGTACTCACTCTGGACTTGTGACCGTGTTGTGTTTGTGTGTGTCTTGTTTAGTGTATTATTATTTTGGGACTGAACCCCATGGTTTGCCTGAGAGATACGCATTGTTGTGTAATGCCAGGTATTATTATTTGTCAGCAAATAAACAGTTGCTTTTTCACCGTGAACTGTCTTGTGTCTACCATTCCTGAGCACCGCATCACCACTGCACCTGTGCACTACTAACCACTTTGCCTCAGTTGTATATGATTATATATTGCAATATTACTGGTAGTTTAGGATTTTACCAGTAAACAACAGAGATTGCTATAATATCTGGCCAAAAGATTAGCTTCCTTTCTGAAAAACTGGATTGGAATTATGTATTTACACAAAACGGAAGAATGGTCTAATGATGGAAACAAATTCCACTTCTGAATTGCATTTTAATATTCTGTGTAGTTTATAGATAGTGTATTAACACCATATGTTATAAATTAGTAATGAATTACTGGCTTTAATGTGTAGGTCTCTTTGAAGTTAAAATCAAAGCACTACCAGGACCTTACGTTTGTCTACTTGCAGAAAATACCCATGTAAAAATACTTTGTTTGCTGTACTATTCCACATCGTTTTCAACGATAAACATATTTAAGATACAGTATCAGGTACTAGCAAGCAGCAGCATTTCTTCAATACAATAAAATGGTGACCAGTGACTAAAAAGATGTATGAAAATGGACTGAAAAACTTGATTAGCACTCCTTAAACATCAATATTTTAACCAAATATTTTAAATAAATAAATACATTAATCCTGGTAAAAGGTCACCTCCCTAACGAACACCTCTTTAGATGTATTAAACTGTATTAGGAGAGCAAAGGCAGGAATGAATGCAAAGCAAAAATCAGCTGCACTTTATTATTTGGGGACAGCCTTTAACATGGTAACATAAATAAATGAAATTCACACCAGACAGAAGAACCTAACAAGCAGGGAATAAAAGGTGTACCAGTTTCATCCAAGAATGTGTAAACCTCATCCATTTCAGATTCAACAGTATCACTATAGAGACTGGCTTAAACCTATGTGTGCAGTTTAAGTTGCTGTCCCCTTTATCCCCATTATGTTTTGAGTCTTCATTGCAGCTGGCCATTGAGGTGTGACTCATTAAGTTGGAGGCATTAGGATAGCCTTGTAGTATAGCTCAGAAAATTAGCCACAGAGATCGGGAAATGCTTTAGTCTTAATGAATAATCACAATCCTAATTGTGTACTATGATTATTAAAATACAACACATTCTTGGTTTGTGAGCTAAAGTAACTTGTCCCGTTTGATTTCTGCTCTGTATATATATATACTAAATGGTAGTGTACTAAAAGAAACATATAAAATTATACATCTTTATATAAGTCTTTCCCAATGTCTTCAATGGAAAACTGCTAATCAGGAGATGATCGCTGAAGAATAGAACCCAGGTCTAATCCAAGCAACCAGTTGTGTAACATCCACTCCTATGTGAGTTTGTTGGCAACTCTGAGTTAAAACTCTACCAAAGTCAAGCAGACTTTTTGGTTCATGCCTTCATCAGGCTTCCAAATCACATAGGGGTTATCTTGAGAATACAAAAAACATAATACTGCCACCTTTACAATTCAGTCCTCTGACATGACATAACCTGCCTCATTTATACAGAATACGTTGTGATGCTTTGATTTTGCAGTTGCACAGTTAAAACAAGGTCAACATTATGTTCAAGACTTTAATCAAGTGTTGGCCTTTGAAACATCTGGCACCCATTTACTACACTCAATGCAATGTAAAAACTGTTTAATTAGACTTACAGTAGATTGTCATGAGGCACTAAAACCATGGATGCTGGTCATCAAAAATATAGATGTGGGTGTTAATTATGGCCAAAACACTAAACTGATTGGCTTTAAATTACATATTATTTTGGCCATTCCACAATTGTAACACTGAATTTAGTTTTATAAACACAAGTCTCATACTTACGATCAACCCAGTGAAAAGTTTACAGAATGTTTAATGGAATATTATGTACCCTGATGCTAGTACATATAGTAGAATTTCACATAGTTACAGCCTAGTTAGTTTAAAGTGTTTGATGTTTAATTCCCAACCATTCAAGGCCAGAAAAGAGTTCACTATTCAGTGATGTCAATCATCTTCAAAAATATTTTAAACTGATTAAACAATGCCTGACACTTTGTACCTGTTTGTGTTAGTTTAGTTACTCTTGTACAAACAAAGAAAGTTGTGTTGTGTTGCAAAGGGGTCATTTACCTGCAAAGGAATGTAGTAACATCACTGCTATGTCATTAAAATGGCATGCCTTTGTATTCACAGGTTAACCTTGTCTAAACCCTGATTTGTAGCCCACAATTACATGTGACAAAGTCAATGTAATTACAATTCAACCTGTATAACACACTGTGGGGGACATGTATCAAGATTGACAGACCCAGCGTTAAACTGAGTGTAAAGTATCGCTCTGCCGCGGCACAAATTTGACCCCATCCCGAATGTATTAACTGGCCCAAAATTAAAGAGGCATGACGTAAGCTGCCATATTTAAATGCGAAAATTCTGCTGCACCGGTGTTCTGAAACCTTAAAAATGGGTTACGGTAGCATAATAGACTAATCTGAGAAATAGCGCCTCCCCTCCAAATGGGCTACCTCAACTGAACAATAGGTAGGTCATTTGGAGAGGCAACACATCTTGACTTTATATTATTATTATTATTATTATTATCATTATTATTATTATTATTATTATACGACAGATAAAACCAAATATACATAATGAAAAGGATATAATGAACCAAGTTTAACATACAACCAATACAAACAATTGTAAATAATAAAATAGCCGGTATCAAGCTATAATGTCATCTTCAGGGAGATCAGAAAGGGTAATGCAGACCCTAAATACTCTCCCTTCTTCTCAGTACTCTCCCTCTGTTCCTGGGTTATTCAGGAAGGTTAGGAGGGGCTCGTTTCATCAACGTTGTGCGACTGCAAGGTGCCTGCGACCTGCTTGCTAGAGCGCACAGGACTGTGATGCGAGTGTTTCAGGATGCAGCACGCAACTGTTTTCCCTGCAAACTGGCGTAAAGCAGTTTTAAAGAAGCGTGATTGGCGAGAAAGTCAGTGTAACGCTAGCAAACATGGCTGGCATAACAAGGAACAGCAACTTTTCGAAGGACGAGATTGAAGTTTTAATTCAAATGGTGAGACAAAACAAACAAGCCTTATTTGTTAAACTTATTACCAATTTAACCAACGAAGACAAGAAAAGATTGTGGCAAACGATCACCGACAAAGTGAATGCTGTTGGAGAACAACAGAGAAGCGTTAGTGATGTGGGGAGAAAATGGAACCTTGCTGAAGGAGGCTAAAAGAAGAAGGGAGTTGAGAAAGACAGGAGGAGGGCAGCCAAAAGATCGGACAGAAGAAGAAAAGATGGTTTTGGAAGTTATTGTTCCAGTTATGGTTCTGCAGACGGCATCCAGGGGACCTGCAGGAAGGCTGCAGCGCATCCCATCAGTGTTGAAACTGAGCTAGACAATGGGGGAGCACTGGCTTCCAAGGCTACCACAAAGCCAGGTTCTTCTTCAGCAGGGGGTTCGAGCTCCCCTCCTACCTGCATGTCAGAGAAGGAGGCCTCATCCCCAGAGGCCGCTATAGAAGACATGTCCTCTTGCATCAGCTGGGATGCCTCTTCCCATGCACCATGATCTCCCCTGGTGGAGGGGGGTATGGCAATTGGGGCTGCAACGGAGCTGGGACTGTGGCCGGGGCTGCAGGTGCCTGTTTGACCAAGAGCTCCAGCACTGTGTACCATGCAGCACCGTGCGCTCGTGAACTGACGCTGTCGCAATCGGCCAATCACCGTGTGCACCGTGCGAACCGAGCACCGCGTGCACCGAGTACCGTAGCACTACGTGCACCACGTACCGTGCAGCACCATACATTCTTGCACTAGCGCTGTAGCACTGGGCACCAAGCACCGTGCACCGTGTGTACCGAGCACCTCGCGCACGAGTTCCGAGCGCTATGTGCACCGTGTACCATGCGGCGATGTGTCTGTGCACTTGAAGCTGTAGCGCTGGGCACCGTGTGATGTATGCAATGAGCACCTTGCGCACCAAGATACTGAAGTACCAAGGGCTATGCGTGCGTCGCAGTACCTAGCCCCGTGGGGGAGAGCACGGCTGGAAGAGTCACTCAACAACGGGGATATGGCAAGGCCTAGCCTTGTACTCTCAAGAAAGAAACAGACAACCAGTCACGGGTGACTGCACAGGCAGTCGCTCACACACGACAGACAGATAACAAAGAGCGGCCTGCCACGCAGGCGAGGAGGCTGCTGAAAGAAAGAAAGGCAAAAGGCTAGGTCTTCTCAAAGTCGTTGATTCCAGGAAAGCGGCGAGCTAGCTTCAAGCACGAATGCAAGGGAAATACAATCGACTCGATTCGACTCGAGAAGCTGTTTTCTATCAACACGCTCAGCTCAACACAGAGGTCTTACCTTAACGTCTTGAGAAGGAAAAAGAGAAATGGCTTCTTCAGGATGACGGTTTTAATCCCTCGGTGGGCGGAACAGTGTGTATCATTCCAGGAAGGGGCCTATCAGCAGCTCTGGTATAGAGAGCTCAACAATTACCTACCCAATGGGCAGGCATATCCCATATATAATGTCATTGGTGGTCGTCTTTGAATTGAAAGGGAACACATTTTAGGCAACTTACATCAGTAGAATATAATGTAAATAGAAAATGTTTTTTTTTTCTTTTTTTAAATAAAATGTCGGTTTCCTGACATTCCGTGAAATTCGTTGTTTTTTTTATTGTCATTCGTGAATTTCTTTTAAAAATACTGTGAATTTTTCAGGCTCCTATGACTGCTGCCATAAATGCTCTTTCATATCAATTGCTTTCTGACTTTTTCTTTGTGCCCAAATAAGACCAATTTGAAATCGGTTTTATTTGTGGACCCTTTTAGGGCGGTCGCTGCTGTTCTGCTGCTTCATAAATCTCATTTTAATATCACATACTTCATTTACAAATGAGCCCCACCTACAATTTGCACATGCATATAATTAAGGCTTGACACGCCTTAAAATGCATGGCTAATGAGCGGTGGAGCGCATTTTGGCGGTGCTAACACGGCCTTAACTTGCCAAAAGTATCATGATTCATACAGGGGAATTTTGAGGCCGGCGTAAACTAGGCTCTATGGCCTTAACGCTGTTGCAAACGCTTGATACATGTCCCCCGTGATTTTTTCTCCATAGTCTTTCTATTACACAAAACCCATGTTGGCTCACACAAGGAGGGAGCTGAGATATGTACTCACATCAGAACACAACCGCTGGCGGCATCTTGAATATCCCAAAGCAATTCTTCCTACATGTATTTCCATGCTATCCTCTTAATTACACACCCACTGATGATATGCAGACAACACAAATTAAGCACAATGCAGACAGTTATGTTTGTTCCGTTAAGTTCATATTATGAATATGCAAGTAATATGTACCAGATTGAATTGAAATGAACTTGGGTTTCACATAAACTGGCAATTTCAGAGTGCTTTTTTTTTGGTTTTGTTTTGTTTTTTTTAAACAATGTGTGAGGTCCGACAAAAGGAAAAGTTATCAGCAATGCGTATGTGCAATATTCATGACCAATATCTGGAGTATAATGAAAGAATAAGAATGATATTTGGTGATGTAGCTGAAAATATTAAATACCATATTCAAATGTTTAAAAAATGTTTTCCACATTTCTTGATATTTACAAAGACAAAGTACTGTAGGAATTCCATAACATTGTAATATCAGATATGGAGTGTAGAAAGTGCTGTGTTTGAGGCTTCGTAACAGTTACACCTGTACACTTCCTAACTCCCCAGAAATGAAATAGCATTAGATACTGAAGTAATTATAGAGCCAAAATATCATATTCTCATATTCTATGACTGGCATGATAGCATTTTCAGAGATATGGTAGTTAATAGAAACCATTGTATTTTAATTAGTACTTGAACTAAGTGCCATCTATACCTGGAGTTACCCAAGCATGGAGTTATTCTGTGTTGTTACTGATAACAGAAACTACTGTTACACTGTGTGTGCAATCCTTATCCTTAAAGGTTGCTATACAAGTACAAATTGTTTGTTTGTTTGGTCAAGGTCAGCAGACTATATGAAGTGTTTTCTATTACAGTATACTATATATATATATTTATTAGAAGCACAGATTTCTGTTGTGTGCTATGCCCTTGTGCAGATTTAACAGTACTACAGTATATCTGTCAATATGGACACGATGCTTACTGTACAATAGGAACCCAAATTGTATTACACTAAGAACTCGAAGTAAAACAGTGAATAGCATGTATGCAAAATGATATAGCCAGCACTGGGCTGGTCTCTGGCTCAAAAGGAAATTGATCTAGTTGCTGTAAGCCTTTGCAGTTTTTTTTTTTTTTTTTTTTTTAACAGGCCAGCTGGGTTTCAATAGATACCAATAAACAAGTTTTGATTCGATTCTTCCGGGTCATTGTTGCTTTACCAGCAGTGGCTGGAATTTAAAGCAACAGCAAAATGAAAAGCTGTTTTGTGTGTGTGTGTGTGTGTGTGTAATCAGTGAAACAGTGACAGTCCCGGTCCCTATCACTAGTAGACAAAACAAATTAATTAGTATGGAGTCATCACATTGTATCAAGTCAACAAAACCAACAGATATATATCCAGAGCTTAGAACATGAAGTCCAGTTTTTCTTCCAGTAGAGTGCCTCTTCGTGCAGTCTTTGTAAAAACCATTTGTATGTGAAAAGAGAAAAGCCACTGAATAAGGACTTTGTTGAAAGAAGCTGTATTGTACACTAAGGCTGCTGACCACCATTATGTCCCACAGCAGTGCTGTTCCCTATGGTGAATGTAGTTTTATTCTTCTTTTTACAAGACACTGTGAAACATTCCTAAATTCAGTGGTTTATAAGAGTAGTTAATGTCTGCCAGGTTTTTCCAAAAGACATCCTGCTGTAAATGTGGCTCTGGCATGGGACTTTAAAATATAGCGTTACACGTCCCCATGTGTTGCTATAACTGTTTAAATAACGTACTTGTAATTTTTCTTTTTATTGTTAACATCCTGACAACTTTTTACACTTTAACTTTAAAGTCTGTTTCAAAGCTCTTTTCAAAATGTCTGCTCTAGTGCACTGATAGTGTAAGCATTATTGCCTACATTGTCAAACAGGTAACACAGTAATATCCATGATGTGGTATGGAACAGAAAAGCCAGAGCACTTGTTATGCTTTTTGTTTTTGTTTTTTATCGCTCTTCTTGCAGTGATTTAGAAGACAGATCTAAAACCCCAGTGCACTAGAGCGGCCATTTTGAAACAAGCTTTGAAACAGACTAAAGTTATAAGTGTAAAAAGATGTCAGGATGTTAACAATGAAAAGAAAAATTAGAGGTATGTTATTTAAACAGTTGTAGCAACTGCGATGAACACGTATAACGCTATATTTTCGGAACCCAGCTACTTACTCTTTAACATCTGAATTAACAAGTAATAATGAGAAAAATAGTTCTCACAAACTGTGCATTAATGTATTCAGGTATTTAAGCATCAAACATAGTACAACTCTCCCTCTTTATTTTACTATCACATAAAAAAAATGGTGAAATCTTGAAAACTGAATTAGTGAAGGGCCCTTTTACAGTATAGCACATGACAATTTACTGTTGACATGGTCTATCTGAATTAACTGAATTTGTGAACTACTAAATAGTGAAAAAACGAGAGAGCACTGTATACAAAAAGACTGAAATCTAACATTGATTTTTAAATACATTATTGTATTCCTGAGCTACCATTAAAGGTATGGTAAACTGAACATTTTAAGCAATAGCAGCACTGGCATAGCAAAGTAGCTTCTGTTATCAAATGCATTTATTCAGGTAAAATGTTTGCGATTTTATGGGTTCAGCTCACAAACCAGAACCTATAATGCAGCACATGAAAGTAGTTTATTACCTCGAAATTGACATACAAGTAGCAAAAAGCTGTGGGGAAGCTACAGTGGATGCCACAATTGGTTCAGTATGGTGGATAGGGCTTCTTCAAAACCTTCCTTCTCTTATTTTCATTCCTAGCCTTTACATAATGTACTGTGTTAAAGTTACCAGACCACTTTTAGATATTAGGTTATTTGTATGTCTGTTTCCATCACATATTTTACTGTTATGATTACTGTGCACATATTGTTTAGCGGCATAGCATGCTAATATACCATACAAATATCAGAATAACCAAGGCTCAAGTTACCATCAATTTGAATATGGTGCCAGCAAAATCATCATTATCTTCCCACCAGGGAAGAAGTACAGATCATAGCTTCATTTCCTCCATTCACATTTTATTAGAAAACACCAGGCACAGCTTTGTATTTTGTTTTGAATGATCCAATGCATCAAATTGCTGTGATATTAGAGTATTAATGGCCTTACCACACACATGCAAATCTTTTATTCTAGGGTTTCATTGGTAAGCAATGGTTTTATCCTCACAACCAAAGCAACGATTCAAATCTACGGTCCTAGTCTACTGATTTAAATCATGTTTCTGTTACTGACACTGCACGGTGGTGTTGTGTATGTTTACCTCACCTGCTGCATGTCTCTGGAAATGACTTGCTCATTCCTCATCATTTGCAGTAACCTCCATGTATCCTGTAATAAATGCTCCACTGTCACAGCTTTATGTTATTTAAAGTGTCCTTTAGCACACATGCTGGGGTCAGATGCACTTAGCCAATTTTTTATGGTCAAGTTTTGGTCCTGGAAAAATACAGGCTAGGGGCCACCATGGTACCCAGGCAATCAAGTAGGAACCATGGTGTCTCCTTGCATGTACCTTTCCTGAAATTGAAAAGGCACTTCAATTTGTATGGGATGGGGGCTAATTTCCTTAAAGCTGGCTCATTTACCCTGCTGTGTGGCCTGCTGATATAACTCCAAGTTATAAGGCACAGTTTAACATTATTGATATGCTACTTCTCATTTACAGTGGAAATCTGAAGGTTGTTGAAATACATTAACAACATCAAATGGTGGAAAAAAAGATCATACAGCACAATAAATTACTTTTACAGCAAACACAGCCTTAGCGATTTAACAGTATGGCCTGTTTTTTAACTTACCAAACACTGCCAATAATGATTCTAATAATTCTACCATTAATTGTATTTGATCAGAAAAAAAACCTTGAGCAACTATAAAAACGTCAGCATTCACTTTATATAACCCTGACTGCAACTTTATAAAAGTGATTTTCGCAAAAAGAACATTACAAGAACATTACAACATAAATCACTACTGGTATTCAGAAATTCGCACCACTGAATTCATTGATGGATGCTGATTCAACATAGTTGTGAAGAGTTTGGAAAAGAAACAGCACACTGAGGTCTGACACACTGCAGTGAAATTCAGCAATGTTCAGGGCCGTTTTAAGAAATGGATGCCAGCAAAGCAGCTGTCTGCCAGTACACAGCTGGAAGAAAGGGATTATTTAATTTTTTTTTCTTACTATTGAGTGCTACCAGTTAAACCATCTTTATTTAATTGCTTTTAGAACAACTACTAACAAATGATTTTAATGTGAGCGGAATTAAGTGCAATTCATTTTTTTTAAAATAAAAATTCCTAAAGATAATTACAATACCGATATATGCTAATTAAGCCATACAAAACAAGAAGTGCACTTCCTTTTCTTCCTTTATACTAATAAATATAAGATATTGAGATTGGTTTGATTTATTTCTTATGATTAAAAAGAAAAAAACAAAATACATTCATGTGAGGAACTTCCACGTGTGCAAACACACATATGCACACACATTTTACCGTAAGTCATGAATCCTACAAAGCCTAGTATTGAGCAACAGGGGAATGAACTTAGTATACATTCCCAAACAGGTCAAGAAAATTCTGACTTAAATAAATCACCCAGACCTGGATGAACATCCTTGTAAAGCAGACCAACTGTAGCAAGTACAGTGTAACAGTGAATAAGCCTTCCGATGCAAAGGGGTTAAAGCCTCTTCAGGCTTTACTTTGATTTGAATTGATCACATGTAAGCTCTCCACAGTGTCAAACTAAAAAAGCTCAGGTGTGACCCACTAAGATCACAGTTACATTGAAAAGCTGGAAATGTTTTGCAACTCGCTTTCTCCTGTGGTGTAATCCATAATGGACGGGCTTTTTGTGTATGATAGGGACTAATTGGGTATATGAAGCATATGTCCAGGAATTATGACTGTCTGCAGGACTCCAGACCTTGCCCCACTTCTACTGCAGAAGTCTTTAATGGATGGCTACTATGTTTTATTGTACCAGGAACACACAGTGTAGCAGAAGGCTGAAGACATGCATAGTTCTCAAATATAATATAGATTATATTATGTTGTACAGACAGCTCCCCAATAAGCAATAATCTCTCAAATTTACTGTCACCCCACACCCCCTGCAGAGACAGTCATCATAAACCTGGACCTCAGGACAAGTTTACCACAGTATATTTACATCACATTGTTGAAGTTTCCCATTCCTAAACAGTTTACTGTGATTTTTATAATGCGTGTCTGTATTTTAAGTTGTACTCCGCACTCACTTTGCTTTCACAATACTTAAACTTGCATGGGACATATGGCAGGTTTGAATCAATCTATTAAAATAAATTGTGTAGACACAGTGTACCTGCACATAAAGTTTATTTTGTACACACCAACCGTAAGATGTGTTGTCAGTCAAGTAAACACATTGTGAACGTCAATGAAAAGTAACTACAACAATCTACTTAGAAACTATGCCATTCGGCTCATTACAAGCCGTTCGTTGATATTGTTCATTTAGTTTAGATAAATCGTAAATGTAATAAACAGCAGAGGCATTTTAATTTAGTCAGCATGTAAATCAACTAGATTTCTGCACAGATTTATATCTGCTGTAACCACCAGACGTTTTTTTTATTGCAAAACAAAAAGGTTGAATTCAATTAAAAGTGCTTTGAATGAAACTGAAAGAACAAACAAACAGACACATCTTTGTTGTTTAAAATACTGCATAAAATAAAGCATGATAAATAAAGTATTTTATCACAGACTTGTATATTATACTGTATATTGGCTTTATTACTAGTCTCATAAACTTCAACGCATCACCAAGTCAACTAGTGCTACCGTCAGCTGTAATCTGAATGCTGAGAATGTTGCTCTGTATTGGGATGATTTGTCCAATTTTCTTTTATAGATTGTCTAGGATTATGATGCTTCTTGACTGTAAATGTTATCACATTTTACTAAATACAATTACGTCCCATTGATCTATTATAAAACATTTTATGTGACACAATAAAGTTTTAATTAACTTACCCAAACTGAGAGCGCACACGCTGTTCTGCAAAAGTCCTGAGTTTTTCAGCTACTGCAACTGCTTCTCTAGTCATAAATTGCGCTTCACTCTAAAACCGTACAGCCCAGGAAAAAAAAAAAAAAAAAAAAAAGCATTTCTGGGATATTTTGCCCCCACGACAGAAATATGCACGATTTGGTGTTTGCGTTACCATCGACCTTATTAGGAAATGTTTTGATCTTTTTTCTTTCTTTTTTTTTTTTTTTTGCTGCTAAGTTTCAAAGCTAGCTGGCGTGAAACTATTTTGACAACAAACGCTTGTGACCTATCAGAGCTCGGGAAGCGAGAGCCAAGTGAAAAAGGAAGTCTGGAGCTTTGGAGGCATCCCACCTACTGTATACCACAGTCCAGGGTGCTGGATGTGAAAAAAAACAACTGTTAACCGTTATTATATATTTTTTTAAAAAGAAATAGAATGCATTTTTTTTTTAAATATGTATGTTTTCTTTTGTGTGTGTATACCCTTCTTCACTTGGCTTCAAATTACAACCCAGGGAAAATGTATGACAACTGTCTGACTAAATCAGAAAAGATTAAATTATGTGGAAAGAGCCACTGCAAATCTGTGCTGATTTCTTTACATATATAGCAGGCATGTCAAATGTCAGACAAATCATAGGGTTATTCCCCTCTGTGATATCCAGACTTTGATCATATTACTAAGATTTCAAATAACAGCATGGGCAATACAAAACTGCTTACTAAGGGTTAAAGGTGCTACACAGCTGTAAATGAGTACACTGGACCCTCAAAGCAGGTTTAAATGTCTTTGAGGTCCTGAAGCTGCAGGCAGAATAATGTCTTGTGTTTATGAATATGGCAGGCACTGCTGGTAAAAGGGTACGTAAGTCTTAAACATGTCCCAACGTAATGCTTAGTTCTACACCGAAATATAATTAACTGATGTCGGTTTAGTGTCTTCTAATGTACGTATCCAATCTCTATACAGTATAATAAGAAATAAGTCCAGTTTCTTGGCATTCCCCAAAGTTTTGCTGTTGTCCACAGCAGTCAGCAGTTACCTCCTCCCTCCTTTTGTTAATTGATCCCCTGGGAGCACAAGGCTTGCAGAGAAGCTCTCAAACCCTTTTTACAACATATGACAAAACTAGGAGGTCAAAACTGAATTGGGTTAATTTAAAGTTAGTATTACAGTTTATTTAGAGCAGGACTTTGCAGCTCTTATCATTCTTAATTACATGCGTTCTAGTTTGGAGCAAATGGCAAGATTCAAGTCCAGTTACTGTAAACCTGTAGTTGACAAACGCTTGCAATTCTCCGACATCAATCAGTCATCATAACCTATAGGTGAAACAGAAGGACAAATAACCAACTGCAATCTGCTCAATGCCTTTATTTTCAGTTTTTACCAAAAAATTCCTAGCAATGTAAAATACAGGGCTGTCTGTTTATTGTACTCTTGTAGTGAAAAATGGAAACATCACCAGCTTTACACAATCACTCAGTTGTTAGCATTCACAGACAATAGAAGCTGATTCTCCATCTGTCCTCCAATATTAATGCAATATTTAACCAGCAAACTGATACATCCCAGGAAATGTTATAGCCTTTAGAAGTTTCTCAGGCGTACTGTATGAGAGGCCCAGGAGCTTTAATTTGTTTAATGTTTTTGTATTACCAGGCACGTCATGACTTGGACATGTCAAACAGAATGGAATTTAGTTAGCTGGCACTAGTAAACTCCCAGTCCTCTGATCTTAATCAGAACTGAGCACCTGGCTGGTACAACCAGAAATCTGAACCCAGTGACTATCAGGCATGGAGTTAAAGAAGACATACCACAAGCCCTTAGGCAAAAGAAGCATGGCTCTGACATCAATTTTCAGAACTACAATAACAACAAGGGTTTATTTGTGCTTATATGATATGTACAGTATTATTGTAATAAAAATAATTAGAATAGGGAATAGATTCTTAAAAAAATGGTTTTCATGGTGGACAGTGCATGAATTGGCTTCTTCGTTACAACAGTTTCTTCAGAAAGAACTCATAATTAACTCACTTGGTGAGCAATTTACTAAGCTTTACAAACTTGTAAATAGAAAAAAAAAATAAAGGATCTGCTCAAAATTAATATTAACATTTTTACGTTTTAAAGATGATTGGTACAAATTTAGATTATTAATTGTTATAAATGACTATAAAATGTGATAATCATAAAACATTTTTTAAATAAGAATGTAAACTTTGTGAATAGAGCCCAATACCAACAACACATTGGAACAACATAAATCTGGTCTTCTGTTCTTACCATGGCTGTGCTGTGAAGACAAAGACTGTGCTGCTGCCTTTTGTCTTGAGACCAAGTCACAGATGAATCTAGCTTGATGTGGGCAGGCCACGGCATGCCCAAGTCTGACTTTAATCTTACAATGGCTCAGGAAAGATTTCAAACTTCAGATCTCTTTTTTATATGAATATATTAAAATTGTTTTAAATGAGGTATTGTCGGGTTTTTTCGTCAAAATGTAATTTATGAAATGTATTATATTCTTAAAAGCAGATTATAGCCAAAAGAAATAAAATAAAAAAATGTGTTCAGAGGCAAGATACAGTAGAACAGCAGTACAGCATATGGTTTGGTCATTTTGTCTGTAATATGGGATTTGAGTCGAGTCTGGATGATTAAAACACCTGCCAAATCTCCTGGCTGTCACTAAATCCAACATAATGTATTTGTTGGCTTGTAGCAGCACATAAATCCAGGCCTGTCAACGCTAACTGATGGTTGAATACAATTTAGGGAAGGTTAGAAAAATGTAAGGCTGTTGATGTGCTGTATGGTACAATGCCATCCAAATGAAAGTATTCAATTTTTTACACAATACAACTTTTAAGTTTGGAACTGTCTCTAATCAGTTTGCAGTTTGTCTGAAATGGCAATGTGGATAACAAGCTGTTATTTAATTTGTTGTACTGTGAATTTAAATACATTCCTGTGGAGAAAAATACCTTAAATTAAATAATTCAGTGTAAAATTAAAAGGTGTTTTTTTCTCCTTTACTTAATAGCAACCAAGTCTGATAAAAAAAAAATGGAAGAGGCAAATTACCATGCACAATAATCACAATCCCTAGACAGTAGTTTAAAGGCATACTGGTACTAAAAAGGTTTCTATTCATACGAAGCACACATTGGGATTTAACATACTTGACAACCTAGCAAGACTGTGTGCTGCTCGCCTAATACATAATCAGTGTAAGTAGACAGTGGACAGCTGCAGATCATTGTGGCTACGGCTTTAAGAAAGTAAAGAAAATAGTCATATATACAGTACAGATAGACACATAAACCACCTATATAGTCTGGAGATTAGGAAACCATAAGCTACAGGAAATATTTTTCGTTCTGCAAATGAACAACCCTCCCCCCTCCTAGCTACGCACAAGCTCTTAGGTGTGACAGCGTGTATTCAATATACAACAACAGCCCCCTCTGCTGGTTTAAGAGAAACTGCTGAAGTTTTTGTTTTAAATAATTTGTAAAAGTAAACATTTTTAGAAGTAAACATTTTGTGCAACATAAAAAATTCATTGAACCAAATAAGAATGCATCTGGTCTAACATTTGTCATTGGCGCCTTATAGATTAGTATAAATACTGGTATGTCTTTACAGTCTAGCCCTTCAGTGCCTGAGAAAGCACATCAAAGCATCTAATTGAAAGCAGTGCACACCAATCAATTTGTAGTCAGGTCAGCTACAAGAAATTGTTCTGTCTACAAGGCAATGGTTGGTAATAGACAGATATTTACGCCTTAAAATTGTTTTTAAACATTAATGCTATACATTAGTAAAAACAAATATCATTGTCATCTTGCCTGACCACCTCTTTTTGAGTACCTGAACTTCATTTACTTGATGTATGTAGTATGTATACCAATCCCACAATGCATAGTGACAACATAAAAGCTTAAGTATGTGCATTGTCCACCCACAAATTAATATCAAAATAATAATAATCCAATAATTCAAATTGCCATTTTTTCCTAGTTTTAAGTTAGTAGTTTTAAAAACAAAATCTGAAAATGTGTCTTTCCCATTGCTCCTTTTCTAAAATAAGGCGTTTAACATTCCAATTTTAAAAATAATATCTGTACCAAACACACAAATTATTCACAGCAGCAACTGCATTTAATCAACCACTAGCAACCTATAGATTAACTTGAGCCACACTAATCACCATGACAGTAAATAGTGTTTAGTAGAGTATATGTACTGTATGTATACAAACACTAGTAGGGTGTTCCTCTACATATTGTATAAATAGACCTACTTTCAACACAGTATGAATCAGTAGATTTAAACGTGATCTGCTAGAGAGAGAGAGAGAGAGAGAGAGAGAGAGAGAGAGAGAGAGAGAGAGATCAGTTGTTTCCTTGTCTGGTCCTTTATTTAAGGAGTTTTCCAAACAGTGTTTTTTTTGCAAACTTTCCAAACAGAAAACTGTATTGAATTAGTTGCATAAACAGAAAATATTTTTATGGCCCAGGATTCTGTCCATAAAAGGAAAAGTCTAATAAAAAGAAGTGATCTGAAGGAAATAAGAGTATTTCAAGTGGGCCAAAACTCCAATTTTCAATTCAGGTCAAAAAGAATGCATTTTTATCAACCATGCATTATTTGAAAAATGGTTGATAAATATGTTATGTTTATAGATTTGTTTTTCTCAGCATAGGGTCAAGTTTACTTCTAGAATTTGGCAAAAGCAGTCATGGTTATTACATTTTTCCAAAGGGCTGTTTTTTTAATGTAAGTAGGTTACTGAAACTGGATATTACAGGGATATATATGACCACCACTGCTACGGCATATTGAAGCTCATTCACTGTTTCAAGGGACTGACAAAATTACTCAGTAACCCTGAGTGTGACAGCTGCTTTTAAAACAAAAAGAGACACCCTATACACAACATGTTACATTTAACAACTACAAAGACATTCACTTCAGTACCTGTAGAGTCCCAGGTCATGGAAACATGTCAATAATACAAAAAGCACATGCCAAAAAAACTTTATTGACTGCCAATAGCCCCACATTTGCATAGAGTCACTATACAATATCTGACCAGTTGAATATATATATATATATATATATATATATATACGTGTATATATATATATATATATATATATATATATATATATATATATATATATATATATATATATATATATATATATACTGTGCAAAAGTTTTAGGCAGGTGTGAAAAATGCTTATATATATAGTATATATATAGTATATATATATATATATATATATATATATATATATATATATATATATATATATATATATATATATATATATATTATATACAAATGGGGAAAAAATGATAATCCAAAATGTTAACGATACAGTAATTTATCCAGGCCGCACTTGCACATAGCTGAAGTGAGATGTTTACTTTGTATCCATGCACACTGTAAGTTCATGTGCATGCAGATGGTATTTGACGAGGTATTTGATCAAATATTTCTTTTGGTTCAAATGAAAATGTAATGTGCTTTACATCTGATAACCTGGTAATCTGATTTGCAAGGTTGGCATTTTCTGATTAAAAAAAAATGACAGCTGCGGAAACAGGTTTCACATTTAAATTGTGTTTTCACGTTTTCCATATGTTGTTTAAATATTTATAATTACATTTCAAATGTTGGCTTTACTGCTGTAGATGAAAACGAAGAAAACATGTCGCTCAAAACTTCAGTTCTGAATTTGTTCTGCTAACTTCAGACAGTGATGAAGGCACCAAGCATATTGATGGGAAATGGTTGTGCCCTACATTGGCATTGGTTTAGATCATGCAGTGACTGGCTTGCAATGTGATCCTGGTTCCAACAAAGAGGAATGGCATTCCACCTCCCCACCAGTTTGTTGTGTGGAGAACAAATGTGTCTCCCAAATTTGGGAGAGTTTCAGAGATTGGGGAGTTTCAGAGATTGAGGTGGCAGAACTGGTGCGTGCATGCCAGGTGTTGTGCAAAGACAGTCAATAAACAGTCATACAAATAGGTGATATCTACAAAAGGGGTAATATTGGGGCTAACTTTACCACTCATTTGGTTTTGTTTTTTGCAACAGGAATTGCTACACCAGCATGAATACAAATAGAAATACAATCTTTATATGGCTAATCCTGTTATGCTAACTTGACTGCTTCAGGCATATAAATGTTTTTGGTTAGATTTTACTTATTCCTGTATCCATCAGCTTTTATAACTCCCAGTAGCCATTGTGGTAACTAAACATTAAATTAAAAGCATGAACATTTTTTTTAATGTGGTATAAATGCTACAGGGTTCCATAAAAACAAAAAACAAAACAAAACAAAACAAAAAAATCCAAATTCATATGAATCCCAGTAAGTATGCCATTTCAGCTTTTCACTCCTAACTTAACAGTAACATTTTGTTTTGCATATTGTGTTCAATCAAACAAATGGAATTCCCAAGTTTAACCATAAAGTCTTGTATAGAGTCATCTTTGCTCTCGATCTCAACTGAACATCCACTTGTCATGAATTATTACATTGTACATTGTATATAATACTGTAACGGCAGGTCCCGAGGCGAACTGGAGAGATGGGCAGGGCCAGCGAGCTGACTGGTTAACAACCCGGAAGAGCGCACCCCGCGGGTAGGGGGCGTGGTCAGAGCACTGGAGTGAAAGGGAGAACTCAGCCTGTACTTTTCCATCCAGCGAGATTACCCGCGGTCAGGCTGGGACCCCGCCCCTTTTCATCTAGAGTGTTCTAATCCCCAGACTGAGACATCTGGGCTGGGAGATTCCCACACAGCTGCCATTCTGGAACCTTCCAGCAGGGTGAGGTGTCTGTTCTTGATAGGATGGAGCTGGCACTACCTACCTCCAGCTCTCCTATAAAAGGGGCTGAGAGCTGGATCCTGGGGTCGGACTGAAAGAAGGAAAACAGAACAAATAAACGGAGCTAAAGAGAGAAAGAGCTAGAGAGAAAAATAGCTAAAGAGAAGAAAGAGATGACTAGTAGAAGAACATAACAACATAAGAAAGTTTACAAATGAGAGGAGGCCATTCGGCCCATCTTGCTCGTTTGTTAGCAGCTTATTGATCCCAGAATCTCATCAGCAGCTTCTTGAAGGATGTCAGCTTCAACAACATTACAGGGGAGTTGGTTCCAGACCCTCACAATTCTCAGTGTAAAAAAAGGGCCTCCTATTTTCTGTTCTGAATGTCCCTTTATCTCCATTTGTGACCCCTGGTCCTTGTTTCTTTTTTCTGGTCGAAAAAGTCCCTTGGGTCGACATTGTCAATACCTTTTAGAATGTTGAATGCTTGTATCAGATCGCTGCATAGTCTTCTTTGTTCAAGACTGAATAGATTCAATTCTTTAAGCCTGTCTGCATATCACATGCCTTTTAAACCCAGAATAATTCTGGTCACTCTTCTTTGCACTCTTTCTAGAGCAGCAATATCCTTTTTGTAATGAGGTGACCAGAACTGAACACAATATTCTAGATGAGGTCTTACTAATGCATTGTACAGTTTTAACATTACTTCCCTTGATTTAAATTCAACACTTTTCACTATATATATCAGCATCTTGTTGGCCTTTTTTATAGCTTCCCCAAATTGCCTAGATGAAGACATTTCTCAGTCAACATAAACTCCTAGATCTTTTTCATAGATTCCTTCTTCAAGTTCAGTATCTCCCATATGATATTTATAATGCACATTTTTATTTCCTGCGTGCAGTACCTTACACTTTTCTCTATTAAATGTCATTTGCCATGTGTCTACCCAGTTCTGAATGCTGTCTAGATCATTTTGAATGACCTTTGCTGCTGCAATAGTGTTTGCCACTCCTTCTATGTTTGTGTTGTCTGCAAATTTAACAAGTTTGCTTACTATACCAGAATCTAAGTCATTAATGTGGATTAGGAAGAGCAGAGGACCTAATACTGTGGTACTCCACTGGTTACCTCGCTCCATTTTGAGGTTTCTCCTCTAATCAGTACTTTCTGTTTTCTACATGTTAACCACTCCCTAATCCTTGTGCATGCATTTCCTTGAATCCCTACTGCGATCAGTTTGAGAATTAATCTTTTATGCGGGACTTTGTCAAAAGCTTTCTGGAAATCTAAATAAACCATGTCATATGCTTTGCAGTTATCCATTGTCGATGTTGCATCCT
Source organism: Acipenser oxyrinchus oxyrinchus (assembly GCA_030684275.1). NCBI lineage: Eukaryota > Metazoa > Chordata > Actinopteri > Acipenseriformes > Acipenseridae > Acipenser > Acipenser oxyrinchus. Next base: position 41,553,104 of record CM060258.1, read on the forward strand.
CAAAAAAGTCAAGCAGGTTAGTTAGACACGATCTCCCTTTCCTAAAACCATGCTGACTGTCTCCCAGGATACTATTACCATATTGGTAATTTTCCATTTTGGATCTTATTATAGTTTCCATAAGTTTACATATAATAGAAGTCAGGCTTATTGGTCTGTAGTTACCTGGTTCGGTTTTGTCTCCCTTTTTGTGGATCGGTATTACGTTTGCAATTCTCCAGTCTGCCGGTACAACCCCTGTGTCAAGAGACTGTTGCATGATCTTGGTTAGCGGTTTGTAAATAACTTCTTTCATTTATTTGAGTACTATTGGAAGGATCTCATCCGGCCAGGGGATTTGTTTATTTTAAGAGTTCCTAGTCTCTTTAAAACTTCTGCCTCTGTTATGCTAAAGTTATTTAAAACTGGATAGAAGTGCGAGCTGTGGCTGACAGCAGCTTTCTTAAGCAATAATTGAAGCTAAAACAAATAAAAAGTTTGCCTTGAACCCTTGCCTTGCCTCTGTCTTGACACCACCACAATACAAACAGCTTTGCAGAGATTACTTTCTTTAGCATTTTGATGCTGCCTTCAGGAAGATGCAGTGTTCAATCTGATCATCTTACAAAGCAGAAAAGGCTGAAAAGAGAAATGGGCAAATTATACACAGCTCCTTTTATAAATTAAAAGATTTTTTAAAAATTTGGAAGAACTTTGGCAAGCATACAAGAGACTGATGCTTTAATGATATGTCATACTGCCAATAAATACCCTTAGGATCTTGGCTAATGGATTTAAAGCACAAAATAATTATAGTCAAAACCAAATTGGCACTGACTGGATCTCCACATATTTACTATTTCAATTAACATTAACTGCATTCAGATATTGTTTCACAAATTGTTAACTGTCATTTGGGTTTAAGAGATGTTGCCACTTCATCAGTATGTTAGGTTATAAAGCAGATAATAGACCTCTTGGGCCTCTGTCCTTAATTTTGCATCTAATAAAAAATAATATTGACGCCGTTAAACTATTATACCGTGGAATGTTTTAAACAAAGGGCAATTGGGAGTTGTATTAGGTGTTGACAAGACTCTTAACCTCCGCTACAGCAATAATTCTCCGCTACCAATGAAGTTCATACAACTGTACGTTAATCAATGACAATGAATATTTGGATAACATAAAACAAGAAACACAGTAACACATATTAAATTAAAAGTAGCCTATGTTTTTTTTGCACATTCCTACAAAGCAATGTTTCCCCAAAGCAAAACATTCACTTGGGGAAACACTGTTATCAAGAATACATTCATTTCTGTTTTTACCCCACCCATCGAAAACATTACACCACACTCGCCTTGTTTTCGTAGCTTTGGGTTCGAGTGAGAATTGAGCCAGCTCTGAAGGAGCCGATGCAGTGTGTGGAACGGGGGAGGGACATCTGCCTGCTGCTGCTTGCAAGCGAGGAGGGAAGACAGGCTCAGTGGATACAGCATTGCATATATGTTGTGCACAAATTCAATTAAGCCAATAATTACTGTCTGTCTTTGTGAAAATGCACTCACACAGACAACAGCAGTGGACAACTGTACAATAGCAAGCTATTCTTACATGAGAATCTCTGAAATAGTGTTTTTCTTTCTTTTTTTCCCCCTTCCTTATAGTTTGAGTGTTGTGGTGCCATGAATTACACAGAACGGTTCAATACCACGGTTGGAAAAGTAGTCCCAAGTTGCTGCATTAAAGAGAAACCACACTGTGTGTCTGCCGTCCAGAGCGATGCCAAAGATAACATACATTTTTCAGGCAAGCATTGCTGTATTGTAATGTGTCTTTCAATCCAGTTAGGGCTTATCTGAAAAGCTTTTCAGTTGTGTTAACACCCAGAAGTGCTCCTACTGCAACAACACGGCGTCCTGTATCAATGTGTGAACTGCCCTGTGATATATTGATGCTGAACACCATTTATTGATACTGTGGAGAAGTATCCCTTAGGAAATCTCTTTGCAGAAATCTATACTAATAAATGCTGGCAATGTTTGTTTCTTCTTTTGATTTTGTTTGGAAATCATTTTTATAATTTATTTATTTATATGTTTTTTTTTGCATTTTGACTTACAATGGTAAAATATTGTAATGCAATCTGCATCTGTGCTGTAATTTGTTTTAAATGCCAAAAGTTTATTTGTTTTAGTACATGTACTACTATTGGGTGTTTTAGTAGTTATGGATTCAATTTTCTATTAACATCTACAAAACCTACTAATTCTTGTTTTTACATTGTTCATTTTTAGGTCATCACAATGATATTTTCCTGTCTCTTACTGCATATTCTTCTAACAGACTATGAAGAACTGTGATCTTTTTCTTGGGTGTTCAGGTCTATTTTGCATTACATTTGTCCTCCCAATGTTATTGAACAAAAGGGCTCCGATTTCCTGTGCCCTGGACTGTTTTAAGATAATATGCATTAATTTGACCAGTGTCTTAGCATGTGTATTTGAGCTAGTCTTCTCTTGAGCACTTTGAGTGGTAGAATTTCATTGGTAAGGGTTTTTTTTTGGTGCACAAGACCCTAACAAAATATAGGAAGTTGTACTGTTACAATCTTTATTTGCTCTGTAGAGTGTAAAAGTCCCATTTTTTTTAAATAAAATGGGGTGTTTTCTTATCTATAGTGGACTAAATACCAGACATTAGGACATGCCTGTGGTTTGTTCATTCCTTTGATTTCTCACTCCAAATTTGGAAATCTGGAGTACCAAACTACTGAATCCATGGTCCTATTTCTAGAAATAGAATATGATTTAATTTTTAGTTTAGTAGAAGCAAACCTTGCCCTATTCAGTTAATAACAAAACAGAAGGCTTTTTATCCCCCACCTGTAAATAACGTTTACGATTATGGTATACATTTATAGGTATTCGGTCAATGGAATATCTTATTTAGACACATTCTGTCTGGAGACATACCTCGTTTAAAATCTTGCAAATAACACTGCAGAATTAGGAAAGAAACAATTGAGAGGAGTAAGTATGCGTTTACGTTGAAAGGGGCGCTATTTAAATTACAATCGGGTAATACATAGCAGTGGACCTGTTTTAGAGCAACGAGTCAGTCAACACGCCTTTATCAGTGTTTTATATTTTATCCTGGTTATTATTATAATGCCAGTAAAACGCTAAACTTAGTGAACATAGGATTACTCCGGCATGACATTGCTGGACTGTTACTAAACTGTTTCATATTTTTGTTATTGTAAATGCCAGCAATAAGCTAAACAGGTCTTTTCAAAACACCTTTTTTTTTGTAGACTTAACTACTGTTAGTGAAAGACTGTAAATATGATTCTCACAGCTGTGCTGGACATTTGGTTTTCTTAACTGTTGTAATGTAATTCTTAGGTTTTCCTGCTTATTTTAATGCCAGCAATGAGCCAAGTTACGTCTATAAACATTATGACGGGTCTGAAGTGTCTTCAGGTGCTTCACTTACTATTACAGCAACAAGAGTCTGATTGAAAAAAAAAAGTGAATTGTGGTAGTATTTATTAAATGTACTTATTTTAACTAGCAACATTATACTTGTGTTCAAATGCCATATTTAATTATTAATACATTGATAAAAAGTGGGAACAAATGGAATTGGCCATTTTTGAAAACAGAATTCGGCATTCCCAAGAATGGAACAATTAGTAGCCCTAAAAGATGGTTACAATTGAAGGCAGTGGAGACGCCAGTGTTTCATGCAGTAGTATAAAGCAATTTTATGCAGGCCACCAGTTAAGCATGCAGTCTATATCTGTGATAACAACTGACAGGGCTGCATAGGATCAGAGGATGTTTTAAAATCAGAGGCAGAGCTACAATAAACGTCTTGTTTAAATTTAAAGTAAATTGTAAAATTGTTGAGATACTTGTGTTGGAATGTTGTTTCAAAATTGTATGATGCAACAAAGATCTATTAAAAAGGGTTACTGCGTGGCCGAAGGTTTATCACTGATAATTTACCCTTTCTCAGTCGAAACGGCAAGTTTCTCAGTATCTAAAAAGCTTAGAGGGAACATTGCCGTTAAGTGCAATTGTAACAGTACACAACGTTTTAGGGGTCATGTACTAAATGAATGTAACAGTTTTTTGTAAAACAAAGTCTTAATAATTGTAGTAAAGGCTTGTGCCAACATTTGTATAGCAATAACTTACAGGAGGAATTCCTTTAAAATAAATCATGCTGAATATTTTGTGTTTTTTCTAAGAAAAGCTGTAACATCTTGTTTCCCAGGAGTGGGATATTAATTGCCCACTGATCCCATTCTGGTTTCTTTACTAAACATCTTGGTATTCTTGACTTATATAATCATTTCCTCTTCAAAAATAGAAAAGAGATTTTAATAATCAAGATGCCCCTCAAGTGCTTTAACATTCCAAATGGTTACTGCCAAGAGAGGAATGTTCTGCCAGTCTTGGAAGTAACTGTTGCAGAAACCAATTCAAATGCACCAAACAAGACTAAAATAAGGTTACTGAAGCAATAACAGGTACCACAAGGAGTAATACTGTTGTACGGACTGTTTTCTGTAGTGTTCATTGGTTAATGCAAAAGCATCAAAACATCCTTCTGGAATTGCATTCTAAATGCAATACAAAAAACAAAGTTACAAGATGTGCTACACAACATTTAACTTTATTATATACATTTTTAGGTAATGAAATTAATTATAAAACATTGACTATTGCACGTTTACATACAAAAATATATCCACACTACAAACCTTACTACTCAAAATTGATTTCTCTACATTCCTTCGGAAAAAATCCTGTTATCTCTTGAGATCAGTCTGTATGGTTTTTTGTAAGTTAGCGATACTGGCATCCAGCGCTGCAAGTCCATTTCTGAAGTCCTGTTCATCACCAGTGTTAAATGTGGATGCAGACATCAGGCTCCAATCTGAATTTACTGACTCTCCATCAAAGGTTGAAAAAGTTGAGTCAACTGCTGCTATTCTACTTTTGTACATCTGCCCTCCGTTTCTTTGAAGCGGCAAGGAGCTGCGAGAACATTTATTTATCGGAGGCATCTCTCTCTTGTTTCCTGTGATGCTGGTACGAAAAGTGTCCATTGTACCTAAAGGTCTTATTGGAATCTGACCTTCAATCCTGCTTGCAACTTGACTTGAAGTTTCTGGTACATTTGATTCACCCGATATGTATGAAGACGGCTCGATTCTGGAAAAGGTTAACTTCTCAAAGGCATTAGTTATGGGTTTTGATTCATCACATTGTACTGATTCAAATGCATGGATTTCATTACTGTAATCTAATCTTTTTAAAACGCTGTCAGATTGCAAAGGAGGCGTTTTCTTCCTCACCTCGAGGGCCTGTTTCTTTGAACTGCTGATAACTGGAACATATGTGGTCTCATCCAGTTTTGGTTTATCACCTAAAGTAAAGCAAGCATCACTTTCAGATTCTGCAACTTGCCTTGTGATACTGCCTTGGTTGCTTGGTGAAAATCTTTCAGAGGAGGATATAGTACTGCCCTTGTTCCACAATGTGCCTGCAGATTCATTGGCATAACAATAAATACTTTCCAAGTTTGAGTTTTTATTTGATGCAGTGTTGACTGGTGATGAACCCCACTGGTCAGTCTCTAATGTGTTGAGGAACAGGTGTACTGAATTTATGACAGGATCTGATGATAAAGCAACCGTTTGTTGGTTTTCATAGAGTTCTAGAATGGTTTTAGTAAGGTGAGATCCTGCTTTGGATCTGTTATTGTCCGTATTGAGTTCTGAAAGAAGTCTGGTCATACTGCCCTGCAAAGTCCTTTTAAGGTAAGTGAACAGGTAGAAGATGAATGTTTGTTATGTGCAAATAAATAAACAGAAAGTATAAAACACATTTTTAAAAAAGACCATTAAAAAATACTACTACTAATAATAATGGTGCCCTCTAGTGGCCAATTTAATGTTATTCTTTTTACTGTAACACTCATCAGGATACGATCAGTAAACAAAGTAAAAGACCCTTGTCAAAAAGGTGGCCACACCATTTCTTTACTTATTTATAAATGAAAATGCAATATTAAACATGCAGGTAAAATGTAGTGATTGAGCTGCATGATTAAAATAACAGTATTTCTCACCTGGTTAACTCTCGTAGTCTGTTGATCTCAGCATCACGCTGTTGAAGACTTATACTTAAAATGTGATTTTCCTTTTCTGAGGCTTCAAATTTAAACTGAAAACTCTTCATTTTTGACAAAGCTTCATCCACATCTACAATGAAAACAAAACAACAAAAATCAAATGTGTCATTTATGCCTTGCAAAAGCAGAAAGAACAACAGACATCTATGAAGTTGACCCCTTACCTAGCCTGACCCTGGTTGTGTCCACCTCATACTGCTGTCTGTTCTGCAGCAGCACTTCTTTTTCCTGCATCACTGTCAACAGCTGTTTATTCTTCTCTCTCTGATCATCAATCACTTTAAGCAGCTCTTCATTCTTTTTCTGTAGCAGTTCCACACTCCTGTGGGCTTCCTTCAACTGGGTCTGCAGTGTCATGTTCATAGACTGCAGTGAAATAACTAAAAAGAGAAGTCCATGTATGTTACTGTTAACAAGACATGTCAGCACTAACAAAATAAACTCACGTATCCATTTTAAACAAAATGCATAACTATTAGTAAACAAGTACAACTGAATTAATCTAGTTTAGAAAATGTTAGCAGCAATGTACTTATCTTTAATTATGACTACTGGCAAGATAAATATACAGGTACTATATGTTACTTAAATATAAACAGTCTTGTAGTGTTCCGCAACAATTAAGATTAGAATATACAGTAATAAAGGCATATAACTTACTTTCAAAGTTACAGTCCACAGATCTGGATTCTTTTTCTGCTCTCTCTCTCTCCTTTAACTGTTGATTCACTATTCTCAATCGTCTACAGAAATACAAAGGTTAGTTCAGACGTTGCTGTCTCGCCGATTGTTACTTGTCACCCGGCGAATCTAAAAATAGTGGATGTTGTCATGCTTCTAAAGTCTGTAGTAAAGAGCTCAGCTGGTCTCTGTTTGGCCCTATTTTGTACCTGACCAGCAACGGTAAATGTTGCAAACCAACCCCATCTGATATTCCTTCCCTAGCCAGCCAAATGCCAATCTCAGTGGGTTTTGACGAAGATCAACAACACTGCAAAACCAGGATTCAACATTAAACTAATTGGAGAATTCAAAGGGTTCTTTTTCATTACTGTTTTTTATTATGGTAAATTAATGTGCTTATTTAGGCACTCAACGATTTGACTGGGGAAAGAATGTAGGGTTATCCCTTTTTATCTTAATTATTGAGCTTATTGCTTCATTTAAATTGTTTTCTTTGTTAGCTTTTCAGGGCATTTTGTTAATGCACATCTATTTTTGTTTTTTGCTGTTCTACATTTTTTTAATGCAGCTGTTCATTTGAACTATTTTATTTATTTATTTTTTTTTACACAACAGTACTCACACACATTTGGTCACCATCATAACTGTTGCATGAAACTGGAGTGTAATAAATCAGCACCTCTGCATTTAAGCATTTGTATGTCAGCTGACAAGTGTTTAGCTAATATCCCATCACACCTTTCTTCTTAAAGGCGTACAGCCTCTATATATGAACCCAATATCTCTCACAAGCACCTTAGTACATATTGTTACGATATCACAACAAACGGAATACACTTTTTTGTTTTGTTTTTGGTGCATAGGTATAGCTATTATTTACTATATAAATATCACCTTACAGTACAATATGACAACAAAAACTGGACAATGACAATACCCGAAAATAATCTTAATATTTTTTTTTTTTTTTTTTTTAAAGTAGCCGGTGCAAATATAGTATGAGGCGGTGGATTGCGCCAATCGTCTGCTTATTTTGACCCCCTGCATTCATTGTCACTATTTTTGCTTTGAAAATAATTAGTTATTTTTTTAGCAGTCATTTATAACGTTTTAGCCTCTCAAAGTGCACACCTGCCCCTTCAACTCCGATTGGTTAAATGGTGTGTCAAGACGTAACACAGCTGTCATGTGGTTCCAAGATTTTTTTTTTTCAGACAGCAATGTGCAACTTATCTAGTCTGCTAGAAGCGCAATCAATCCTTATTGTTAAAGGCACAGTAGCATCTGCAGGACGGGCGGGTCAGGTTTTTTCAGTCAAGCGGCGACAGCCACTTTCCCGGGTGACCCGCCCAGCTGAAAAGGCCTGGGGAGAACCCTGAATACACTCCGAGAATTTTGCAAGAACTGAATATTTAAGGCATACAAGTAATCACTGCTAACTGATCAAGAACTGTAACTGCATTTGGGACATTTCATATATTAAGAACTATGTTCCTGGAAATGCTATATTGCAAATAGGCATTGGCTCCAGACAAAGTCAGTTTTCTAAGTCACACTGTAGCTACTGTAGTTTGGTTCTTAAGTGTGTCACTGACCTGCGCAACTGTGCATTCTCACTTCGCTGGGGCTGCAGAGCCAAAGCTATTTCTGCCTGCACGTTTGTACTTCCAATCACAGTAGGTAGCAAAGACACACTCTCCTCCACCTCTCTTATCAGCCGGTGAACTTCAGAGTCGGCTGTTAAGATAAGAGAAAATTGCTACTAAAATCAAAATCATCTTTTCATTTTTATAGTTTTCAAATAAGTCAATATGAATAATGCAATTTTTTTTATCTGATCTGATTAGGGTTAGGGTTACAAAACAAATAATTGTGTTGTAAGAGTTTTGGAATAGTGGCCACTGAGGATCAAGCAGAGACCACCTTTTAAAACTACTAGCTATTCTGAGCAAAAAATAAATACAACACCTTGATCAGCAACAAGTGCCTTTAGTTCTCCTAAAAGATATTTTACAGTCGCAACTTTCTTCTTAGTCTGCTCTGGACTCATCTTCTTAGTCTTTAGAAGCCTCTGGTTATCAAAGCTGGTTTGACAGCTTGTGTCTTTCACTGGTGTGATATCTACACAGTCCAGGTCATCATCTTCGCTTGTAGTTCCTTCACAGTGCTCAGACTCAGATTCTTCACTGGAAAGTTGGATCCGAGTTTGTGAATTAATAGGCACAGCAGGTTGACGGTTATCTGCCTCTTGCTGTTGAAGATGGGAAAGATGTCTCAACAACTTGTGCTCCTTTAACAGCTGACGGTTTGACTGCCCAAAGCCTGCTTCAGTGCCATACATTTGCTGGGGTACACCCTGCACTTCATTTCCACTAGACACAGTAGGTGGTGGGAATGTAAATACAGCTGGAGTTGTATGGGCAGGCTGCATTGATGGGATTGCTGTAGCTGGACCTGCATATACTGGAAAGTAGTTGATCCCTCCTTGTGGAGACCCATGGCTGTATACATCATCATTGGACACGCTCTATAAAGTTTAAAGCAGACATGAAATAGGTGGAAGTTTAAATATGACCACTGCTTAATATGACGACCAATTATCATGATGAAGGGTTTATTTTTTTAAAAAGCAGAATGAGCATTTTCACTGATGCAAACCACATATTGACAGATGGTGTCCTCCAATTTTCTTATCAGTGTCCATCTGTATTCATTATCAAAACAAACTCAACTATTCTTGGATACTTACAGTCGGAATACACAAAGGATTAGCTGAATGTTGTGGAGACAAAGCAGGAGTGGAAGTTGTCAAGCGACGGTTAAATACAGTTGAACTTTGTTTTCCTAAATGGGGGAAGAAAATTTAAAAAAAAAACATGATTATGTTTAAATGCCTTACCTTATTTTAAATAATTCAGACATATGATTATATACCTGAATCTGCACCTGAATATACTGGTTGAGTAAGGGGAGCACCATGCATTGCAGCCTGGCAGTTCAGTACAGACATCTGTGTTTGAACATCATCAGACAGGGCTGGTTGAGCCTCAGGGGAGGGCTGAGGGACCGGGATGAACACCAGCTGACCATTTGGAGACTGTGCTGTATTTAAACAGCGCTTTTCTTTCATCACAGGGTTTGTACTGGAAAACAGGTTCACCTTTTCCACTGCAACAACAAAAGGGTCCAAGTGATTCATTTTTTTAAATCATATTTTTTTATCCAGTTTAGTTTGTACTACATACTTCTATAAATCCAAAAGGCTGTGCTGTTGTATAAACATAGGATATATAAACAGTCATTTGGATGGTTTTAGCTTGTAGAATTTTATAATTATAACAAAATAATTGAAAACTAGCTACAGCTTACTAATATGAATCTGCTTTTGTGCGAGATGAGTACTTGTAATATTAACACTTAAATAAGTGATAATGTACATCTGCACTACATACCTGCTCCCTTCCGATTTACAGAGCCAGTTTTGTGGTGGTCTTTCCTTCTGCCATTCTCTCCTTTACCAAATGTTACTTTGGTTTTGAGTTTTGAAGCAGTTACTTTTCCTGGTTTTGAGCATGAAGGCTTTACATCTGTTAAAAAAAGTTGTGATATATATATATATATATATATATATATATATATATATATATATATATATATATACCGGTAATAATAATAATAAAGCTGCTAATAAAATAACCTTACCAGATTTCTCTGTCTGCAGAATGCCTTGTAATAAAGCAGCACAGCGGTCAAGTCCTTTATGTATAGTTGTAACCTGAAAGGGTACATTATTGATTAAAATCAGGTTCTTGTAATAATACACAGCCACATCATAATTTGGTACTGTGCCTTGAAATGCTGCTACTATGTTACGTAATAATGACCTGGTCTTCAGAGTCTGTGGAGTACAGAGAGTAGCCAGAATCTACAGAGGCAGCAGAGGGTTTCCTCCCAACTATCCTGTAAATAGAGAAGCTTATTTTAATATTTGAGCTAAAACAAACACAAATAAATAAAATAAATAAAATAATCTGCTCACTTTGCTAGCAAACAAAGTACTGAGTGTTAATTTTTGGACGGCCAAGTTACCAGTACACGTTTGTCAATACACTAAAGTCAGTTATTCAAGTAAAAATAAAAAATAAAAAAAATATTGCGTTACTTATTTTAAAAAATGAATCGACTACAGATCAAGATCTACGACATACCTTTTGTTTCCCACTGTTGCCTTGGCAGAGCCTACAAGCCTTCCTGAAGAGACTACCTGTGTCAGTAGAAACCAATTTTCAGTATTCTTTCATTTCTTCCCATTCATATTTACAATAGACTTAATCTAGCTTTTTTGAATTTGAATTTAAGATGATGCAATTATAGATTTGGTTTTGTAAGAGAATAAAACGCTTGTTACTGCAGTTATACGTAATGAGTAAACTTATCGATTTTTTTTACTGATCTAGGCACTACACTATGAGCTTGCAGTACACGTCGATATAATAATAATAATAATAATAATAATAATAATAATAATAACAACAACACATGATCATTCTTACGGAACCCAAGCAGTTACGACACATTCTTACCTTGTGGGGTTTATTAAGACCTTGTCTTGCCATTTTATTTTCTTATTAAAAACAAAACAAAAACAAAACAAAAAAAAAAACGCCAGCAAAACTCCGAATAAAACTAAAGAGGTGTACCCTTAAGGTTACATTAAAATCACTTTCAGGTTCTTGCTTTTGTAAGAATCGCAGTTTTCCACGTATGTCGATAAAAAAATAAATAAAACAGTTTCAAATATCACCGCCAGTAAAGAGTAACCAGTCATAATGAGTCACAGTGACACATATGTGTACGGTAGTTACGAATTAAGCAGCACATTTATCAAAAAAACAATTGACACAATTTGTGCATTTTAATCAAAAACAACACTTCAAATTTCTACATATAAGAAACTGCAGTACTACTTCACTTTAATTTTTTTACTAAACGGAAGTAACTTCACAAACCTTTAAACCAATCATCATATAGCAATTCTGACATTAATTTAATATAATTGGTCAGTAGGACGACAAACTTAGAGAAAAACCCGCCTCCACAGGAAAGCCCTCGTCACTTTCCTTTCGAGTGATTGGTGCTGAAGCACTACATTTCGTTTGAAAGCAAAAGGAAGGGTTCTACGTTATTTGCGTACATAAAGCCAATGGTAGTTGTGACCCCACGCTCATTATGTGGTAAACAACGTAACTATGGAGACAACTTGTTATTATACTGTAAAAAAAAACGTTGGTTCGCGGCTTCAATCCAGTTGTCCCGCTGCGTAGAAAGCAAGCGCGAAACAGTAAGCATAGAAACAACACTGAACTGTTCACTTTTTGTAAAATCACTGCAGCTGTAGTACGTAGTGCATATGTACTGTGAAACGTGTGTCAGTCAATCGGATGGTGGATGTTGGGCACAGACTACATCATGATCTTGATAAAACCCTGATAACAGGTCTCCTTTCCAGTGGTGTCCCTACACAAAACAATACAACAATCTGAAATAAAAACAACAGAACAACTAATATACAGGATGATATTCAAGACAGGGCTAGACAAAGTTAAACCAAGAAAATTAGTGTTGGCAGGTACAATTATTTCAATAAAATGTAATGAGCCATTTTTTCAAAGCTGGTGCAAGACCCAAGTTTAAATCTAAATTGCACAGACTACAGGGATGGAATGGAAACGACACTCCTATTGCATAGCAGTTGCATCCATTTCAGATTTTGATATGAGCTTCATTAGCCACAGTGTATTATAGGTAATAACAAGCAATTAGAACTCTAGAGTATAACATTATGGAACTTGATGGCTTTTAACATGCAGCTGTAATTGTTCAATGTACAGTGTAAATAGTACATAACATTACTACTGTTTACAAAAGTATAGACTTTTATTTGGTATGGACATTTATTTGTTATTCCAGAACACCCATAACTCACCTGCATCCAGGTTGGGGTTTTAGCATTGACAATGCCATGTGTTGGGCAGGGTAGCATTCAATGATAAGGGGAGCAGTGAAAAATATTTTTTAAATATTTCACACAATGAAAAGCTGCTTTTCATTTTACAAAAGAATACAAGCTCTTTAAAGACAGAGGTGTAGGCTTTGAATATATGGCATTGGTTTAAAAGGGAGCACATAGCTGGCTTATGGTCTGTGATACTCAAACACACAATTCTGTTTCATTTTTTCATCATGTTTATTAAAATGAAAGAAAGCCAACAGGTGCTTAACAATGTCTTTCAACAGCATGTAAAAGTGATTTTATCCTGATGAGTTCATGGTCTTCTAACTTGCTCTCAATGGATAAGAATTACTCCAATCGCATTCTTGGATTGTTGACAAAATCACTCACACTAACTAACCCTTCAGTACCAACACTATAGAAAATGGAAGACAAAACTGTTAAAAAAAATAATATATATATCACTTGAATTCTAGTTAAACACATTTGTATAAAGATTGTTTTCTGTGCATTAGTTATTGTATGATTGAAGTATTTTACTTTTAAAAGTATGTTTACTTACACTTCCTTTTCCAAATAAGTTAATGCACGGTCGATGTGGCCCTGAGAAATCTCTCCATCAATGTCTGCTAAGTAAGTATAAAGAAACCTGAAAAGGTGGTAAGGAATACAGGCTTCTTCGGGTGGGCAGTTAGGATCTGAGGTCAGTATGCAACAGGCATATTTAATGGCATTTGTAATAGTCTGTTAAAAAAGTCAAATGAGAAAAATAGCACATATTTTCAGAAAAACATATTTTTTTTATATTTAATTTTTTGTAACAAATGTTCTGTTAAGGTTTATGAGATTCGCTCAGATGCAATTAGGGCTGTCAAGCGATAAAAAAAAAAAAAATTGTGATTAATCTTAAGATTTAATACAATGAATCTCAGTTAATCTTGGTTTTAATCACATATAGATACAATTACTGCATCCATCTCATTTAAGTTTATTATTATTATTATTATTATTATTATTATTATTATTATTATTATTATTATTATTATTATTATTATCCAAAGAACAACCCAGCATAAAAACCCTGTTTTCCTATTTCTAGATTCTCTTTATATTTTTGTATTTATTTGCAATCCAGAAATGTTGTTAAATTGTTTGAACCAAGTACTTTGCAGTGATCCTCAATTTCTAAAAAAGTACTCTATCGGGTTTCATTTGGTGTTGTATTGTTGTCGCCTGTAGCAGAGAAACTACTATAATGTATTTTCAGAAGTGAAAGCATGTTTAGCACGTGGGTGGTACAGCAGACTAGATGCACTTCTGTGATACTGGAACTCACTTTGAGAGTAGATACAAGTAACCCTCTTTCTATCCAATGAACCTTCACAAAGTAAAATAAATAAATAAACATCCCATTCACAAATCCTTCAGTGCTTTGCTACATAATGTGGTTCTGTGACTAATTTTATATTCAAATGATGACTACACTCATTCAATCCTGGCATGCACTAAAATGGTGCCACAGGAAATTAATGATGGTATGCTAAGAAAGACAAGACAGGAGTGCGATTAACGTGTGTTAAAAAAAAAAGATCTCCCAAAAAATCATTGCGTTAATCGCAGAAGTTAACTGCGATTAATTGACAGCCCTAGTTGCAATATATTAATTTAATAATAATGAGTTTTTGGCACACTTCAATGGAAGGGGTGTCCACTAATTATCCTCTTCCTGAGGAATTATCATACTTAAATGCTGGAAGTATCTGTGTTTGTCCATGTTAAGCTACACCTTCATAGACTATTTTACAAACTGTATAAAACATGCCAGAGGATAGTCTACATAGTACATATAAAAACACATTGAACAAGTACAAGTCCATATTAACAGACAAAAAAAAGTAAACAATAATGCTTATACGTTTCAAATTTACATTTTCTAGACCAAACTTACCCCACCAAAAGCACTGCAAGCTAAAGCAATGAATTTTAGCCAATCAACTTCTTCGCCAATGTTTCCCACAGTCATGATATCTCTTAAGAGTTTCTCTGGTAGATTGAGTTCCTTCCACTTCTGTGCAAGTTCCTCTGGGTATACTGAACATCTTGATCCAAACTTCAAAGGAGTATTATGACAAAAATAATGTAGCATTGTTTTCCAAATGTTTTTGTAATTTCTGATGTATTCTACAATGTATAAATGCGGAAACTGGAATATATACTTTTATCTCTGGAAAAAAAATAAAATAAGTTGAAACATGGCAACTTGATACCTTAAATATATATTAGTATATATTATATAAATGGTGAGTGTTCGATGAGGTAAACATTCTAATAAATTGGAATACATCTAGACAATTTTGCTATTAAATTGTCTCTGCATTCAATGTGGTCATTTGGCATGTTATGTAACCCACAACCTATTTTCACTGTGGCAAAGCATGGAGAAGCATAAGTGGGTAGTGCTGTGCTAGATAGTGCCTCAGCACAGCATTAACCAATGGTTCCATCAAGGCATTCCCCCTGGGTGTTCCTGGCATGGCAACATTTACAGAAAAGCACTGCAGGTAAGCAGAACCTGTTTGCAATCAGGCCACATGAATGAAATGTATTGTGACAAGAAAAAGTAACAGTGGCCCAAATCACACTGGACAAGACACACCTGATCCCTTAAGAAAAATGCACTGGAGTAGGTTTCAGTAGCAGGCCATTCAAATGTTTTGTCCAGTCAGTATATTATGTGACACTATTGTCTTAATGTTATTGCAATCCACTCCCAGCTGCACTCACAATTTTGTATAACTGTCCATGGAGTTTGAATGGTGTGACATCATAACTTTCATCATAATTGGATGACAATTACTGAATGTCAATTTCTGGGGATATTCACTCCACCTTTAGTGGTAGATGCCAGAAACTGATCATATATAAGCTAATCAAAATGTAAAATGTCCAGTATGTCTGTAATTTGTAATTGCTGCTATAACTACAGTGATTGGTGAAGCTGCCACCAATAATATATATAATCCTGTGACTTGAACCATGTGTACAAGTGGCTATCCTGGATACAATTCAAATAAAACCTACCTTTTCATGAAGAGTTTTCAGATGATCTATTGAAAACTGCAAGCCTTTCAGATTTTATTGGTAGAGGCTGTCCATTAGCTAAAGCAGTAAAGTACCTGCAAAAGTAAAATAAATAAGTAGCAGCAGAGACTACAATAATATATCACATTATCTTTCCTTGGTCTGTTTATTGGGTTCAATTTTGTAAACACTTTAGTACTGTGCAACTGCGGGTACATTTTGGTCAATCTGAACTTTAAAGTTATAGACACTCTTGATTCCCTGCCAGCCCAGGCAACTTCAGACACTAAAGCACACTGACAACTCAGTACTGAACAGTGTTTGTGTTATATTCCCTGGTTCGTTCCAGCTACGGCTGCCATACTATACATGGGATTTAAATACTAATATTTTCTCAAGATTAATAGACACCCTTATTTCTTTCACAAGTTTTGTTCATGTTGTAATATTGCAAGAGGCTAAATAACTTACAGAGCAGACCAACGAACAATATCTGCAGGTTGGGTCCTAATAGCAGCTTTTGTAAAGGCTTTCAGGATTTCTGGCAGTTCCTCAGGGACGGTGACCTGTTTACCCGGTGGAGGCATTTTCTCACCAAATCTATAGAATCACACAGAAAAAAAAAACACCAAGGTTTACAGGACTTGCATTAAATAATACTCTTCATACTACAAGCTACTAAGTTCGGCTGCTCTTAATTGGTTTTTAAATTTTTTTTTCCTTATATCTTGTTTTCAAAATTGTTGTGTGTAGTACTTGCATGAAATCCAAGGGGTACTATTGATATTGAGGTGGGGATTCCAGTATTAACAAAACAATTGTATTTGTGTTGGTAAGGATTTCCATTATATTCCATGATGTTATTATTTTATTGTCTACATTATATTACTTAATTGTCTTAATGAATAGTAAAACAACATTGGCTATATATTTAAGTTTTAAAATACATCCATGCTAATCACGCCAATGAAAAGATAAAAAAAAAATCTTCAAAAAAAAAAAAAAAAGGTGTAGCTAATATCATTTGAGCGGAGAAACTTGACCTTTTGCTGAAGTACCGAGGCACTGTAGCCCTACCTTCGTAGTTTCTGAACTTTGCCCCTGCTTTTATAGTTGTTTTTGATGAGCCCGTTTTACTGGATAAGCATATTGTTATAACCTGGAATGCTGTACTTGATATTGCTAAGGTTTTTAGCAGCAAATTGTGGTTTCCATGTAACCATATGACGACATGTATTCACAACTGCCTATCATTGTGAGGTAGCTATGACCAAATATTGCTGTTCTACATTATTCACACATTCTGTCTACGGCCTATGTAACTTTTAAAATATACACTTTGACATAACGAGGAGTATCTCGGTGGATATCCTGAATATATACTTTCTAATAAATATATGCTGCAGTATTGCTCTTAATTGGACATCACAATTTTGTGAACAGTTTGCTTTTTTGCGGTGACAACTAGCACAGAACTAAGAAATCATTTTATTTGCACGGTCTTACATTTGCATTTCAAATCTGCCATGTGATCAATTAGAATTTGTATTCTATTACCTGTAGGGCGCCACCGTTTTTTCAGCACCTGAAGAAGTATTTTGATCAGACGCGCTTGACGGAACAAACTGAACACTATAGAAATGGCCAGGACTTTTGGTCACCGATCTTTTCACAAGACCAATCGCTCGCTTCAGGGAATCCAGGCTGCAGTCCGTCACTGATTGTTGTCCAAACAATGATTGGTCTAAATGTAAGTCAGCAATTATATGTAAGTTTACGGTGGAAACAAATCCTCCAAAATACGTTACCTTCACGTTCAAGTGGAACCATGTTATAGCATTTGTTCACAAAGTAGGTTTAGGGACATTTTCTACGTCCAATGTTGATATACAGTATAAACACATGTCTCAGTTGTGCGTGTTTAGACAAAATGAAGACAAAAAAAAAATGTAAACTATGGTAATCTACAAAGTCGCAATTAATTAATCTTTCCAGTCAACTAATGCTTAATTATAGCCAAAGTGAAATTTACTTACACGGGCTGCTATATATGACCTGCATTTTTTTTTAGCTGTTTTAGTTTTGCTTCATTGCATGCACAGCATATATTTCACTTGAAATAATAATGAATTATACCCGCTTTTAAATATCAGACCAGAATGCAATATACTTTATAATATTAATAATACGTATATTACTATAGCTGATATAATTAAACTACATGTACCACTAATAATAATGTACCACATGTCATTTACAATAGTCGGGGCTAGGGGGCAGCAGAGGACAACAACTGAAGAATAAGGCATGCTGAGCATTGCAAGTGTAGTGATATGAGGAAGATAAAAGGAGAGCTGTGTGCTCTTAATTGATGCAGCGGCTTTGTAATATATGGTTGTTGGCTGGGCATATACAGATAATGCATGCAAGCTAATATTGGTATCCTTGGCTTCTGACAATCTTGAGAATCCAGAGTAGGACAACTGGGCCAGATCGCTGGTTTCAGCATAACACCCCCAAAACGTGTCTGCATGAATTAATTGAGATAAAGAAAATGAGTACAGTATAGTAAATAAAGTAAGCAATTGTCAGGGCCATGTCATAATTTCATCAACCTGTGGGTGAATGATTGTGGGATTGTTGTGTGCTCACAAAAATGGAACAGCGGCACTCAAAATGCTTTTTGGCATGATACTGTCAATTGTGTACCAGGGATTCTAGGCAGCGATGGGGTCAAAGCTGCTGCAGGAAATCAGAAAACGAGGAGCACTAGTCATGTTTCCTGACAAAATGAAGACAAATATAAAATACATTTAAAAAAAAAAAGATTTCATGTTAACAAACCAACCCAGCTTATCCTGCTATATAGAAAAATATGTTTAGGAACGCACGCAGTATTGTGTGCTGTGTATGTGTTTGTGGAGGAGGATTATGAGGGAGTGGTGCGCACACACGGGTATTATACCAGCTCTTGGTTTGTGAGATGAAGAAATGCTGTGATATTACACACGCGAAACCTTTTCACACTGCATAGGCTGGTAGTGCATCATTTGATTTTTGACATACAGTACAACAACTCTACAATTGGTCTGTAATAGATGAGCGTAGGGACAATTGAATTATAGTCTGTATTTTGTTTGGGACCACCAGGAGAATGAACCCCTGCTTATCACCAGTCACTTAGATTGTTATGACATCACTGAATCACTACCAACTGGTACGCATCAAGCGAAGGATCCCTACTTTGATGCTTCATACTATAACTAATTTGGAGTATGCCTCAGTTATATATTTTTGAGAAATGTATCTAAATTAACAGGTTCCTGTTATGTATCATCAGATTGTTCCATAGGTATAACTGCATCTCCCTGTGTGTCACATGTGCCGTGGATTGCTTTTGTGGCGCCGGAGCTGCAGTGCTAGAAAGAGGAGGGTGAATCTAAACAATAGAGTATTGCAGGGCTGTTCTTTGTAATAACACGGACGGAAACCCACGACTGGAAAACGAACTGCGGCGACTAGGAACACCAGACTATGGAGGAGATCGTGCATTGATTTTTGTAATAATCATCCCTGGATATACTTCGCGTTACCCTTTTCTTAAATCAACAAGGGGAAAGATGAATTTGGCAGAAGCAGCCGAGGAAGGGCTGAATGACTCGGACACAGATGCGTTTTTTAAAGCAGGTAAGAATATTTTCTATGATATCACATACATAACTGGAAGGAAATGATTTTGCAGCATCCTGTGTCGGCAACAGTGGTGTTTAGATGTTTGTATTGTGTACTGTTGAAAATGCTGTAAACCCAACAGTTAAACGGAAAATACAGTAAACGTATTCACTAGGATTCCCACATCACTTTATTAACCTAGCTTTTACGGTACGTATATTTCATAGCATGGTTTACAAAAATCTTTCGACAGAATACAAAGATCAATTTGTATCCGCAATGACCGGGGGATGGAGAGATGGAACTGGGATCTGCCAATAACGTTCTAGCTGTACGTACATAGGCTTGCTATACATGTGTCTTCATGTGCTTACACAACATCGTTTTTGCATTAAGATTTGGTTGCAATTGTCTGACTTGTTTTGGAAGCTATGGCTTGGAGGAAAACTAAATCAATCACACACACACACACACACACACACACACACACACACACACACACACACACACACACACACACACACACACACACACACACACAAAGAATCTGATAACAATGCATGTATGTTGCCTATTAATAATTAGCGCAATATCCCATGAATGTAAATTGCCACATTTCCACCGAATCTCGTATGCAATGTTTTGTTTTTACTGATTTTCACAAATGCAATTGTTCTTTAATCAGTGTATTTGTTACCAAGTACCAAGCAGCTGTTATTCACAAACCCTTGACAATTGCAAGCTAATCACGCCTTCAGTGATGTTTGCAGTATAGTGTTGACAGAGACAAGAGGGTGAACTAGCCGTTTGAACATGGCACGCCAATAACGAAATAACAACTACAATTAAAATGGATGATAAACTTGATTAGGATTGGATAACACCATTTTATTTCTGTTGGTCATCCTAAGTTTTTATTTGCTACTGACATGCTCTTCTGCGCCCCCTGCTGGTAGTTCTGATTTGTCTTGAACCAGCCTGTTGCGACGGGTTAGTTTAGTTACAGTACAGTCACAAAGATTATGGTATGCCTGCAGCTGTGTTTTCACTGGGTCCTGTCATTTTCAACATTCATTGTTGTAATTTACACCTGTAGAAACCGTCCATATATATATATATATATATATATATATATATATATATATATATATATATATATATATATATATATATATATATATATATATATATATATATATATATATATATATATATATATATATATATATATATATATATATATATATATATATATATATATATATATATATATATATATATATATATATATATATATATATATATAACCCAGGAACCCTAGATTCTAAACGTGCACTTGTAAGATTTTAAATTCTGACCTTTCTGCTTTCATTAGACCCAATGGTTGACATGTGCTCTGCTGCATGAAAATGAAAGAATGATGCCAAGTGTTCTATCTTGAAACCATCGGATAATTCCACTCACTTGCACTGTTGGCTGTTTGTTGAAAGACAAAGGCCTGCATTCATTATGGTGATTGAAATACCCTGTCACTACACAGGGTGATCCCTCCATGGCAGAAATGAGACCCAGCGGCAGTGCAGGGGAGACCTGGCATGTCACTTTCTAATATCCTGTGGACAGAAAAACTATAAGCAGTAAGACCTATCGATCAATAGTGCTAGGGAAAGGACAGTTCTAGAGCAAAAAGGATATTAGGTGTATTTAAAATTTGACATATGAGCTACCAAATTAATGAGCAAATGAGGGTTCTTTATTGCAATCCAGGACTATGTTAGTGGGTATTGCCCTCTCGGTATGCAGGGATCACTTTCTGTACTTGTAGATTGCATTTGGTTTAACATTCGATTGAAGGCATGAGATGCTCACGAAGCAGATTCCATGTTCTTGGTGGCCTTGAAGTAAATACAGTATACTTACTGATCACCACATATTTGCATCTATTAGATTGTTTTCTGAAAGGAATAGCCTTCTACAGCAGAGCATCGTTTATTATCTGGGAACAATGACCTCCATGCTTGAGTTGTTTTGATGCTCAACCCTTCAAATGCAATATCCTGCTGTTACACAACTGGACTGGTATCATGGTAATCTGCAAAACCATTATTATTTGACGTTTGAGAAATAACACTGGATTATCATATGGAATAGATATTCCTGTTACACTTCTGTTGTGAAATGGTAAAATTTTAATAAAAATAAAATACTTAACTGTTGCTTGTGCTTTTTCACAAAAGAGATATTTTAATGTATTTTGTTAAAAGGAGCATATGTCTATACAACAGTATAAAATAGTACTTTCAGACCAGATGTATCCCAGAAAGTTCCAACAAGACATATGTACCAAGGTTCTTTAGTAAAATATTGCAGCACATCAGTGTAGTATCATTTTAGATAATTTTATATTAAGCTGGCTCACAGATGGAAAATTCTATTTATTAAAATGTAACACTACAATTGCTACATTTTAAACATATGCTCTCATTGAACTTAAATCTGTTGTAGTTTTCTACTGCACCAGTAGTTTATATTGATACATTGTGACATTAAATATCCTGAGGCAGTAAGGGCAACAAAAAGACATGTTTTCCATGTTTGAACCAAATTCAATACATGTTTACACTAAGATAGAAAGACATTGTTTGCCTGGTTAAGCTTGGCTTCTTTTCTTAATGTGAGGTTTAAGACTGTGTAGTGCAACAGTAGGCCTATCTAACATGCACACAGCAAAGCCTGCATTTCTTCAGCAGCCATATTTGGAGTAGCAAGCCACTAGAATATAGATTTCATCTGACGATAAATGTTTACATACCAGTAATATCTGTGCACAACAATAATGGTGTCTGAATGTCAAATATATTTCCACGGACCCAGATCATTTTAATATAGTTTTTTTTCTTCTGAAAATATATTACTTACCCACTAAGTGTAGGCATTTCAATGAAAAGAAATGTCATCTTGTATATTACTGTACACAACTGAATATCCCTTTATGTAGTCTTTATATTGCATTTTTTTCCACAGTGAAATGACTGTCACTAATCTAGCTAATAACTACAAATGATTGGCAGCAGCAGGTTTGTGGATCAATATTAGGAGTACTGGAGTTTAGCTAGAATAGTTCCTGTTGACTGAAATACAGTAGCCGAGATGCTGGCAGTACAACTACTTCAATTGATTGAGTCTCTCACTCACTGATAGTGTCGCACACAGTCTGTAAAAAGCTTTTGAACCTAATGAATTCATTACAACAGTGCACCCGTGGTTAGAAAAACAGAATTTGGAATTAAGCAGAACTTATTTTTAAAACAACAGCTTAATTTCTGGGATGGGGGGTATTTAAGGAGGCTGTTTTTTCAATGTTGGGATCAGGGGATCATCACAGGAGGAAACGCATACATCGAGCCTATAGAATCTACACAAATGTGTTTTTGCAGCTGCTTGGACTCTTATGCCCTGAGGAACTGTGATATAAATATCTAGTGGCCTCAATTCTCCACATGATACAGTAAACTCAAGCTTAACATTAAAGATCTGGGTGTTAGGAGTACAGTAGTCTAGATTGTTTAATCTTTTTAAGTTTAAAAGCAGCCTAGTTTACAGTAGATTAATTAGGCTAACATCGGGATTCAACCGCTGCTGTTGCTCACAACAACTAGCACATGGTCACATGCTCTTACAGTTTGTAACACAGAGAAGGCACCTAATGTTTCTTCTGACTAGAAGTTCACTTGCGTCTGGAGGAATCAAAATGGTCTGTAGGCTCAGTTTAAAATAATGGTGTGGAAACCAAGTCAAGTGAACTTAATGTGTTTCCATTATTAGTGGGAAGGGGTTTTAGAAAAAAAAAAATCACTAACTAAAAAATAATGGTTATTAGTGCAAATCTCAGTATTGCAGATTTGATTACATTTCTTGTGATTACTTGGCTCCATCTAAAATATGGTTTGGCATCCATCCCACATCACAGGAGGACCTCTAGTACCCTGCTGGCTGATCACACATGGCGGCTATACTCTGTGTAACATCATGAATCAGGAACAATGGGGTGTGATTTGTGATTGTCAGATGGAACAACGGCCCTGCTGATGGCATGTCGTTGTCTCCACTGATGGGAGTGTGCTGCATTTGTATAGCAATACAGGCATGGCAGATGGCTAATTGGACAAGATAAACCACTAGGGTATTAGGGAGAGTAAAAGAAGATTTGCAGGGATTATTGAATCATGATCTGACGTGGAAAACGAAAGAAGTTCCCTTAAAAGCAGCAGGCATGATCTTTTTCATGTCTGACCATATGCCACTTAAGGAGTAATTGTTTGTTTGTCTGTGAGGATAGATGGGATCTCATTAGCTGAAATAACCATCTCATCAGTTTAAAGGGAAACAATGAATGAAGCTGAATTCTAAGGCACAATTTATTGTATTTAATTTTATTTAAGCCAGTAACAGATATGTTACATACTGTATATAAATTAAACACATGTTTCTGAAAATGACACAGATTTTATTTATTTATTTATTTTCTTATACTATGTTCTTTCATGATTCCGTTAACAAATTAGACTCAGAGCTTTATCTGCAGCTGCTATATGTATTGCCCTATCTAATAATGAGTTTGTTGAACAAATCTTTCCAATTCTTACAGGCTTTTAGCCCCCAGAGTGTAAAACTTACATTGAACAATATGTGGTATCACAGTATGCCAAAAAACCACACACATATTCAGCAGCTACACTAAGTATTTTGTTTATTTTAATAAAACCAAGTAATGTTCCATACAGTAGCAAAGCAGCCTTTTATGTTTCTCTCAAAAACTATTTTCTTTAAAACATATTCACTCTGCTGTGTGCAATACAGTACTGAATATCAACGGAGTGTCATAAATTATTACAGCTACTAGGCTTCTATAAAATATGAATACACCTTGAGATATGAGGGTCGAAAGGTTCCTACAAACTGGACAACTTAAATAAAAGCTTGAAGATACTGGTTAGGCATATTTGGACTTTTTACCGGAAAATGTATGCGTAAAGACGATTAGTACATTTTAAAACCTGCCAGCTTCGAGTAACACCTGCTTAGCACTATTACCTCTTATTTACTGCCATTAGTGAGAAGTGTTAAGTGGATCACCTGTTGTGCCTGTTTCTCTAACCCACACAATCCTTTTTTAAGTCTTTATAAGTCTCCTTGGAATTGGGTGTATTTCTTTTCGAGCTTCAGTATGCAGAACCTTGTCTAATGAAATCCGATAACATTGGGAATAAACAGATTAGTTCCAGTGCAGCAAAGTGTTGTGACTTTTTATCCTTTTTGAAAATTATAGATCCAGTCTGCTTTATTTTAACATCATTGATTTTGCCTTGAATTAAAGGAAAGTAATTGAAAGTTCAAACAAAATATAAATGTGGTCAGTCTTATAACCATTATCAGTGTAGACAGATGCAGCCACCTCAGAGCTACAGCATCAGAGGACAACACAGCTCTGGGCAGCTTACAGGCAAGCCCGCAGGCGCCCGGCCAGTCTACAGGGGTCGCTGATTCGCCGAGGACACCCTGGCCAACCTAAGCCCTCCCCACCCGGGCGAAGCTCGGCCAATGGTACGCCGCCCCTTGGGAACTCTCGTCCACAGTCAGCAGTGGAATAGCCTGGACTCGAACCGGCGACCTCCAGGCTATAGGGCGCATCCTGCACTCCACGCGAGGATACAGATGTTTATCTAAAATATGAATTAAAACAAGCAAAGAACCAGCAGATTGTCAGGACAGTTAAAGGGGAACAACAACAATCTTGATCCATCTAATACGGTGCAACTGAATGAATTTCTTGCATTGCATTGGTTATCACTCCTTTGCGAAAGGTAGAACATATGTTGGTAATTAGGCTCATGCACAAGTTCACACTACTGAGAGTACAATCTGCTTTCTGCCTGAAGGGAAAACCATCCTACCGTTTAGTTGAAATCTCAGCATATACAGTTGATTCAAGAGTAAGTAAACCATGGAAATCAGTACTTAACTATGTGTTTTACTTCCCCAAAATATGTACATGCATACATGGAATTTGGATACCATAAGGTTAGATAAATCCACTTTCCAGAATGTCTTTTTTTTGTTAGTGACTTGTGTAGATTCCTTCTCTCTGTACAGTATTTATGGCATCATTCCTTTGGAATGTACTCCAGACTTGCACATTGCTTTCCATATTTAACTCATTTTGTTTTGTTTTCAGCCTCATGTAATTAACCATTACTCATTAAATGAGTCAGTCTATATTTTTTGTCCATATTACTTCAGCTTTACAGAGACATTTTGATCAGTAAATACTTCTGGCCTACAGTCTCATCCATGGTTAAAGACTTCACACCTTATTAATTGGTAAACCCTATCAGTAAAACGTTTGTTAGTTATGCCAAAATAAATAAATTAAATATATTGTGTTTAATCTGTTGAGTGAGAATCATAATACATTTGTTTCTGTATGGCCTTAAATAGTGCTGTCCAAAGAGTGCTGACATGGTTAAACCTCCTTATTGATTTGTATCCATACAGTATCATATTGAATGTTATGGCTGTATATTATTTATGACGGTCTATATGTAAAAAAATCAATGCAGTGAAAAACGAGGGTAACACTATACAATTAAACCAGCATTGCAAATAAACAATTGTTATAAACAGTGTTCTACCATAACATCAGTGTAGATTTAATCCATGTAATAATAATAATAATAATAATAATAATAATAATAATAATAATAATAATATTCCAACATGCAGGCAACATTCATACCAGTGGTCAAATCTTCTTGCTAGTTTTTCCAAATACATGTAACACTAGATGAACGTGAGCCCATAAGATAATGATCACATTTTCAAAAAATTTGAAACATGCACATTTTATTTACTAACAGTGGTTTCTCAGCTTTGCTCATGTAATTTAAAAATCGACATGTTTAGACTTTGAATCCCTTTGGGTACAGTGTGGTTTCATTTAGTCAGCTTAGACTGGTTTGGCGTGCAGTTTAAATTGTCAGACTGCATTGCATTTCATCTAAGATATGACCTAGAAGTGATAAACTAAACAACATTTTTGTGAAAACACAAAATCAACCGTGAAACAAGACTATCACCATACATGATATGGAATTCTACTGCATCTACAGTAATGTATTTTAAAACAGTTGTCAGTTTCATATTCAAAATGTAGCAAACAATGTTGTCATGGAAACTTTTATTCTGATTTCAGTTCTGTATACTCTTTCAAAACCACCTTTACTGAGTTACAGTAAGGAATTACAATATTTTGTGTCGGATAACACTATTGGTGTATGCTCAGCTGTGTGTCTCCTTAATACAATATATCTTTTTTTGTATGTGACAAATACAGTTGGGAACTCATTGGCCCCATGATGGGACCTGTTAATTGAATAGCTGCATCTGGTTGACTAGATAAGATATGTCTGGTAAGGTTTTTGTGACCAGCTGGCCAGAAGACTGGAGATCACAAAGGGATTTCTTGTGACTGGAATGAAAGTGTCTTAACACAATTGTTGTTAATTATTCCAATGCAATAATATATTTTCCATAATTTCTGGTTAGTATGCTTAGGATTACCTTAGTATTTAAAAAAAGATTCTTACAGAAGGTACTATTCTCTTGTTATCGTATTGGTAATTCCAAGCCAGCATGTAAGAAGATAAAGTCCCTTGGATATAGTCATCATTTATACAAATGCATGTTCAATTGGGAGACCAGATCTTCCTCATCATAAGTAACATTCATCAGCAGTAAAAAAAGAAGCCATTTGTGCTCCAGTGGCAACTGTTAAAGAGCTCACATTACTATGTTTTGCATTGCTTTGCATTCCGGAAACATGCTTTCCTATGCATGTGGTCTTATGAGTTTATGAAAGTGAGAAAGGATGTTTCCAAAGCAGCTAAACCTTATTGGATCAGCTTCTGTAATATAAGTTTTGTCCCAATGCTGATGCATTGAACGTTTGTTGTACTCTGTTTTGCTGTAGCCTAGTATCCTCAGTTTCTAAGCTGAACATATTAAAATCAAATGGCATTTAATACCTGGATTATACAACAGATTAGTCAGTTTAAACTGGGATTTAACAATGATTCCACAGAGCAATTTCTGCTGAGCATTTATAAATTGATTTTGTCCCCTTTCTGGTTTATATCAGATGAATAACTTATAAGCTATTCTGGACAGAATTGTTAGTTTTCAATTTAAAAAAAAAAACTTCCATAAAAACCCAAAGCATCTGAAATTAGGTATACAGTGTAAGACTTTACTGTATCATGACAAATGGGTACATTTCGAATAATGTAATAATTAATATCAAATATGACGTTAGCATTTAGTACTTCCACAAATAGCAGACAACACAATGGAAAAATACATTAAACTGTATGGACAAAAGCTTTTACTTTAATTAGGACAGCTTTCTTAGATGGGAGAAAATACACCCAATAAAGTTACTAAACCTGAAATAAGAACGCATACATTTCATCTTGGAGCTTTTAAGCAGTCTCAAGTGGTCTCTAATTTAGAGTTTGAATTAGTTTTTAGTTTTAAATTAGCTTTGTGAATCTTTCTTCTGGACTTCTGTGTTGATGACTAAAAGATTCTATGTATTTATTTAAAAAAAAAATTAAATCTTTTGGGAATAAGTCACCTCGTTTTCATTGTACTTTCCTTAGCCTTCACAAAAAATAAACACTTTGAGAGGTATATTTTTAATCTTAAAAACGTCTCGGTATAGGCTTACCTCCACCTCGTATTTCGTGTTCCCTTGGGCCTGAACTCGGTATGCTCAGGAACCCAGACCTTTCTGGCTAGAGCTTCTCATTTTTTTGAAAATGGCAAGACTTCTGTAAATAATGGATGAATGTCGATAACAGATGTGCAGGACATATTTAGCCTCCCATTAAGCCTCAACCATCAGAGTACATTTTTTTTTGTTTAAATGCTTGTTTTAAATAGCATTTTGGAGGTACAGCGACTGCCCAAGGATAGCTAAAACTAGAAACCCTTTTGCCCTCATTAGTATTGCTAATCACCATCCAAATTAGAAAATAGAACAAGACATAAAAGCACCAGTGATAAAACAATGTAGCACAGTAATGTTATTTCTCGACTGGGTTTTCTTAAATTAGTACATCACAGTGCAGTATCTCAAGCTCTGTGTCTTTGAATATTTCCTCTCAGACATTACTCATCATACTCCATTGCTACATGCCCCACACAGTCAAGTCCCAGCAATCTTTTGTTTCTTCTTCATAATTGGCACAGGCATGTACAGTATTAGGTGCTGTGCGAGCTAACAGTGTACAATAATGGCTTTCCAATTGTTTCCTTAATTGCACACGTTATGTTTTACTGTGATTCATCTCAACCTGTTAAAGTGCTGAACATTTACATCCCTTTGCCTTATTATAATGTTTTCCCATTGTTCTTGCTTGGTGTTCTGCATCTCATTGATGCATGCAGGTGTGAATCAATACTTCAGATGTCTGGGCACAGACAGTGATTTACCTGTGTGTTTTATTTATTTATTTAATCTGAGAGCATGTGGGAGTGTGTTTGCAATAACAGGAGGATGTAGCTACTGTATGGAACTTTTTAATTAATCAGTTTATTTGTTATAAATAAACAATAAAAACAATATTGGTTCATATCTTACAGCCCTCTACCAGAAATACATTGTACAGTAATTTCCCTGAAATCAGTGGAAGTTTAAGGATGTGACACAGCCCCACATAAACATACACCTCAAACACTGCCTATTCGGTTACTGTATTCAAGATTTGCATTTATTGAGGAATAATACAGAGGCTGTTGTTTGATTGAATCCATCCCTGGTTGAAGGAACTTACATACATATTAATAACTTACATACATATTAATAAACACTTTCATGCATCAGATGTCAATTTGAACTTATCAAGATAGCCTTTTAAAGACATTTTTGATTACGTGTAACAGGATATATGTATATAAAGATAGATTTGTTTTGAAACAGTAATGAAAGTGAAAACGACTATAACACAGAACACAGAATGTGTAACAACACATAATGAATAGTGCTCACTGTACGGTAATTGAAAGGACTGTTCTCACTTAAACCAATTGTTGTGCTTTTTGATGCTGCAAATATAAAGCTAATTAGAAAGTGGTAGAAATTATATCCTTATTTTAATTTATTTTAATTTTTTTTGTTTGTGTGTGTGGATCGCAAGATCAAAGAGACCATAAGTGGTTACTACCCCTACACACACTTTCCACACTGGTCTGGCCTTTTGCAACATAAAAATTAGACTTTTAAACAGGAAAAAAACATTTATTTTAAATTGTGGCATAGGGCATAGAAATGTAAATATTTCTATGATTCTTTTAAACATATCATTCAGCTGGCAAATCATTTTTTTTAATGTGTGAGTGCTGTTTTTTTTTTCATTATTATTATGAGTAAGTATGGATAATAACACTAAAGAACACCAGAAGCTCATACTGCCTGTTTTTTATGGCCAGACAGTCTGCAGGTATGACTAATACAGGATACAGATGAAATACAGTATGACTGATGTCATCATTTGACACAGGTGTCATTAAATTACCATGATCCTGATGCAGAAAAACTCTCTCTCTCTCTTCCTCGTCTGCTTAAAATGTCTAGCAGCTGAGTAACACAATGCCAATGCTTTGTTTAAGTTATGGCCTCACTATGAACGCACAGTGGTCCTAACAGTTTTGTCACCAGGCTGTTCCAATATATTGTACAGATTAAAATCAGTACTAAAACAGCATAAAACTCAATGCTCCAGATGTCTACCACTGATCGGTCCCTAAAAGGAAATGAAAGGTAGAGTATGTGAGATATTGGTTTTGGAAAGCAGAGCAAAATCACCAGTGAGGCCTGCTAGGAGCAGCCTAATGCAAATCTGCAGGCTGCCATTTAGCTGCTACCTGCCTGACCTTCACTTGCTCCTGCACCAGAAAATTCTTACCCCCCCCCCCATAAGTAAGGAGAATGATTCCTTTTCTAGGGTTATTCAAACAGGAAAACCTCAGGGGTTTCACCTTTGTGTTTTCTTTGTCCTTATCTTCACTTTCCTTCATGTTTAACTTTGAAACCTTGAGGTTTTCAACATGTATTTAATTATTCTTAAGGTGGTTTTTATATAGAGGAACACAATCTTTTCAAATTCAAGTCACAGGCTACAGTATGGCAAATTCATATGAAGATTTGTAGACATTTGTGTAACAGCATATGTTATAGATAAAACCAAAAGAAATAGCATACCAGTACTAAGCTGTCCATATTTAACCAAAGATAGCAAATCTAAAGCCACTGCTCTGTCAGCCATAATTCAATTGCTGAACTATCACCCATATAAACTGTGGATTAGGGTGCGGGTTCAATTTAAAAAGATAGTGTTTTAATATGATCTGCATTGTTTCCCTATATGGCTCTATTCAATCACATTTCCAGACCTAGACAGCTCCTTATTAAAATAAAAAACAAAAATAAATATATACTGTGTGTTGATCAATGTCGCCAAATACAGCTGAATACCGTTTATAGGCTCAGTGCATTATTTTTGTGAAATTCACCCCCTAGGTGATGGAACCCATGCTTATTGGACTGTAAATATTTTCAGACGTAAGTAATTGTTAACTTTGACTGGATTGAAAAAAAAAACCCACAAAAAACATACAGTCAATGTAATCTGTTTAAACCAGGATTTATTTGAACTCCACTAAGCAGTTTAGCAATACTGTCTCAGCTGTTGTTTTAACACAGTAAAGCCACATGACTGAGTATGATCTATTACTATCATATTCTCTGTTAAACCTTATGTTAAATCTGTGTTTTTATGAATAGCAACTTGTGTACAACAAGTAGACAATATGTAGAGCTTCTACAATACTGCGTAGAAGTGACTCATCAAGAAACACATGTTATTGTTTTGCGTAACCTACTGAATAGCCGTTACTGTATTGCAGGTCTGATTGCACATTGACTAACCCTTTTCAATATACATTATCTGGTTATGAAGACTGCATGCATTATACATATTTTTGAACAGTCTAAACCTGTGCAGTATTTACATACATGCCCTATACATTAATTTTAGTGGGGTTTAGATCACGTTATTAACATGTTATGTTCTGAAACCTTTTCCTCCTACTATTACCCCTACTCCCTCCTACTATTGGGATTAAATTGTAGTTGCAGATATGCTAGGAAAATAGTGCACAGCGAGGTAAATGTACATTCTTTGATTCTGTTTTAAATCTGCTAAATGAATATGAATTGTTCAGTGGAACATGCACAGCTACTGAATGTACTACAAGTGTAAAATTGATTCTGTGCAGCTGAAAAAACAAAGTCAAGGTACAGGATAGGGTTTCGAAGGATAGACAGCAGACTGAAAAGGAGGTACAATTTGGGTCTCTTGGAATACATTTTGGCTAGTAATTAATGATGACAATTCTAATTTCAACATAAAAAAAGGTTTCAGGTTGACAGCAGTAGAAATATGTACACGTCAGGTCAAAGGGAAAAAAAAACAGTTTTCAATTTAGTCAAGTTGTGTTTCCAACATTGCAATTTCAGATTTAAACAATTTCATTGGGGAAATAAATATGTAATTGTTGCACAGAATCCACACAGAATCCACTTTAAAAAAATGACTTAAATTCTACCTGCATAACTACGTGTCCAGAGAATTCAATAATTACTTTTGGCATTTGTTTTGTTTTAATCTACAAGACATAAGTTATTGTTGGCAACACAGTCTGAGGGTCATGGGGTCACATGGGGTCACATGGGCTGATGTAGCCCAAAGTGTTCCTGTGAACTTCAATGCCCACCTGCTATGTTCTGAAAAATGACAACTTGAAGTAATCCAATTAATTTCTATAAGAGTCAACAGAGCTCATCTACTTCTGTTTCACTCTAGTAGTTGAAGATACGTGATCTTTCCTCAATTATCACCATCTTTAATTCCTTCAGACAAGTTGGTTGTATACGTCTGTTCACCAGATTGGCCCATGGAGTTCTCAATTTTAAGACTGCTCCTTGTGAAAAATCTGCCATTTGTAATCTTCAATACAGAAGCACCAGCTGAGCGTCTACTATCAGCCATTTATGAAAGACTATCAGCTTTGCTGTGTCACCCATTATGACTGAAAACAAACCTGTAACACGTTTTACATAAACAGAATTCATGTCAGGTAGGTATTTGTATAGCAAATTCATTGTTGAAGTGAGGGACAGTACATTTACAATAAAGGTTGCACTAAATACTTCTATTTTTCTTTTGGTATCACTGTGTGCTTGCTTCTCCGCTCCACCTAATGTTTAAATCCCCTACCTGATTGTTAAGAAATATGTGTTTGCAATAACAGCAGTCTAACCAACCCCTGTTAGATGTGTGCTTGACAGAAGAGATCAGCATCATTTCACTCTTCTATCCTCCAGATACCACTCTCACAAAACATTCCTCTAACAACAATGTACTGTAGCTGTTGCTTCTCACAAGTCACCCCTTTCCACCCCTCTAAAGAAATAAATCCTTACCACAAAAGATCACCTGAAAGAATTATTGTAGAGCTGAGAAAACAGTGTTTTTCCTCCCAGCAAGAAGATTAAAATGTTTGAAAGCAGAAAGTGAAATGAATCATTTATAATGACTTGACAATAGTGCAGAGGCTTTCAGTGATAGCATAAATAAATGCCGAAAACCATTCAAGATTCACACTGGTTTGCAAAGTACAGTAATCCTGTCACATATCTACCCTAACCATTTATCCACCATGATCAACCTCTTCAGCAAGGTTAGTTTATTATTGAACAGAGACAATTAGTTCAGATATTGCAGAGCCTACCAAAGTTGTCGTACATTGTGTTGTATGTGCTCCGTGCGCTGCCATTGCTGGTAGTGTCATGTGAGCTGTTCAGTGTGTTGATATGTAAATAAATCCTGTTAACATATGGGGCGTATCAACTTCAACCTCCGTCTCGCTCTCCTGCCTGTCACTCAGCAGCCTGTGAGCCGATATGGATATCCTTGTAAACTACCAAAACAACACCTCGAGCAAAACAAAAATAAATAAATAAATGGTGTTTTTTTACACTGGAAATATTTTCTATAGAGCTGATATTATCACCAAAAATAGTCATAAACAAAGTGATGTAAGAATATTAACCACTAACTGCAGTATGACTATTTGTGTGTGCCATTACTGTATATCTTCATTGTGTTTGGATGCAGCATGGGTTGGGGAGGCAGGCTAGGAAACGCGGTTTGCTCTGAAAGTTTAAATGCCGATCCCCCGTTTCTAATGACAGCTAAAGACACGTCTCAGTGCTGCTTCCAGATGGGAGAGCTTCCTAGACAGCTAAGCTCTGTGTTCTTCTGCTCACAAAGGGTACACTGTGATTGGCTGATTGTGAACTAGCATTGACAGGCAGGGTCAAAAGTAGCCAGCTGTCTTGGGCACTTCTTCCCTGTTGAAAGGTTTGAAGACAACGAGTGGACTTCAGGGAATTTAGCACAGCTGTAGTTTAATATTAAAGGGATCTAATATAATGTGCAGATACCCAGTATTTTGCTACAGTGTTCTTTTTTGGTTTAAAACAGTTTTAGCCTAGAGCTGATTATTAAGTATTAAGTAACTTTGGCAAACGTGTCAAATGCAATTTAATTATGATTAGGTATTTTTAATTTTTAAAGAAACAGACGGTTTACATAATCTGTACATCTGTATGGCTGTTTGTTAGCATAACCTTACACATAAAGTCACAGAAACAGTAGTCCTTTGTACAAAAATAAGTTTCCATGCACATAATGATTTGCTCATTAGGCCAGGGGCTGAAAAGGTGAATGCTGGAAAAAAAGCAACAAGGTATTTTTGGAACCGATTTCTGTAGCAGTTAAAGGATACCCTTTGTGCTGCGGAGGAACAGAAGCGCTTTGTGCTGTCACTCACTGTATCTAATTGCAGAAAGATAACAAAAGCCAGGCCTTTTGGATGAGACTGGAAAGCCTAGCACAGATTGGATGTGCGCATGCAGAGGGAATAACACTCCAGATGTTGGTGAACAAGGGGATAGAAGCCTGATGATTTGTTTTTTAGGTTTAGAACATAATAGTTTATTGCCGTATTGTGTTAATCTGGCTGTCCGTCTGTTAAAATAAATATTTATATGTAACATATGTATGCGTCCTTCTTTTGGCCTTTTCTCTCTGTTGATGTTTTTATTATTCTCCTCCTTTGTTCCAGATTGCAGTTTTAAGATTCCCCAGTGTTACCTAAATACCTTCCAGTTTTGGTTGTTTCCCACTAGATACCCCGTTGTATCCCCAACTCAGGGCCTCTCTAGACCACTGTCTAGATTAATGACAGTGTGGTGGTTGAGTTGTGGTGTGGTGGAGAAGTTACTGTATCTAGGGTCGGCCTTCCCCTTTTATTTACATCCATCACTGTCTAAATTCTCTTTGTCTCCAAATGGACAGCTGGATTCATCTTCACTCTAACTGTTCCCCCAGTTATATTGCTACACACACCTCCTTTCTGCAGCCACTGCCTCACTTTTTACCCATGGTGAGACTCTTCATTTTGTATTTTGCCAGATGCCTTGGCAGTTGTAAATATTTCCATAATTTAGATAATTAAAATAGGTCCCTTTGTGTACCAAGGTTATGAAAAACAACTTTCAGTGTATGTCAGCTTGGAACAGTGCCAATCAAAACATACACTCTATGAACTTGTATTATAGATTCTGATTCAGGTATTCAGACATATAACACAATAATCTTTACATATTTATTTATTTTACACAATCTCCCTTTTATTGTAAGGCTTTTAGTTTAGGTACTTTTAATATCCTTTCATTTCCTGATATCAGTTGTGAATAAGTCATTCTGCCTTGGGCAACTCACCTCCCTTCACGCACCTTCCTGTCATTTAAAAACATTATTGATACTGTGGTTCAAAGAAAAGTATAGAAATATATTTTCATTACTCCAATCCTGTAGGACACCTCTGAGAACCAAGCAGCATCATTTAAAGATATTGCAATTCTGTAAAGTACTCCTGCATCTAATGGCCCTGAAGTTCTGTACAGCTTAATGACAGTGTGCATTAGTTACAGAGGTTTCAAAGGGACCGGTGTCCCAGTATCAGAAACAGACCATTCGTTATGCAAGAAGCACACTGTCAGGATCAAAAATAGACCATTCAAGAGTAATAGAGGGCAAACAAGAATGGAAACTTTTACAAGATGATATACAGCTATGGCCAAAAGTTTTGCATAAAATTAACACATTTCATTTCATAAAGTCAAATAAAACCTGCTAATAATGTTACGCTAACATATTGAATTACATACCGCTTTGTAATTTTCCATATACTGTACTTAACAAAAAACATGTGTTAAAAATACAACATCAAGTAGCGACTTAGATTAAAGAAGCAGAATGATTAGAACTATTATAGCTACATACCGAATACTGCGAATGTGAAGAATTAGTTCACTCAGTTTGTAACCTACACAACCCTTACATACATGCCATGCAGTTTATGTTTCATAATAATCAGTTTGCTGCAATTCCATGTAATTAGCACAGTGATTACATGCTGTTTATTAGAACTTCTAAACATTGTAAGCACAGGCTTTAGCTGAATGGTTAAGGTGTGTCTGCACAATGGTTGCAGGAATTTTAGACCAGTAATCCTGTTTCACTGTTTTAAATAACATTCCTTTTTGTTTTAAAAGAGCAATATTATGGACTTTTAACATATTGGATATATGCAGATTACTTTTAATATATCAAAAGATCAAAAGGGAACAGTGTTGTTGAATCTCAGTGTAAATATTCACTAACACGAGGGTACCAGCTATAAACAATAGCATAACCTGCATGATAAGTACTAACTTCTTATGTTGAAGATTGTTTTTATTTATTTTTAATTTATTTCATACTTCAATTTGGCATATGCAAATATGCAGCTAACTGTTACCTAACTTCTTCCTGTATTTAAAATTCAAAATGACTTCTATAGCTGCTTCCAGAAGACAGTATGACCTACAGCAGCAGGATGCAGCAGTTTATCTGTAGCGTTGCATTTCAAACACTGGCCTATCATGAAGTCAAGAGGAGAACTAAATGATTTTCAACAACAAGGTAAACCAAAAATAATGTCAACAAAGCAAATATGAGGTAACAATTAATTTCTAGACAATGGAAAGCACATTAACATGGGTGCTCTAGAGCTAACAATTTGCATGATGGATGAATACAAAATTAAGTAGTGCTAATCTGGGACATCAGCTGCTCCAGTTTCTACAAAATTAAAATATTACTGTGCTTCTGAAACTCATAATTACCTCAGAATATCTATTACCACAACATTATGAAACTTTATGATCCAGTTAACACAGCACGCCACAAAGCCATTGTTCTGACATTCTGATATCTTTAGATATAGTGTCAAGATGATTATTATTATTATTATTATTATTATTATTATTATTATTATTATTATTATTATTATTATCAAAGAATTAGATATATTATTAGAGATATTAGATATCAAAGAACTCCTGGTTCTCAGTGAACACACAAAAGTGACCTTTAAAGGGCAATATTGATGGGCTTTTACCACATGTGAATATACTGACCAGATGGCCTTGCCAGGGCAGGAAGGTAGATTAGGAGCCTCATCAATCTTCACACGTTTGAATAAACAACAGTACATCTCAGTGTATTTTGATAATGGTGTTTTTTTTTATTTTTGTGTCATTTGCCAATTTCTATAGAAACAACTAAAGCAAGTACCATATTAAAACTGAGCATTAACAAAAACACATTCAGTTAAATATTTAAACAAATTTGTTTGACAGTTATCTTAAATGTAAGTATTATAACCCAAACACATCTACCTATAACTATCTAAGGAAAACTGACCTGTGTAATGCTTCTGTGACACCACTGGTGTCTTATAATGAAGGAAGCTGGAGGCGTTAATATAGTTGATCAAACTATTTACTAATAATTATATACGCAGTATTAATTCTATGCACAGTTACAGGATAGGAGGAATACAGTATATCTCTGGTACATGTCTTTCAGTAACTAACGTGGCAATTCTGTCCCTTGAATCGTAAATGTATCCAGTATCGCATCCTCTGGAACTACTCAGGCACATTGGACCTGGATACAATAATGCTTGCCTATCATCACAACCTGAACAACAGTTTTATGTATATTAAATAAAATTGTATAAAAAGCTATTTTAACAACAGTTCCTTGTAATCAAGTGCAATGTCAGGGCAATACTATTGTCAGAGAAATACATGTAATTTGAAATGTATTCAACAGTAAATGTAGAGATGCTGATAAGAAGGTTACAGTGTGAAGGACTTCTTTATTGAGAGGAAGCAGCTTGGAAAGTCTCACAGTGAATGACTGACTAGCCTCTTCCCCGACTCCCAGTGGGGTGCAAGTGGCAGAATGTTGCCATGGGTGAGCCTGTGGCTCTTTCTGCCCCACTTTTCCTATCTACAAAAGACTAGAGGGACAAATCACAAATACTTGTAGCTGCACACAGAGAATATGCTCAGAACTACAGCAGACATGTTGAAAATGTTCACTTCAACAGCTGTTCATGGTTATTATTTTTATAGGAAGATTTAAAGGAAGATTGTCCTTAAACCCACAACTTATGTTTCAGCTAAACACCAACAATAACTAACCTTTTTATTAGTGCCAGCAATGTGTCTCTTATTACATCAAACCAGGGCAGTGGTGATAGGATAGGATAGGTTTCCTTGCCAGTCACAGACAATGAATGACATTGATCTGGTTGTAATTTGCAAATATCTAGGTACAATGTTGTTGGTGTATTATTTAAACCTGTTGCGAATTAGTTTCTGAAATTCAAAACTTTCTTGTGTTGTTTACGTTTCAATACCAGACAATGCAGCCTGCTGGGGAACTGGGAAAAGGTTCTATTTAACATTTGTTTATTTTAATATTATATTGTAATATAATATTAAAAAAGTAATATAATAAAAATAAAAGACTACCAGTTCCTTGCCTAATAAAACTAATGCTGACGTACAAAATCACGTCGTTTCACAGATGCTTCCTTTTTTGCTTGATGAAACAGCTGCACAATTCTCCAGTTCTAAAGCACAACAGAAGGGTAGCCCAGCACAGAGCCTGGGTCGTCTATAGCTCTCAGGGATAATCTGTGTATCACCTTACACTTAAAGAGGTGTTTCTTATTGATCATTTCTTTTCAGACAAATGGCTTCCTGTAAGGGAGTCATGGCATGCCATCATGATGTTCTCCATTTTAATTGTAATTTACATAATGTTTTTTGGAGGTTGACATTCGTGGTATTATTTTTGCCAAGATATTCGGAACACTGCATGTCTATTATCTAATAGCTTTAAATCCCACATTAAATCTACTTTTGTTAGTCAAAAATGCAGGTCATTCACCAGCTCTTTGGTGGGTGGAGTGTAGCCTGGAGCCTGTGATGCACAGATCAGCTGATACAGTGGCTCATGGAGTTGTGCTGCAGGCTTAGCAAGGATGCAGATGTCTAGCTCATGATGTACAGTAAACCCTGTATTTGGAATTGTATGGGGTATGTTGCATAGGGCTACATATATTATGGGCATTCCCATAATGTTAGGAATATGTATAAAACATTTTCTGCTATCAGATATAAATGACCCTGCTGCATGCAATTATATGATATAATTAAAACATGTATAGCAATTTGAGCCATTACAGCTTTTAGTGTAAGTATAATATAAGAACAGACACAGACCAGAATTAGACATTCCATTCCGATTGTGTACAGGCTTCTTTCAATTAAAGCTCACAGGAAAATCTGGACTGGCTCAAACTGGTATGCAATTGCATAATGTATTATGTTTAGATTCTGTGGAAAGGATGTTACTGCCCTATTTGTTGAACTCCTCCTGCCATGACAGCATCCAGATCAGGGGCACTGGCCTTAATAAGCGTGGGACAGATAACCACATGATTTAATCGCTGATTAAAGAACAGCAAGCAAACATACTTGTTATCAAAGAGCATTGAGTTACTTTTACTATAAGTCAATAACCATGTATATGACATAGTCTGAAATAATTGGAATTACTGTAATGAATAAATTGTTTTTTTTTATAAGCATATATTCAGAACAATTGTAAGTTTTCTTTATAGCTGCTTCCTGCCAGCAGAATTCAAGGCATGTGGCCTTTTCATTATTATCAGTCAGTCTCTTTTGTTTAGTTTCCCTGCTATTGTTCCAGGACAATGTGAAAGGGTCATTTTAAATGCTGTGCTGTTTTGAATAAATAAATAGGGTGACCTTATAATGAAAAAAGTTGCACCAGTGTTTTTTTAGTTTTTTTATTAGTGCTTCATAATGTTTGTAAGCACTGTCTACAAATCCTTACAGTGTCCAGTGTTTCTTTTAACTTTAGGTTTCCTTGACAACCTATTCATGTGGGTGGAAGGTTTGAACACTGATCGATTTTGGGTGGGGTGGGATGGGGGGAAGCATAG
This sequence comes from Acipenser oxyrinchus oxyrinchus, assembly GCA_030684275.1. Taxonomy (NCBI): domain Eukaryota; kingdom Metazoa; phylum Chordata; class Actinopteri; order Acipenseriformes; family Acipenseridae; genus Acipenser; species Acipenser oxyrinchus. Next base: position 41,593,365 of record CM060258.1, read on the forward strand.
CCCGAGGGAAAGTTCACAGCCAGTGCAGTTCTACAGTTCATTATCAATATTGTGGATACAGTGGCACACAATGTTATACTTATGCAAGCAGTGACACAAGGCGCCATGCACTCAGGATGGGGATACTTTTTAATTGCTGTGACACAGAAAACAGGAACAAACATTTTCTATTTTTCATTTTCTATATTACATACATATAAATACTATGCAAATTTACATTTCAGTCAAAGCTATTTTAGTGTAGTGTTTTTTATTTTATTTTTGAGAAGCAATTATTAAGTAAAAAAAAAAAAGAAAAGAAAAGCATAGTTCTATGTTGATATTACTGTGCCATTAGGATTCATAGCAGTATTGGTAAAGCTTTCAGATATTGGAAAATATTTTTTTTCTCTCCAAAACCCAGTGCAATAGACATGAGCTGCACATTTAAGCAGCTCAATTTCCATGATGATTAATATTTTCACATTGTCAAATAATTAAATGTGCTGAGGCTTTTCCCAGAGAGCTTTCATGACATCAGTGCTACTAAATAAACCCTTTCTCTTCCAAATAACAATTTTTTTCTTAAACTGTCACACGTATTAAGCAGGTCTAAAAGAATTAATTCTGTCACCTTCAGATATGTTATGACTAGAATTACGCACCCAAAGAGCATTCTTAAATGTGTCAGTAAAAATGGGCCCAAAGTTAATTTTAAATATTTTTACTGTGTTATTGTAGCTGCATTGAAAATATAGTGGAAACATGTAAGTTATTAAACATATAAAACAACCTGATATTAAAGCCCATGCTGTGCCCCACTACCATGTTCAGGTTAATCTAACATATACTTCCTTGTTGTCAGTTTACTGAACTTTTCCATAGTTTAGCCTCCTGTGCCCTTAAGCGGCAAGGAAATATTGTATAATCCGAAGGCATGTGACCTCATAGTAACCCATAATACATGATTAATTATAGCACAATATTCAATATTAGGGTAAAAATTATTAATACATTTGGTCAAGCTTTATATTGACTGGGCAATAGTAACCAACAATTACAGACTAATTAACAAGGCAATTATTCTGTTATTATTACATAGTTAATAATGATTGAATAGATTACAGTTAGGATTGGGACTTGGGTAATATTTTTACAGTGGCTCTGAATTTATGTAGGTTCCACCAAAAGCTGCTTTAAAAAAAAAAAATGTAAAAAAAAAAAAAAAAAAAAAAAGCGAAATGCCATTATATACAATTGTGAATTTGAACACTTGATATCAAGAAAGACTTCTAGTCAAAATGTTTGTGAAAGAATTTGTATTTTTTTAATACTACATGTTCTTGTGACTGGCAGTCGCTTCAAAAACCTGCGGTGCATTTAATTGTCCACAGTCATTTCCAATATACAGTAGCGCAAAAAATAATAATGCAGCCAAGCATTCAGATATCTTTTTCTCTGATGTTTTACATCTTCCAATTCATGACCAACGCTGCAAACATTTTTAACGTTTCTGGGAAGGTTGTAAAGTATTAATATTCAGATCAAAGACATCAATGTTAATGGTTAGTGTTGGAATAAAATGTCAGGCCTTTAACCTAAGGTGGCACTGACTTGTCAAGAATAATTTTGCAGTGTTGTGTTTTAAAGACAATTATTATTGATTTGGTCAGTAATTTCAATTTTGAGATAAAAGCAGGTGTGCTGTACATGCAGCTATTTAAAAATATATTTATATCAGATATTATTTGCATAGCTCACGCAGGGAAATGCCCACAAAATGTGTTCTTTTTTTTATAAGCAAGATCCCAAACTAATTTGTTGTGTGGTAGCTACCCTTCTAAAGGTTAACCATAGTAAAAGCATAGCAAAGCCTAATAAAGTGTAGTGAAACATGGTAAAGCATAGGAAAGCAATGTAAAGAACAGCGAGGTATAGTACAGCATATTAATAAACATGGTAAACCAGGGTAAATACGTTTTATTCCATGGCTAATACATGGTATTACCATGGTAAAAGTGCAAGAATACACTGCAAAATATCATGGTAAATTTGTATAAGGGTAGTGTTGTTACATGAAGAAAGAATAGCAGGACTTTGATGCTTTCTCTAGTTGATTGATTTCAAATTGCACACATAGACCACGGTGGCATGTCCTCTGTGCCAAAATAAACAACTGACCCTGAATCAATTAGACATTTCCATGTACCTCTGAGTAAAATGCATGTACAAAATACAGTCCACTACTTGTGGACTGTGCATTATGCCCTTGATTTACTGTCCTTGGTACGTGTGTGATGTACAGTATTCTGTTAATAGATGCCAGGTTTGCAGAGTCATGTTGCAGTCCTCTGTCTGTTTAATAGAGATATTCGTGTCAATGACACAGCATGTTGGCTGAAGACTTTATATGAATTTACCCTTGCTTTAGAATGTCAAAGTATACCTAGAGTGTTGCTCTAAATTTGTATATTTATATGCTGTGCGCTGGTGTATAGAGAGAGAGAGAGAGAGAGAGAGAGAGAGAGAGAGAGAGAGAGAGAGAGAGAGAGAGAGAGAGAGAGAGAGAGAGAGAGAGAGAGAGAGAGAGAGAGAGAGAGAGAGAGAGAGATTCCATGTAAATGATTCTTGGGACTAGCTGATTGCAAAGTGCTTTGGAATCATTAAAATGTATAGTTGCTGTGTTTTATTTATTATTTTTCATATACACCAATAAAGACACAGATAATCTAATTTGAAAGATGTCCGAGTGAACTAAATCTGTTTGGCAATTGGAAGCGTATGTGTCTCCCTTCAGTTCCAGTCAAGTACTGTAGGATTGAATACATAGGGGGCATGGAGGACCACACAGGGAGCAGATTCAACCCCAATGCAGTGGGATGTGTTTAGTGAGTGATGGAAGAACCACAGGTCTCATTCCTGCTACTTCCATTAAAACATTAAATATATCTCACAATACTCAAATCAGTCATTTTGTTAACATTTTATATATGTTCTCCAATCCATCCAGCTTAGGCTGTTCTTTCTGTTGTCTTAAAGGATTAAGTGATAGAGTACACGGCTATTTTGTGAGCGATGTTAAACAGTGTCCCTAATGGGATAGATAATCCCTTCTTTCCAGAAACCTTTGCTAGAAGTGCATACAAGCTGTAGCCTTTAAATATATATATATATATATATATATATATATATATATATATATATATATATATATATATATATAAATGCCTACAATCTCAGTTGGTAGACCTACAGACAACTTTAGTAGACATTTATGAAATCTACATTTTTCTACATTGTTTGGCTTTTAATTAAAAAAAATGTAGGCAATGATTTACCTATTAAAAATAAACAAGAAAATAAGAAGTGTTATTTCTCTACCATGGATGGCCAGTTACAGTATCATTATTTAGATTTATACAGTTGTATAGAATACTGTTAATCCACTGATTTGTATTAAAATGAAAGAGAAACAAGTGATACGGCTGCTCACACTAATACGAAGTATGCTATTGTTAGATCATTACCCTGTCTATAACCATTACTAAGTCTAATAAAACCACAGTAGAATTGATGTTATTATGTAACAAGCTTCCAGTATTACTGAAATGGAGGCAGCCACCTTCCTATCTTAATCTTTGTTTCTCTTTGGCTTTTCATTTCCTATTTTGGCTGCCCCAGAAAAGTGTCTCTATTGTGGAATGCCCAGAGCTGCCCGATATCAGAGGCTTGGGTCTACTCATCTTGCAGAAGGAATTTTCTATTTTCCATCAACATTTAAAAATATGTTTCCAATATTGGAAACATAGATTTTGTTTCTGTAGTACAAGCACTGCAGGAAATTCAGCGCTCAGTAATAACATAAAATGACTTAGCGACTGCAGTTGAAGGAGAGTTCAAGACTGGGACAGAAACATGGACTGCAGCCACATGCATTCCACTCGGTGATAGGAGTGGACAAGGAAATATTAGCAGACCGGAAGAACCTGGCTGAAAAAAATTAAAAAAATGTACATGGAAAATACTTTGTAGTGTTGTAGATAAAACTAAATTGTTCATGAGGTAAGAGGATAAAAGTATGGACACATTCTTGGCAATATGTTACTGTAATTAAACATAGAACAGTTCCATGCTGTTAATTTCTAAAGCAACGTCTTTCACTGTGGAATTTATCAGATTTGATGTGTATATATTTAGGTTGTTTTATCTTTGCCTTTATAAGAATGTGGGCTTCAACCTTTTACTCTCTTAAAACTGTTGTAATGGGAACAAAGAATGAGACATGCCAAAATGAGTTTTTTTGGGGGTCTTGTAGGACAGGAGGCACTACTTCATAATACAGTAATGGTGTTTATAGTTTGTAGTTTTACCCCCCTCATTTTAAGTAAAAATGCTACTGTATCAGCACTGAGCCATTCCCTGCCAAGGTCTTGCTTCTATTAATACTGTAGAGGCAATCAGTGAGTCGGAGGTTAAGCAGAGATTTGATACCAGTATCTGCAGGATTTCAGTCTTTTGCTTAAACCACAAAACCACTCTACTGGAATGAACTGACTGAAAAATCATTGGTGGTTGCTCAGGTCAGTTACCATGTAGTAGACACCCCTGTTTAGGGGTGGGTTAGAGTACTCGAGTACTCTAAATAATTGTAATTACTCGAGCACTAATTTATTACTCGAGTACTAGATTTTAATAGTATCTCTTCATGAATGTAAGTTCAATATAGTGTTGTGACCCGGTCATTTCAGGTTGGCAGACTTATGTTTCATCTGGTCCTGTGCATTCACGTTATCTGTATTGTTCCTGGGTGGGACCATACCACTACTTTCGGTAGTGTGTGTGTGAGCCTCTGTTGGGTGCGGACCATGAAGCCCTTGCTCCAACCTACAATATTCTTTATCTATCTATCTATCTATCTATCTATCTATCTATCTATCTATCTATCTATCTATCTATCTATCTATCTATCTATCCATCTATCTATCTATCTATACAATCCTGTTGTTATCTCTACTGGACCTGGCAGCCATCAATTCCTTCGTTTTGTATAAGGAATGCACCAGGGAAAATATCAGTAGGAGAGATTTCATCTTGAAGCTGGCCACAGCGCTTCAGCAGAAACATTTCGATCAGAAAACTGCAAAGCTGCAGGCTGCAGCAGCTCAACCTGGATTCTGTGCTGCACCGAATGACACACAAGAGCTAACACGTTACTTTCGTTTTAAATTAAAAACTACTTTCGTTTTTACAGTTATGTATGTACATATACCTGTTTACACACTAGTTTCTTTTAAAATGTTTATTTTTTTCATTTTTTGAAGTAGTGCTTTATATGTGGTAAGTTAGAAAATAAACCCCTTTATGTTTAATTGTTCATTTAAATACAGTGTTTTGGCTATGCAGATGTTTGACATGATGTGCTTGAATAAAACTTTTGAGTTGTATCGGAGAGTTGTCTTTCATTTTAATACTGATGTTGTTTAAAATGTACCGTCATAATGACAACAGGTGTTCTGAAAATCTAAGCCCCCCCTCCAAATGAGCTACCTTCACAATCTGCGCATGCGTAAATCCAATTTTTGACATCATATGACACAGTTTCCATAACAAAGTTCAATCATTTGCAATCGTCGTTGTTTTATTATTCCGCTTAGGATAATACTGAAAAAAAATCGTAAATGTGAGCTTAAACCGAGTGTCTTAGATCAGAGGTTCTCCCTTTTTTTGTAAACTGACTCCTTTTCAAACCTAGTAATAATCACGGACCCCCAACTGAGAAACTAATTGACAAAAGTAATGTAGGCCTACATGGGGGTTCTGATTTTCGGGTAATTTTATTTTATTTTTCAAATCTTTTTTTTTAATTTTTTAAATCGGGAAGAATTATTTAATGAAAAAAAAACGAGCGAAAATTTCTAACTATAGCTTTTACAGCTTTAGTGGGGTTAAAACATGTACATTTCAATCAAAACACAGGGTAGCCCATTTGGAGCAGTCATTTCTGCTTCTCCAAATGAGCTTCCTTGTACTGTTCTATTTAGGTACTCATTTGGAGGGGAGGCGCTATTTATCAGACTAGTCTGAAAACCTGTGCAACGGGAGGCGCATTTGGAGGGGGAGGCTCAGATTGTCAGAACACAGGCGGCGGTTTTAGGTATGAGTATAACCGCGGCAGTTGTGGCGCATATGTAGAATAGTATTGTCTGGCATTAGGTTCGAGTACTGAAAATTTTTAACATTTGAGTACTCAAGCACTAAATTACTCAAAATCCCCTCGTGTTTATAATAATAGTGTATACAGTATAGACAACCACTGCAGCATACACAGTGAGAACCCAAACATTTTTGAAAAAAGTTATGGCATACCTCTTTCAGGTTTTCAATGACGAGAAGTGAGGCTTCTTGGGAAGGATAAATATTGGTTTTGAACCTTGGTCATGCACAATCACTTTTTTGACATGTGCTTAGCACATTTTATGTTCGCTCCACAAACATTAAGACCTTTAGCTGCACCGAGTTTGTGACGTAAGAAAATAAATAAACAAATCCTGGTTGTATGATTTTTATGTGCTCATCTATGAACTTTATAACTGACTCAGTGACATTTATTACTGGTAATTTAGCATGCATATTTTTTTTTTTATTTACCAGGGAAACTCTTATACAGCTGAATTAAACTCTGCATTATAAATCCTTCAGAAAATTGGGTACTATTTTTAGTAGATTCTGGGTATGTTGGTTGCATACTACAGTTAAATATTAATAATGTATCTCTATTTTAAATTAACTAAATCAAGGGTAATTCCTGCCTGTGGTTAAAAAAAATGAGCCTCTCTAAAAATGTGCGTACGGCTCTGAGTTTTTGTCTGTTAACGTATGTATAACTGCAGGATTTATGATTTAGATTTGCCAACACTTGGCTGAATCAAGTAGAGGAGATTATTTTCCACTTGAACATTTACAATGAATATTGCAGTAGTATATGAAAAGCTGTAGCAAAGGTCTGTTTTAGCAGTTTCTTGGAATAGGATTATCAACTGAATGGGTTGCGAATGTAGAGCACTAAGCTACACCCAATAGTTTTTGTTTTCACTCTTTTCAGTAAACATAAAATAAGACCAGAAACACCACTACAATGTGTTATTTTGGGGGCTTTACGCTTTAACTCTATTCTAGGCAACCACTGAGAAACAGAAAGGGTTACACACATTAATGTTGGTGAACATTGTAAAATTATCCCTGTAAATGTGATTGATGGAAAGAAATGCAATCTGATACTACATTATAGGATTATCCAGACCTAGACAATGTTTAATGCCAACAGAAAGCTTTAAGCAGGGTCTATTAAATCTATGAACCGGGCAGGTGTGAAAAGCTGATTAATGTAATTTTGATGACCAGGCAGCTGATTCTTAATTGACATGACTGCTCCAGAGTGGAGGGATAAACACTTGTAGATCTGACCCCAGTGGGGAGCCATTACAGACGAGATACTAATGCCAGATTAGTCATTGGGAGGTTACCCCACGTCTTATCTCTCAAATCTCACTGACAGCCCTGACACTGAGGTGAACTCAAAAAGTTAATGCGCCATTAACCTCACTTGATCAAGAGGCATGTCTCTGATTTTTGATTTTCCAGGCAGGTACTGTATGCAACATGTACCAGAAAAAAAAAAAAAACTCTGTTGTGCAACATTCTAGTGGAAAGACTGTTATTGTATTTCTAGTGGCAGTAATTGAGGACATAAATTGTATAGCCACAATATCGAGTTACAATGGAAGCGATACATCGCAAAACTGGAGGAATTTCACAGTTTGTTTTTTTCTTAAAACCAGCATCAGAATGAGATGTTTCCCGGCAAACCATTTTACTTACTTGTTTTTTTTCCATAAAGCTAGATAGGTGTGCCGGAAAGAGGCAGAAACGTGAGCCAGGTGGAAGCCATTGTGGTCGTTTATTATGATTCTAAACCACAGACAGTAGGGCCGTAGGAATTGAAAACACAAGGCTCCTGACACCCAAGTGGAGCACAAGTGCATAGTCTGCAGGTTTCTGATTTATGACTTCCTTACTTAGAAGCTGTAAATGATGCCCTTTCAGTCAGCATTCAAAACTTTTATTAATGTGCCACCTGGGAGGGAAAACGCAATTGCTGTACCTAAAAAGGTGTTAATTAACGCAAGAACATAACATAACAATCCCCAATTCATTGAATGATCATATATTATTACTGAGAACATTATACGTTTTGTGGCGACATCTGGTAGCAGTCCCGGCACAACTGTAATGTGATTTCCAATGTCTGCTTTTTAACTGATGGACTTTTTTATAACTGTCACATGGTTTAAAAGCAAGAACTGTTTTTAGTATCCCAACTTTAGAATGTGCCTTCATTAGAATGGACCACATCTGTCATGACATTAGGAGCTCCTTTGGCTCTAAAGAGATGAATGCTACAGTACTATTCAAATCAACATACCAAACTGAAACAACTTTAACATATTGGGGTACCTGAAACTAAAGTAAAACATGGCTGAAATAAATTCCAACACTGTTTAAATAAAGGACCCATGTTCATAAAGAAAAATTAAGACATCCAACAGTGGATTTTAGCCTACGTAGTTTATTTCTGTCAGTAAAAAAAAAATGGAAATAGGACCATGTTTTAATTATTTAAATAGCAGATGTTTTGATTATTTGACTGTACCGCAATGACTATGTAAAGTTGGGTATCAGCCAAAGTGTTTAACTGAATGCTCAACTATAGTTAAAGTATTTGATGGCACCCTTGCAAGTTTGCAAGCCATTCTGTGTTTTACACCATTGTTTATATGTTGACAAAGATCATCCTACTTAATACCATGTCTACCAAATGCATGGCACACTTTGTGTGTGTTAGAGTGAGCAAGACTTCTTAGGTTTGACATTCACAAGCTCTTAAAAATATGTTAAGTGTGTGATTGACCCAGATTTGGTGTGCAATAATAAATTGTACTGTCAAACATCAACAGAAAAAAGAAGGAACAGCATTATATATATATATTTTTTTTTTTTTGCAGGCGTGGGTGAGATGTTTGAAAGGATTTTGTGATCAAGGACATTTTTTGTACAGCAGTATGCAGTTAATTATTATACAGTAATAGTGCTTTAGTTAGTATATACTTTACTTAAAGCAACATCATTCTAATAAAGGGGTAATTTAATCTAAATTATCAATTTTATATTTGAACATTTAAAAGTGTGCTTTTGTTGCACTGGGATGTCAAGTTAAATGCCGTTTTAAAATCAACTTAGCAGTTATAATCATTTCTTGCAAGTAAAACTCCAGTTTCCTGTGTGTGGTTTACCACAGTCTTGATTTTTTCTTAAATTCTGGCATTGTGTGCTAAAGCAGTAACATTTTAAACATGCCCCAGACTTGGGGTAACTGCTTACCAACATTTAAAAACAAAAAAAGCAGAGACTTGGTTAGAGGTAATTATTAAATATCGCCCCGACAAACAATTCTTCATTTAAAACATTTACTGACTAAATAATTCAACTTGTAATTTGATCCTCTTTTGTATTAACATGGCTGCATATTTTTGCAATTTGTTCTGTTTATGTGTGTGGAAGCAAAGTCAGATTGCATTACAGTCAGTGAAATGTGCTGTGAACCGATCAAGCCACTTGACTTTCAAGCGATGTAATGCATTAATGGTCGATCTCATTTATATTCACAGATTCGAATATCTGGTCCTGATGAGAGCCATCCATTTCAGAAGGGGGTATCAGAGTACCACTTATAGAACAGCAGGGGGTTCTCTGCTGAGAATGATATCAATGCCCATTGTTTAACATGGAGCCATTTTGTTCTGTCTATAGATTCCTATAATGGGTTTATTGGTCCCAAGTGGAGGGAATTCAAACTAAAGATGATCTTTGTGTAGTACCAATGACTTCAAACCCCTAGTTATATTATACCAACTTACTGTACTGTATATCTCATTCGTTCTTGTGTGAATAGGCCTTTGAATAACAGTCCTCAATTACCTTAAAGCGAAGTGGTGGCTTCTAAAAGAAAAACTTTGGAAATATGTACAAAGAATCTATCTAAAGTAATTTCATAGTGATAATCAATGTCAAACAAGGAAAAAAGGGCAGCTTTTCTGTGACCACAAAAACATCTGCTAATAATTGTCTCAAGTTCGAGAAATGAATCAGAAGAGGGCCTGAGTCAATCTCCCAGCTCTTCAGATGAAATGCAGTTGGTAGTACAGAATCCGTAGCCACATCGTTCGGTAAATCTTTAATTAAATGATATTATAATGTCAATGAAAGTATGCTGATTGGATGCAATACAGATGGGTTTTATCTTTCTTTTCTGTTCCTAGTAAACAGTTTTGTTTAGGAAAATGAAATCTGTTGAAGCTGATTATATGTTTGGGTTCTAATTGTTTTGTTGACAAGGCCAACATTAATTTACTTTGTGGAGCCCAGTCCTCATTGAATATATATATTCAACTATATTTTTAGCTCTTTGAGATTATGTTTGACCAGGCATGTATATGGCATGTACCAAGTAGTTCTGAAGGTGATTTGTGTGTTACATGTATTTTGTATTATACTGAGTAAAATGGCAATTTCTAGAACTGTTATTTGCATAGAACATATAATCCCTGGTAAGAAATGTAAAACCTGGGAAAGGGGTAGCAAAAGAGGCTTAAGAATCATCCCAAGTTCAGTAAAGCCTAGCATAGTGTAGTGTTTTTGTGATTAGTAAGGTATCCAGGGCTTTTGGACAGCCTTACTACCCTGACCTTCCAGTGAAAGGTTGGGAACTTACAGGAGTCAATAATGAATGTGTTTTTAACCACCAAAAGTGGTGTAGACAAGTCATCCTGGGCCAGGAAATCTCATTAAAAAAATCACTAATTACTCTACATATTAGATGCTTTTTAAAGCCCTGTGACAATAGTTTCAGGTTAGACTATTGCAATCCCATCTGGCTTCCTCTTCAGTAGGGAATGGATCTACTGTATATCCCACAAAACACACACATTTTCCTTTAGTCCAAGGCCAGTGAACATGAAAAACAACTGAGGTTATCTGAGTCAATTTGAAAACTGAGCTCAAACAGAGTGTTGAATCTAACATTCTCTGGAGACTCTCTGAAGGTCTAGTTAGTTATTCCTGGAGCAAATCACCTAATCTGCCAGGATTTTGAGTTATAATTTAAAAAGAAAAAGTAATGCACTGCATACAGGGTATTGTGTAACAAATCATGTATAGCAAGGACATCAGGTCGAATAGAATGCTTGTGGCAGAGAAGATTTCGGCAGGGCTACAAGAAGGTGTTCATTGATATACTAACACTAAATGTGCTTTTTTGTAAGTGAAATAAAAAACTGTTGATATTTCAGAACTTGACATAAACAGCCCAGATTGTTAATTTAATGGCCTCTACACACCTACTGTAAGATGATATTGTCAATTACATTTTTTTTCCACTATGTAAAAGTGGAGCAAGCTTTCCATTGGACTAAAAGCGTAGTAAATTTGGCCCAACATGCTTCTTTCTATCCCTCATATCTTTTCTTATGATGGAATTGGACATTTCAAGTGAGAAGCAGTCAGCATACATACAGTATACTCAATATTAGGTATCTTAAATGTGCCAGTAGGGACTATGTGCACTTTCAGTTGAGGATTCTTAGGCCAGTGTTCTTTACTGTTTACAAATCCATGGCTTGTGTGAATTATGGGTGCAAGACTATTTTTGGAGCCATCTAATAACATCTATTCATTTCATTGTAATTGCTTATTTCTGTGGAACTTTTTGTTTCACAAACTTAGGGTCCAAGCTATTTTTGCCTGTTTTTTTTTTTTTTTGCTGTTGTTAAATTTGTGGATAAAACTCTTTAACTATAAAGGTTACAGGTACATATCACACACTAGGCTTCCATAAAAAAGTAAAATAGTCTGAAACTCACCCTGTTCAATACAGATAACAAAAACCACAGATAAAGGGTGACGCTTTTTAGAAAATAAACATGATTTATTGTTTGTAAAAAATATTTTAGCATGACAAGCTCAAATCTGACAGAGTACAATGAAACTTCAACATGTAGGGAACATGAATTATTATTTTTTTTAACAAATTGGATAATAAATAAAGGAATTATGGCCATTATACAAAAGGGACCAAAAGCAACACAAAATATATATTTATCGGAACATAGGTCCTTGTGCCATTGATGCCACCATTTCGCTTATTTTGTAAAGATTGTGTGTGAAAATGTTTGTTTACTGCACCAAAGTTGGTCTGTCTTACAGCACAGCAGTAACATTGCAAAACACTTGCATTCACGGCTATCTCCTAACATGGTCCTCTACCGGAAATACACAAGTAGGACCTTGTTTTAAACTCTCCTCTTTCCAATGGGGGCTGTTTCTCACAGTGCCTGAGTTAAAAGAGTTAAAGGGCCAGGTCGTCGGCGGGCTATTTAACATTGGGCGGACCCTATAGAGTTAAACAATAGCAATTTAATATATACCCTTGGAGAATTGGTTGAGTACAAATAATCGGAACATTTTACTTTAAAAATCAAATAACGGGTTTACCACAATGTCTTTCATATAGGAAAAGGTTGAGGTAATGGACTATTTAATTAACAATATAGCTTTATATTTTTATATGTATACCTCACATTTTATTTGATTACTGTTGCAGAAAATGCATCTTAATGTGAGAGTTTAAATGTGAATATAATCGTGATGGAACATGATGAACTACTTTTGAGCAGGCTGCATAACATGATGTTGGTTTTTCATAATGACTGACTTTTTTCCTGTAGATCTAGCTGTAAAGTGTAATAAAATGACTGTGGTTGGAATACTTTTACCTAATGCCCTAGGAACAGAACAACAGAAATAGTTTTCAGTTTGATTAGAAACATTTGTCACTGACACTAGGCTACGGTATTAACAGTTTTGTTTAGATAATCTACATGTGTTTTTTTCCCCTTGTTGGTTCTTTTTAATTCAATGCAACTCTTCTATCAGGCTGTGATATACATATTGTTTTCCTTTTAAATCTTTTGAAGCTATCTTGACAGTCAACACTACAAGATTGATGTAATTAGATCGCTCTGTCAGACTGTTTGCTTTGGTTAAAAGACTGTTTGCCATTTTACTTTTGCCATCGTACTGTACATACTCAGTTTAATTGAGGTGTGATGTGTGGGTGCCTTGAGATGAAACTGTTGTCTGTGTACGACAATCAATAGGAAATGTGCTCCAGCTTGTCAAAACACATTTGCACCTTTAATCATTTTCTCTTGCGTTATTATACTCATTGCTTGAACAGATTAGCTTCCTGAGTAGGAAGACATATTGGACTGTTTTACACTACCCTTATAAACTGGCAGCAAAGCTCGACAGATGGTTGGAAGTTTATCCTAACAGGGAAGGAGTTTCCCTAACAATCTTTTCATCCTCAGAATGTTATACTACTGATAGGACTGTATGTGGTTTACAGAAAAGATTTTGACATCTGCAGTTTCATATACTTACCAGTATCCAAAAGCACACCTGACGTTAATGCTTGTCTAAATTTAAATGGCAAACAAGTTTTAACAGAGCAGTTTTTCACTATAACCCTGTTCCTTTTTGAAAATGAATCAACAGAAATTGCTGCCCCATTGGAAATAATTGTCAGAAGCCTTTTTTGGTTAACTTCTGTGGGATTGTCAGAAATCGTCATTATGTTTCTGTGTGAGCTAAAGCTTTAAAAACTGAATTGTAAAACAGAAATAAATAAATGTTTGAACACCATAAAAAACAGTTTGACAAATAACCTACAGTATAGTTTTGTTTAATTGACGTTTAGAAGGAAATATTGAAAAAATAGTTCTATAGAGGATAATATCGCCAGCTGGTGAAATGTGTTTACTGGTGATGTGAAATCTTGGATCGGGTTGAAACATGTACTCTTGTATTGTTAAATTATTAAAAAATCTTATTCTAGAAAGGTGCCATGATGACAGCAAGTACAATCCATTAGTAGTAGGTGAGTGAAACAACCTAGCTGTTTTTTTGCCACTTGCAGCTAGCAACAGTATTTTTTTTTTTTTGCCACTTCCAGCTAGCAACAGTATAATCGGCAGTATACTGTAGTGCAGTAAATGGCTTGGGTGTAATGGAGGGCTGCCTACTTCTGAGAAACATTTTAATTTCCTGTTTTTGTGATGTGCAGAAAGGCTAACCCAGTTGCTATAGAAACACACTGACTAAGCAGAGTGAGAAAGATTGGCATACCAGCATGGTTGAATGGATCTAGGCTAGATCAAGGCAGAGGCTGATAGATAGTAGAGGTGATACAGGAATGCGGTGCTGAAGGAAATTGATTTTGAAATTTCACTGGGTGACATTTCAAGCATTCCTTTATTTTTTACCTCCTTCATAAGCAGGTTGCTGCATGCATGATGTTGTAATGGCACTTAAGAGAATACTATAACAATCAAAGCATCAGATCTAAACCAAAAGGATGTGTTTATTGTAGCAGCTTTAACCATGGCTGAACCAAACAAAGATATAGAAACACCTGCCATATGTAGCACATGCCTGCTTAATCTTGTATGCATTTAATTACTTTCAGGTGTGATGACCATGGGCAATTATTGAGGCTTTGCTGCAGAGTTCCACCCCAACATCCCTTAAGGAGTTAATGTAGTAGTAATCATAGAGAAACAATTTAAACACACTTCAGAGTATTCATATAGAATAAGACCCTATAGTGGCCCTGCATCACATTGACGTGTTGGCTGGTATATATATACTGTATATATATTTTTTTCAAACTCTGTCTGTGTTGCGTAGAAACTCTCTGCTCTCCATAGCTAGAACACATTTACAAGAATTACTTAATTTATCTACAGTTTCTGTGACCTGTTTGCAATGAGGCTTTAGTGAAAGGCAAAACTTTGTGTGATACAGCTACGATACAGACTTTCCTGTGGCTATACAGTATACAGTGACCTTTCCTGATTTGCAGTCACCTCAACAGTTCAAACTACACTGTGGAGATTTTTTCAGTCCTATTATGTTAACATCTGAGATAAGTGCACTAAGGTTATTAGAAGGCTATAATTGGTATCGAACAAATTGACCAGATATTACGAGAATATTCGTAGTCCTTGACCAAACTGAACCTACACAGCAATTGCTTTTTTATTTTTCATAAGATTTAGTTTAACAAAAGCCAAAAATGGGTGGAACAGTACATTTGGTTTGATGATTTAGAGCAGGGGTTTTCAACCGGGGCTACGAGTACCCCTGGGGGTACTTCTAAGAGTCATAGGGGGTACGCAGGACGACTCAGAAATGCACAAATAAAAATGAAAGTAAGAGAAAATAATTATCTTTATTTTTTTAACTGTATTATATATTCTCTAAACCATAGTTTAGAGTATAGTTATTTAATCTTTGTTAGCAGCTCAAAGTTAACCACTAATGAAAAAAAAACCCCACAAAGAATCTATCACATCCACATTTTCCACTTGTACGCATGCGCGATTTCAATTGCATGGATTTCCACTCCGGAGAAGCAGGCGTCTGGCGGTTGTTTCTGGAGAGCGCTGTGTGTTGCTCGTGATTTTTGCTGTTTTCAACTTGTATTAGTGAAGTGTTTCTGCATTGTTTAGAAGTATAAATGCACCGGTAAATATAAATAGCCATCACAACACTCATACTTTGACGGTTTTTGTTTATTACCACGGCTGCATTTTATTAACAGTAATAGCGGCTGGTTGAATATGTTTTCGGTGTTTGATACATTTCTTACTTGCAATAGAAAAACTAAGGAAAACACAAAAGTAAGAAACTGCAAAGCGACAAAGTTATACAGAGTTTGGATCATTTTTAGTTGAGGTTAATGTTTTTGATACTGAAAACATTTTAAACTGCACACATAATTATGCTGAGGTGGGAAGTAAGTAACGTGATAAACATTTACAGTGCAGACTTTTGTATTATTTGTAATGACTTTTCCCAATCGAAATCAAATATGAGTCTTTCCAAAGATTCCTAAATACTACCTTTTAATTCTTTGCACCCAAAGACATGTAATTAAGTTTTAAGAATTTGTCGGTCCCAGACTGTTGTAAATAATCGGGAGAAAAAAGAAATGTGATTATTCTGCTTTTTATTGCAACTGTGGTACTATTTAGTGAGCGAAAATTGTAAAGGGTACTTTAGCTAAAACCTCACGACAGAAAGGGTACAGTTTCAAAAAAAGGTTTTAAACCCCTGATTTACAGTACCGCTGTGATGCGTCGAGAAATAATCATATGGGACAGACTTAATCCACTGGATATGTTTGATCTTGAGCTCTATCAGCTCTATCGATTACCAAGACAGAACCTCGTTCGTCTTATAAATGAAATACGGGATGACCTTCAATATATGAACCAAAGGAATGCTGCCTTCTGACTAAATATTACTGTTGTGTTAAACTTTGAATTAAGAATATCTTTGTTCTATTTATATAGAGACAGCATTGTGCGTATTTCGCGATCTGTAAAGTTTTTTGTTTTTTTTTGTCTTGACATTTTTGCTTATAGAATGCGAAGGCCGACACGTAAAACTATGGCTATTTCCCTTCTCTGCTGCGCCTCCGTCGCAACGCAGGCAGGAATGATTTTGCATCAAGCGGAAATTGATTGTTGTCAGTCAGATAATTCATATGATTTAGTATATGGAGAAAGGGCATGACTGGAAATAGTTATTAACCTATTTACTCCAATTTTTTAAATTACATGTTTTATTGATGTGTTGCAATTCCAAAAAATAAGGATGTCTGTTGCTAAGCGTTTGTTGCCATGGACACAACATATGCTGCTTATATCTTAATTGTTGTCGACTGTACGCAGATGTCATGGCTTCAGCTGTACATGGTTGATTGAAGCCAGGTGTTCTTGTAACTTTTTAACACATGGCTTTAACCTACCATATTGAGGATATTAATTCTAAACTGATTGCTGAAGGGAATTCATTTTAATAGCGAGACTTAGTCTCAAAAGCTCAGTGGACTGTATTTGGATCCTCAAAATGATTAGCTGCTGAACTGCAAGGAAAAACAGAGCTAAGAAATAGCAGCTGTCTTAAACTATTTTTCACCCTGCAGCACTTCTAGATAACACCTGGTACCTAACTATGGATGAGTTTAGAGGTCGCCTTTCCTCGCCAGACTCCTTCATAGATTCTCTCTACTCTGTATTACTGGTTTACAGTACATAGGACGGTACCCTTCAACAGCTATGATAATGCAGTGCCTATAGAAAGTCTACACCCCCTTTCAAAATTGCCACCTTTTGTTGCCTTATAGCCTGGAATTAAAATGCATTAAAATATTTTTTTTTCATTTATCTACACATCCTTCCACACAACTTCCAAGTGAAAAAAATATTCGAGAAATTTGTAGAAAATTAATTAAAAATAAAAACTGAAATAGCTTGGTTGGATAAGTGCCCCTTGTAATAGCAATCCTAAATTAGCTCAGGTGTAACCAATCGCCTTCAAAATCACACACCAAGTTAAGTGGCCCCCACCTGTGTTAAATTGTAGTGATTCACATGATTTCAGGATAAATTCAGCAGTTCCTGTAGGTTCCCTCTGCTGGGTAGTGCATTTCAAAACAAAGTCTCAACCATGAGCACCAAGGCGCTTTCAAAAGAACTCTGGGACTAAGTTTTTGAAAGGCACAGATCAGAGGATGGGTATAAAAAAATATCAAAGGCCTTGAATATCCCTTGGAGCAGTCAAGATGATTATTAAGAAGTGGAAGGTGTATGGCACCACCAAGACCCTGCCTAGATCAGACCGTCCCTCCAAACTGGATGACTGAGCAAGAAGGAGACTGATCAGAGAGGCTACCAAGAGGCCAATGGCAACTTTGCAAGAGCTACAGGCTTTTATGGCCAAGGCTGGTCAAAGTGTGCATGTGACAACAATATCCCACGTACTCCACAAATCTGGCCTGTATGGTGAGGTGGCAAGAAGGAAGCCATTACTGAAGAAAGCCCACCTTGAATCCTGTTTGAAGTATGCAAAAAAACACTCAGGAGATTCTGTAGCCATGTGGCCAATAGTTTTGTGGTCTGACGAAACTAAAATGGAACTTTTTGGCCTAAATGCAAAGCGTTATGTTTGGCGCAAACCCAACACAGCGCATCACCCAAAGAACACCATCCCTACTGTGAAGCATGGCGGTGGCAGCATCATGTTATGGGGATGTTTCTCATCGGCAGGGACTGCGGCACTTGTCAGGATAAAAGGGAAAAAGAATGGAGCAAAGTACAGAGAAGTCCTTGAGGAAAACCTGTTACCCTCTGCAAGAAAGCTGAAACTGGGACGGAAGTTCACCTTTCAGCATGACAACCACCCAAAGCACACAGCCAAAGCTACACTGGAGTGGCTAAGGAACAAAAAGGTAAATGTCCTTGAGTGGCCCAGTCAGAGCCCCGACCTAAATCCAATTGAAAATTAGTGGCATGACTTGAAGATTGCTGTCCATCAACGCTCCCCAAGGAACTTGACAGAGCTTGAACAGTTTTGTAAAGAAGAATGGTCAAATATTGCCAAATCTAGGTGTGCAAACTTGGTAGAGACCTATCCCAACAGACTCACGGCTGTAATTGCTGCCAAAGGTGCTTCCACCAAGTATTAACTCGGTGGTGGAGACTTATCCAATTAGGATCTTTCAGTTTTGTATTTTTAATATATCATTTCTTTCTCAATAAAAAAAAACAAAAACTTTTTTTCCCCTTAACAGTGTGGAGTATGGTGTGTAGATAAGTGGAAAAAAAAACCTCATTTAAATGCATGAAACACAGAGGCACTGACACAACAAAATGTGAAAAAAGTTCAAAGGGGTGTAGACATTCAATAGGCACTGTATAACCATTATTTTGTTGTATAAGTCATTGCTTTGCTGCCATATCAACGCCTTTGTGAAAAACCTCAATGTGTAAACATTATGCATTAAAATGTAATGTGTCCACTAAGATTAATTCTTTGACCTGCCATTTGCTGTGGCAAGCCCTGCAGTATCCAAAGACCTCAGCTTTTCTACCTGACCTTGGTAACTGCCTTGCAAAATAGAGCCGACAGTGTTTCCATATCATGGTGTTTGTTTGTGAATCTGGATCACTGCCTTCACCATGGCTCTTGACACACTGTCTCTCAGTCAACAACTCCTGTAGCCTACTGTTGTGAAATAATTAAGGAGCAAATGACTTGTGCAGCTGAGACTCATAAATGTAATTGTGATGCCTTGTGATTTTTTGTGTTTGACACTGAGCCACTTCCGTCACTCTCATTTGCTGACAAGATTTGACAAAGAAGCAAGCAATTGGTGTCGTCCCGGGGAAGAAATAAAGAAACTAAGCAGAAATGAATAGATTGCTTGTGATGTAGACTGTGCGGAGTCTGGGGATTGATTTATTTTTTGTCGGATGGGGTGGCAGTATTGGCATTTTAAATCTTTATTCAATTTTGCTTTAGAGAAAGCCTCTTTATTGCTGTTAATGAACCAAAATGACACAGCATATTAAGCGGCTGTCTTGTGAATGTGTTGAAGATACCTGTCAGCCTACAGTGTAAGGTTAGGGAAAAACAATGAGTTCCCATAGCCTGCCTTTTCTTATTAACATAACCATGTATTCAATTAAATGTTCCACTATATACCCCCATAAACTATGAATGAATTAGATGTGTTAAATATCCTCCAGTAGTGACAAGTTGATAATACTGATATCTTAATGGTAGTAAAGTATCCACTGCATTATTGTCTACTTAAAGACTGCCTCATTTTATACAACACTGGCTGCCTTCCCATTGAAATTGTGGATTTTTCTGCTGGAGCCAGGAGAGGTAATATGTTTTCAAGGCTATAATTCTTTTAGAATATCTGATGGGCCTTGCTGAGTTTCCCTTTTTAATGGAGGAGGATGTTGAGGATAGCATGTCATGACTGGAGACAGCTTTTACTTTTTCTTGGCTCTGCTTCTTGAGTTAATCTGAGTTCTCTGTATTCTCCAGTTCCCTTTGGGAGTTTCATGTTTGTGTAGGTAGCCTGGCATCCTTCCCATAAACTATGAAAACGCAATTATAAAACATAGGGATTAACATTTTACAGCACAGGGTTAGTAGAATCATATTTGTAAGACATGCCTTCTAAAGTGTTATGTAAGTGTGCAGATATCTCTGCTGAACAAAGTACAGCAAACTCTTATAGGGAAATGTGTGAATTGATCAGGTGAAACACTGTGAAGATCCTTGAAATGTCAAATTACTTATTATTATTATTTGTTTATTTAGCAGACGCCTTTATCCAAGGCGACTTACAGAGACTCGGGTGTGTGAACTATGCATCAGCTGCAGAGTCACTTACAATTACGTCTCACCCGAAAGACGGAGCACAAGGAGGTTAAGTGACTTGCTCAGGGTCATACAATGAGTCAGTGGCTAAGGTGGGATTTGAACCGGGGACTTCCTGGTTACAAGCCCTTTTCTTTAACCACTGGACCACACAGCCTACTTCATTGTTGCTGTAATGTTCTCCAATGCTGTGATCACAGATTAACTAAGACACTAACCCTTGACACAGCAGATACACTAAGCATCGTTTTTCTCTAATCAGAAATAACTCTTGCTGTTTCTTGCCTTATATTTTCTATAATATGAACGGGAGGGAAAGGTTAAGGTTAGTAAAGATGTATTTAAACTGAGAGATTGCTGTGATTCCTGACAAGGGGATTGGTCACTCTTGAGTGAATTCTTTCAGGAAGTGTTTTCATGGACCATTATGGTCTTCAGATAATTAACAAATCCAATTTAAGGACCTGGATAATGTAAGGAGGGAAAAAAGAAGGTATTCAGTAACTCATGATATTCATGATAACATTACTGATTTCCATGCATTTATTTAACATTTGCTAACTGAACGACCTTGTGTTTGTATTTTGTAAGGATCTTTTTTATATTTTGGTGTGTTCAAGATGTGGCCAGTGGCCAGTCGTCCAAACAAGCACAGATCAAAGTTACTAGCAGTCAAGGACATTCTTTCGTTGCTACAGGCCTATTTTTAGGTAGTTCAGGAATGTAGATTTATAAGTTGATGTACAAATTGATCATTTTTTTGGTGTTATTTCTGATGTCTAAATTTAAAACCATTACCAATGTTTTTTTTTTTTTGAATACAAGAATGATTACTGTTAAGTACAGCTCATTTACAAATGAATCAGTCTGATAGAACCTGGCAATAATTGTTTGCAGCATTTTATTAAGATGGTTGCTGTAGCAACGCTGACACTGATGGTGCTTGCAAGACATTGTAATTCATAGAGTGATATCTAGAATACAAAACCTTTGTTCAGGATCAGGATATGCTTTGTAGTTACTTATGGATGACTTCACTGCAGAGCAAAAGTCCACACTGCAGTGTGTACTACAACAAGTTCACTACACTATACCTGACATTTTTTTAGATAAGCATTCCATTAGGAAAGCCTACCTCTGTTGGAAATAGCACAAGGTCTATCTCAATCAGACAGGTAATGAGCCACACTAATTTGCATGTCTGGCGACACATCTGGAAATACATTGAGGAGGTAATTCTTCTTTTTTCCCCTTTGACTCTGGTGATAGATAGAACACATGTGCTATCCCTTTGCTTAGTTTGATTTTTACATTTCAAAAATCACGATTGCATAAATTACTTAGACGTCAAAATCACTTAAGACTCTTATGTGGTTCTATTAAGTTAAACTTTCAGTTATTCTTTGTATGTGTGTTTGTATTACTCCTCCCTTCCATAGTAAGAGGATTCCGCTACTAAGAAATTCCTTCAGTAAGAGGATTTAAAGAGTTGTATCTTTCAGGGTAAACTGCACTTGAAAAAAAGGAGCATGTGAAAACTTTTTTTTTAGATTGACAGTGCCTGCTTTCCAAAAAAACTTAGGAGCAACCCATTTCTGTATGTGGTGTGATGTCTGTATGTATGGGACGCCTGTTGGTTGTGAAAGGCTGAGGCCACACTGAGAGTGCCTCTGCACAGATGCAGTATTGTATACATTACACTAGAAGGACTGCAGGTTAACTGTGTTTCCTATCTGATAATCTAATCAGTTCAAATCCATTTCATATGTTTTCCCACTGGAGTGCTTTCGAGCATCCAGCCATACATGAATGCATTACATGCACCTCAAACATCATGAAGTGACATCCTGTGTGAATGGCTGAAAATGCATACGGTTATAAATGCTTTACTTAATTTTACATTTACTGGCTGCTTCATTTCACATTAACAGATTTGCTTATTGCTTTGAATAGAATGTATTTGACTGGATTCTTGTGAATCCCAGTGAAAATAAAGTGTTAACACTGAAAAGCAAGGCACGTTATACTGTAGGTCCTGAGTTGTTTCTTTCTGCCTGTTATCTAATATTTAGTTGTTGCATAAGAACCATTTGATAGTCAAGCTTCCTATTGTTGTGAAATCCCATAATTCTAGCTAATTGGATCATCCAGGCCCAAGGCCATTCCTCATACTACCGCAGTCTGGTTTCTGTGTGCATTTGCCAGTGTGCTGAGAAGTATCAGCAGCCTGATTGGATGGGGTAATTGCTCATCAGTGTGCCTGTCATAGATTTGCCACAGAATTGTGAAGTGGCAGCTCACAATTGAACATCTGTTTACTGGGACATCAAAGTGCATGCTTGCCAGCTTTTTTTATGACGCTGAGAAAGACAGGTATGTATTGTGATGAGATAAGTAGCTTTAAGCAGTTTTCTGTCAGCTGAAGACTATGACTCCTGTACTGTAATATTACAAATGGTAACCTTTATTACATTAGCATAGACAAATATTTTAAGATAAATGGAAATTGTTTATGGTTTTATAAAACTGTACAACAAAATAAAACATGTCTTTTTAAAATATATTACTGTACAATGTTTGCTTTTTATCTATTTGAATAAAAACAGAATTGCTAGCAAACTTTTTCAATAACCAATGTCTTACATATTTACAGATCAAACAGTACAAACAATGCATGAACAATTTATACCGTTATAGTAATTTTAGTTGCTGTTATTGCTCTTAAATGTATTTGTGAAACAATTGTCAGGTTTAACTGACTGTGCTAATTGACAGTAAATAAACCACACGTTTCTGTATCAGGGGGACCCTGGTTGTTTCACAGCTGTAAATGGTGAAGAAAACAAAGTTACTTGCTGACGATTGACTTTATATTCTAATACAGTACAGATGTATTTGGATGAGTTGGTCATGCTGTTGGACCGGCAGTGATTTTTAGGTGGTTACCACTATCTGGTTTGGAAAGTAATTGGATAACAAAAAGTATATGTGGAAGTGATCCAAGAAGTTTTGACAAGAAGCATTTACTTGTTTTGTTTTGGCTTTTTTTATGTGTTTATTGTTGTCAAATAAATATTTCACTTGGTTAGTCTATACATTGATAGAACAGTCTAGATCAGTTTCATGAATATCAAATCTTATTTTCTTAACTAATGCAATTTTAAAAACATTCTTTAATAACTCACATAGGTTAAAGTTTATGAATCATGCTCGGTATGTCCTCTTGTGGAATAAAATGTGTTTTTGAAGGTATTAAGTTAAAAAAAAAAATCCTATTTATCCAAAGAAGAGATTGAACTTTTGATTTCTGGTTGTGCTACAGTATCTTTGTTGAAAGGCACCTGATACTTGGAACAACTTGCAAAATATTTTTCTTGGCAAATAAAAGTGGATTTTTGCAAAGAACATTGAAAACTGATTATTCCGTAGATTATACTCTCTTGAAGCTTTGGTCTTAATAATAATCCAGTAAGTTAAAATGTTATGTTTTTGTCATGATGCATATCATTGTTAATACAGCAGAAAGCACAACATGATTAAAGTAGTGTAATTGGGATGCTGAGTCTATAACATCAGCATTTCCTACTCAATCATGTGAAAAATGTCCGGAATTGCAGGAATGAAACAGCTATCCTGCTTTTCTCAAGGTCATCACTATTGATCAAAACAGTATTTCAAGGCTAATTAATGGTTGATTTCCCAGCACCAGTACCTCCGGGACTATGTGATGAAGAGATAAAGATATGTTCTTTACAATCTAAATTGTTCCCTTTTTTTCAAATATTGATGTAGTTTTATCGACCACCTTTTGATGATCATCTTGTCATGCTCCATGTAGCAATCTATAATAACTACTTTTGACAACCGATGAATCAGTTCACAGTTACTACTGATTGCTCCACCAAGCAGCCAGCAAACACTGTTTCTGATATGGCTCTTGGTGTTAGGCAATTGGAAGCAGCCTTTCTTTTTAAGAGCATGTCCCTTCATTCCATCAGTTCTAGACAAAAGAGGAACAATACATTATTTTAATAATACTGATAATGAAATAGAGGCAGAAACCTCATAAAACAGGAAAAGCTCATCAAATAAAATGTGTTTAATTGTTCACAGGTTAAGCATTGCAATCATAAACCTATTTTTAGTCAATTAATATAATTTGGAGATGTTATACCTAAAAAATGACCTGTACCTGACTGAAATAATGTGGTTTTGGTATTTGAAAGAGTATTTGAAAAATGGGCAACTAGCAAAGGAATAAAAACTGGTGCAGTTGTAAGTTTACAGTAGAAAAACAAACATTCTCCAAACTTAAACTGAGGCAGTGCAGTGCTGGAGGCCAGCAATGGTCCCGTGTTGATATGTCTAGTTTTTATATGCAGCTTCTATTTACGTTATTTCTTGGCTTTTGCTAAGCTTAATAGCCTGCCTATGCTTTTGGTTAAAAACATACTTCTGTTGTTACAGTATGAGGACAGTCATTATAGTGCTAGATCTTCAGTTAGTAGATTAACTTGTTAGTGGTATTGGTTTGGACATATTTAAGTCTTTGACCTGGTTTTAAAATGTTAATAACACCTATTCAAAACTTACTCTAATGCCGTTTGAAACACAGTTATTCCATTTTATATGAATATCACTGTGTGTTATCTCTGAAGCCAACCATTCACTAAATGCTAATTTAGGCTGCTTTCTCCCTGCCAGTTTCTTTCATTTGAATAGGGCTAGATACTGTGAGCCAGCGAGCGATGTCTCCAGGGAAATTGCTGTAGAATTTCTGTGGGATCTAATCAACTCTTTAATACGTTACGAGCTTTCATTTGCATACCAAAAAATATAGTGGGAGTTGATGTGTTTTCTTTAACAGATGCTGTTCATGGTGTGCATGTTATGTCATAAGGCTACAGTTGTGTAATTTTTAATTTTAGGAAATACTCGCTATTAAAATGTACACAGTGTGTGGGATCTTTTTAAAGTAAGCTACAGTACAGTTTAATTTTGGGCATCTTTTGCAAAATATGTAATCAACGTATCATTTTTCCTGAAACAAATACAAAACACCAATTTACTAAATAACCCTAACTGTCCATGGGACAACTGGGTTACTGGTTCTAATCAGGTAACCCTGAATGGCTGGCTGCACCATTTTCTCATCTGTACCATTGTGTGCTTTTTAGATGACTGCTGTTCGTTGGCTGTAGCTGGTCGGCATGCTCCATTAGTAGAATTACAGTAGGCAGAATATGTGTAATGCAGATTTGAGAGTGAGGAGATAAAGAAAGGGTTTATATGACTTAAACATGATTCCTCTATAAGAGATCTATGTAATGTATAAAATTAATTTTGAAAAAAAATAACAATTCCTTTAGCATCCGTATTGGCAATGCTTCACTGTTTTCACACCTCTCTGATTCTCAAACTGCCCAGAGCTGAATTCAAGCAGGAGCAGGCTGGTATAGTATATTCTATATGGTTGCCTGGAGCCATGGCAGGTTGTACAGAAAATGGCATGGAAGGCATTCACCTCAGTATGCATCACAGGTGTACAGAATACCCATGGGAACACCGCGTAACGACTAGTTCGATCGAAAGACAAGGCAAAGCCACCATTTACTAAATCTTTCTTTTTTTATCCAGATAAATTTGCTTAAATGTTTAATTCAGGTTCTTTGGTTTATTCTAAAAAAAACATACAACTAGCGAAAAAATAAATAACACTAGCCCTTCTTGATTGAATCTGCAGTGTTTTGAATATCCAGAATGACAGAATTACAGTAATGTACAGTGTACAAAAAAATGTGGACTCCACTCTCTTTAAAAATCACACATGTGCTTGTAAAGTAAAGTCAATGCCTGCTATTAAAGGTTCCTCACTGGACAATCAAAGAGTGGTCTTTATAAAAGGTGGTCCTAGCATACAGTAAAGATGATTGAAAATAATAGGCATCCATTCAAAGCAGTCCTTCTGTACAGGTGGTCTATAATGTAGGTTTAACATTACTGCATCTGCTTTGGACTGTTTTAAGATGGATGTTTTGCTTGGGCTGCTTTAAACTACACTTTTTGGGGTAGTAGTGTTAAAACACATATGTCAGTGCTGATCCAGCATACTGTATGCACATGTTTTTACTGAAGACTCATCAGGGAAATGGGAAGCTTGGACTGCACTTCAGCAGAGCAAGAAAAGTGCATTTATTTAGTCTCTTGATTTATGAAGAATCGTTGGGGATGCGTTTAGAGGTTTTTACTGCTTTGAGTTCTGGCTTGGTGTGTACAAGATAACACAGTGTTCTTTGTTCTGTGCAGTGAGAAACGGATGGTAACCATTTTTCCCACATTCATTATGGTATCTTTGGTTTAGTTTCAGGGGTTTTCTTTATAAACCCATGCAGTACCTTAAAAAATATATATATATATATATATATATATATCCATAAATAACATTTATTTTATCAGAGGAAAAAACTAGCAGGTTTGTGAAGGATGTGTTGCTACGGGTTACCCTCCTGGTTGTTCTTATTGGTTTTCCTAGGGGCTGCTCATGTGGCAGCTTGCACACCTATCCCGCCCTAAAATCTCATTATGACTGCTCAATCTGTTGTGAGTAAGTACCAGGATGTGTCTTGGCTGATTACTTGTATTGTGTTCAGTAACTGCATCAGCTGGTTTCCTTTGTGTAATCATGGAAGCAGATACGATGGTTTATTACATTCTGCCTTACATGGCAGGGAGAAGTAATTCTATTGGCAAATGTCACTTTGACATTGACTTTTATATGTGTTTACTATATATTTTTTTTCTTTAAAATATTGGCGTTTCTGACAAACGGAGAGTTGCACTGGCCTTAAAGATGACCTATGAGCAGGGGTGTAGTGCCGGTGGGTCGCGATGGAGCGCTGCTCCCCCACTTCTCTTGGGCAGGGAGAGCACCGCTTCTGTACTTCACGTGCAGAATAGTGAACTGTTTTGATCCTATTAATATATGGAGATATACATGTGTATAACCCATACAAATAAGCAAAGAATACAATAACCGTAAGAAACCTTTGAGAGATAAATAATGAAAAAAAAAGAATACAGAGTGCCTCTGCTATGGAACAACAGGTGTGAATAATGTGTAAGAGAGGTGAAGGGAACCTGTATTAACGCTGTACTATGGTGTCAATGTTTTACAATTAGATGTAATAATTGGAACAGTTCTTATTTTTAGACCCATATAGAAGAAATAATGTAGATAAAATAAGCTAAACATTTATTTAAAAGATAAAACTAAATCCCAACAAACAAATAAAGAGTACCTGTGCTGTGACCTTACACATCTTTTTTTGAAAACGGATGCACTTCTGTTTCAAAACCTTAGTCTTATTAGCTCTAAGCCGCTTAATAGGACAGTAATCAGTAAGACAAGCTGATTCTGGACCAAACCATTCAAAATACGAGAAGGGGGAGTGGTGGAGTGTTACACATAGTATTAATAATAATAATAATCACTGTGTTTAATCATGTGTGTATTTGTGTATTAAACTGGTTGTGAAAATATGTACAGTATTTGTTTATTTATTTATCTTTAATATAAATAGCTGTAAGTCTAGTTGCTTTACAATAATACTTCAATACCTGATTGTCTGAATTTGTAATCAGTTGGTACCCTTGTTAGCCCTTTCAAATGATAAATGGTTCTGTTGAGTGTATGGGGAAACGGGGACTGCAGGTGCGTGGTAGGGTGGAGAGAGCAGGGGTGTTGGGTAGATAATAGCAACCCCTCCCTTCTAAATATAGCACTACACCACTGCCTGAGCTCCCCCTGACATTAATTTTGTGTCACAAGCATACAATTGTGATGGTGATGGCTTTGTGTTACCGACTAATGCCCAGCGAGGGTTAGCTTGAGAACAACATACTTATGATCAGAGATGAAAGGCATACTGTAGTGAATGAACACAGTTGCACCACCTAAAATGGTTGCATAATATTGCTCATTTAAATGGTGTTTTGAAAAGAATACCACTTATCATCTTCATTTGAAATATGCAATTCGGTATTATGGCTTGCAATGGCTTACTATTCATGGTTTCGTGGCTACGCTTGTTAGGCTTTATAAATCCCCAAAAGAATTGATATTCTACATATTCTTCACATTTCTTCTAGGAAGTATGGGTTATAACAAACACACACACACACACACACACACACACACACACACACACACACACACACACACACACACACACACACACACACACACACACACACACACACACACACACACACACACACACACACACACACACACACACACACACACACACACACACACACACCTTTTTCCAGATCCAGTGGTATATTATATTAACTTTGATAAGATTTTATATTAAAAATAATAGAAAATAAATGCAGAACCAGATTCAAGTTAAATCAATCATTTCTATGCAATATCAATTAATGGATGTCCATACTAGGTTTTCCACTGTCTAGAATCACATATCCAGACCTGCCGTCACTAATTTCAGCACAAACCAACCTACCACTTTTTTTCTTTTCTTTAGCCTGGATCTTTTTTTCTCCTCATTAAATGAAATAAACATCAACTAAGATATATTGTTTCTGAGCAATTGTCCTTGCTTGCTAAATAAATATACATGCAATAGATGTCCAAGATGCCCTCTGACACTAACTTTGACTCTCTTAAATGGGAGACTGCCTTTTCTAACCAGCTGTGTGCCTTTTATCATCTGTGGATCCAAAAACAGTGCCAGGCACTCTAACTTTAACAGTAGCCATATATTATTTTTTTATATGACAGGACAAAAGCAGCTAACCACAGATTTACAGTTTCTAGCACCACTGTGTGAATGCTTTTGAACCTCTTGTTAAAATCTTATCACAAATGCCACACACCTCCTTATTACTACAAATTCATTATCTGCAATCTTGTGCGTGAGTACAGTTTTAACCATCAATTGCTTTTTTACTTATAAGCGTTGCAAATCTGACACCCTCCAAGTCCAGTCTTTGTTTATTTTTTAATGGCTTTGCAACTGCTTGTTAGGCCTATTAGCTTTTATAAAATATTACAAGCTCTTTCTTTTCTCAATATATGCCAGCAAGCTCTCATAACTTGCCATTTTTGAAGTTGTCAGGCTTTCCTTGAATGTCTAAAGTATTTTCCACATATAATAAACAGTGGATACATCTGTAGACACTGTGACTCATTTGGGTGAGTTATTGCTTGCTTTAAATGTATTACCAGCACTCAGATAATGTGGGAGTAAACTTTCTTTAAAACCCCTCGTTCATGGCTATGGTAGTGAAGATGTCTCCTGGTCTTTATATCCCAGCTGCCAGGTGAGTGATTGTAAAATAAACAGATTTCATCTACTAATGAATGGTTGCCACTGCAATTGATCTGAACTTGAGAACACATGGCACTGTACAAGACTATGAATATGAAACATCTTTATGAGCAACTCGAAGTAGATATACAATATATTTTGCAGTTGTATTTGATTTCTGCAAGCAAAGAAACACAAGCAAGTGAGACAAAGTATCCAATCATTAGATTTACAGTATCCTTTGTAACATTTGAAATCCCTGTACTTTTCCCATTTCTACAATTACAACAGTTACTTTTATTTCAGGTCCAGGATCTTGAAGGATAAGCATTAGAAAAGAAAAAAAAAACATCAGTGTTGCCATATTATAATAAAGACCAGATTTATAAAAGTGATTACAATATATTCAGCATTCAACAAAATCTTTTAATGAAGTGTTTCAGTTACATATGTATGATTAAGACTCTAATTGTTATGAAATGTATTCATTTTCCCTTTTTAAACTAAAAAGAACTGTTTAGTTACAGTTCAAAAGATTAGTTCTGGTACTGTTTCCCCTCGCCTCAGTGTTATCTGGCTTGAAAACTGTAAGCAGTTCAACACTAGTGCTGGACCGTTGTGCCGTAAAGTTTAGGTTTTGCGGATACACAGAAAAAATGTAAATGATATCCAGAGGTTTTGAGTTTTTGGAAGAATGTTATAAAACACAAATATTTACAGTACTGTGTGGACTACTGAAGTCTAGTCTTATTACTTTGTGGGTAGACAGTGTTTGGAAGCAGATTTTTCTTTCTAAAAACGGTATGGTATTCTCCAGTTTTTTTTAAATTATTATTTTAAACAAAAACTGTAATACATTTGTATTTTACCATGTTATTCGTTTGAGAATACATCCATAACTATAAACCATGAATCATAGTACCCTTGAGCAAGGTACTTTACCTAGATTGCTCCAGTAAAAACCCAACTGTATAAATGGGTAATTGTATGTAAAAATAATGTGTAAAAAATATTGACCAGATATTGCAAGTGGGTGGTTTGTGCAATGCAGTTGTATGCATGTGCTTTGGCATGATTTGGCAGGCCTGAGTACAAGTTTTATATTGTAATGGAAACAGAGAAAGCCATTGTGGCAGGCTAGCGTGTGTGGTGACGTCACAGACCCCGAAGAAGACAGACAGCACTATGGTATGAAACGCGCTGCTGTGTGTTTATTACAAATTAAAAGGTTTAAACAAAACAGAACAAACAAAATGGCGCAGTGACCAAAACAAATAAACAAACAAACAAACAAAACACTCATCCAAACAAGTACTGTGCATCTGCATGTGAACTAATTGTGCTCCCTGTGCTTCCATACTAATACCCATTTTAATCTGCACGTGGAGTGATTGTGCGATCCCCATGCCTAAATACAATTATTCATTTTAAATCACCCGTGCTACATAGCCCCACATTATATCCCGTGCACCACATTAACACACCACATACAACATAAAACACAAAAATACGCACAGGGGCGGGGCACAGCCATATTTTAGCTTACCTTTGGGACACCACTTTAGCTTAGCTACGCCTGAAAGCTTACAATTAGCTAATGTTATGAAGCTTTTTTATGTGACATACAAGAGACCAAACCCTTGAGACTTGAAGGGTTTAGTACACCGTCTGAAACAGATGGCTTGGCATGGTGAATTGGCTTAATTTAAACTGGTTTTGCTGCAGGCAACAGTCCACTGCATCCATGGTTTCAGTAGTGCTGTGAATGTATTTACAGGAAATATATAAAAACTGGATTTAATTTCATAACATCAACATAACTTAGTAGAATATAGCATATACTGTACTGCACAGTATATGCTATATTGAGAGCATGTCATATACAATGACGATTGACTATAGATTACAGATTGTATTAACTAATAACACCGTAGAGTAAAGATTGGGCAAGGAATGTACACTGCTTTATACAAATACTATTTTAGTTTAAAATTAAATGAAAATAACATTTTATTTTGAAGTACCAGCATACTGCTGCAGTATATGAATGATAATTGGTAACATGCAACTGCAGTTATTTCATTTTCTTGAACTAATGTTCCCTCAGTCCCTGCCCAAAATGTAATTTATGTACTATTGCTTCCACTGCAAGACTCCAGTGGTTTAGGTACTGTGGTACGCAGAAATGCTAAAACAGCCTAATATTTGGCATTGCAGCTGACATGCAGGCTGCCAAGACAGTCCTTACAGAAGACAATATTTAACATTGACAAAGTCGACAATGATGTTTGATGTCCGGATACAAGCTGACAGATCTTCACAAAAGTCAAATACACGATTGCCCAAACTTAAATGGGTGAGCACACACGTTTTCCTTTCAGTAATGCAAGTCTGTTGACTGGTTTTGGTGCCATACAAAATCTAGAAGAAAAAAAAAACAATGTCTTCACAGAACTGAAAATGTGTCTGCATTAGCAGTACAAACCAAGAGATAATGAGGTATACAGTAGCTGCCAAGCACCTTGTCTCAGCCAAGAAAGGATAAATGTCCTGGTCTTTGTGCTTTTATACTGCTACTCAGGCCTTGTCAAAGTTTAATAAATGAAAGAAAAAACAATACTTTATCCATAAATTATGAAAGAGAATACTGTGTTTTCTCTTTTAAAAGAGTATTTTCCAGGCTCTGCTTTCATAAAGATTGTATACAAATGATTTAGCGTGCCGTACAGTATATGTAATATTTGGCTGCAGGATTCTGATTGTTGCTGTAGGTATTCCATTACTTGGTAGCCAGGTTATCCCTCCCAATCATGGAATTACATGAATATGCAGAATATATAGGAAGGGTCCATACATTCTCTGTAAGTACAAGGTAGTTTTTATTACAGTACACCTATGCATTGTAGTGAATCTTTTTGTTATGCTACTTTACACATTGGGTTTTGTCAGTCTGGCTCTTGGGGTGCAATACTACATTTTGCATTTATACTGGTCCTGGTAACTTAAATAGCAAACATCACATTCTCTATTGAAACATTTTCAGACATCTGTCGGGTAGACATTTTCAGGCAAACCTTATGCTCTGGTTTTCATGACCTCTGCTCTGAACTTCTGGTCCCAGAGGAAGCTAATTCCTATGAAATGTTTGAGGCATCAGAGATCATATATACTCATATTCATCCTTGGGTTTTACAGTGTTTTTAGAAAGCAGGATGTAACTGATGGTAATTAAACAGATCATTAGAAAACCTAGATATTATTATTTAAGGAAATTGTATACACTACCATTTGGTGTATAGTACCTGAGTATGATATTGTGTTGTATGTACATCTCCAGTATATGCAACAGGGTAGTCTTTCAAACACATTTTTGTTCTTTCAATTTGATAAATAATTATAAAAAGTAGCAGCATCACAAATCATGGTATATCAACTCTTACAAAATATTTTTATAGCTTCAAGCTCTGTGCAAGAGTATGACCTTCCCTGCAACAGAGTCCTTCCTCATAAAAGTCATTTTGAAATGCTCCTAGACGTATCTATGTGTACTTTAAGGGACGGTTTTGTTTGAAACCAGCATTAGATGGCTCGCTGGTGTTATGAAATTGTTTTTGTTTTTCAGCACTGAACATTGTCTCAGAGGGATTTGCCTAGATAAATAAATAAACTGAGCAGTGTTAAATCCTGTTTTTAGTTTCTAATGAGAAAGAAGGGAAAACCCTTCATGCTGTTACTATTACTAATATATAAAATAACAATTTAATTAAAAATACCGCAAATAGTTTTACTGTACCTATTCTAATTATGGGACTACTGGAATCATTAAAAAAATGACTCTTCGGGGCTCCCGAGTGGCACATCCAGTAAAGGCACTCCACGTGGAGTGCAGGATGCGCTCTATAGTCTATAATCTGAGCCTAAAAATAATTGGCCATTTCCAAATTGGGGTAAAAATAATAAAAATAATTGGCAACGACTAAATTTATTTAAAAAAAAAAGACTCTTCAATGACAACTAGCAAGTGCAACAGTAAAAGTGAGCTTATTTATTGTCATTCTTTCTGTTACAACATTAAAAACTACAGGAAGTCGTTTTTTTATTGATTTGAATGGCAGTCGTATTAAGACTAGCCACTTTTAGATCAAATGAACAGACCCCACTGTGTGTGTTTGAGTGTATGAGTTTGTCATATCGTTTGCATTCTGCCATGGTTCTTGAAATGTCAGCTGATTTGTACTTCTCTGTTTCCTTGCAGGGTCTTTCAGAAATGATGGGATTAAAGCAGCTGATGTTTTACCTGTACTAAAAGAAAAAGTGGCATTTGTATCCGGTAAGTAAGCCATATGAAGTGGTGCATCATATTAACAGGATGTATAGATTAGCAGCAGTGGCATTGCAGTGGAATCGTTTTGGAAACATACATGGCACAGAGGAGCAGTTTGAGACAGTGGTGTTTGGATGCTTTGGAAATAAATGAAAAAAACAAAGTAAGCATAAACA
This sequence comes from Acipenser oxyrinchus oxyrinchus, assembly GCA_030684275.1. Taxonomy (NCBI): domain Eukaryota; kingdom Metazoa; phylum Chordata; class Actinopteri; order Acipenseriformes; family Acipenseridae; genus Acipenser; species Acipenser oxyrinchus. Next base: position 41,627,597 of record CM060258.1, read on the forward strand.
TAGGCAGTGTTGTTATGTTAGTTATACTGTAAATTGAAATGCCTAGTCTGTGAGGCATTATATAACACACATGCCCCAAATGAGATTATCTTTATATATAATTAGCCTTAGCTGAGCTTTATGGGTAAATAGTAATTTCCTCTAAAATGCAACAACACAGTTCTCTGACCTCACTGATTCACTGCACTCCAGGCCAAATGTGTGTATGGAGGTCAATGTGATGTAAGCTGATAATGTAAAGTAATCATATTTACTTAAAATGATGAGGAAACGCAACCTCTTCAGAGGAGTCAAGAATTCTTTTCATTGTAATTGCAGTTCGTTGTTCGTTTGAGATGTTTTAAAGTGACTTGTCCCCTAAGTGTTTGATTTGTGTACCTTTATTTGCCTTTTATGGAGTGCGACTGGAAAGCCTTAGACTTAACATATACTGCATATTACACGAGGTGTGCCATAGTTCACATGCAGCTGTTGTAAACCTTGCATCGGAAACATTATATTTAGAGATGAAAGGGTTTTTGCTAATACATTTGATGTACAGGGTCTTATTATTTCCTTCACACATTTTTAACCTCTGCAATATGTCCGCTACAGGAGGCCGTGACAAAAGAGGTGGCTCAATCCTGACCTTCCCAGCAAGAAGTAACCATGACAGAATAAAGCAGGAGGAGCTTAGAAGACTGGTAACATATTTGGCAAGTGTGCCAAGGTAAAAGCAAGCAAATAGTGCTGAGTGTAGTGGGAGCTACAGTGTATAGTGGTCAGTTTTTTTTTTCATCTGTATAAATATGCAACTGAAATGACTATACATGATATATGTTTTTTTATTTTATTTGCCATCATAATTTCCTTGTATGTTTAGTTTTGTTAGTAGTTATCTTTTATAATTCCTTTTTAGCACTTGCATACATTTTAGAGTAACCACAGACATTTGTAATATTTCAGGGATCAGGACCTTCTGCAACATGGATGTAGATCATTTTGTCAGTGGCAGTTAAATCATAAATCATTTATATTACATGGAAAGTGTGTCCTGTTACACCATAAAGTAGCTGCACATGTGTGCATTTATGAAGCCTTTCAATGACAGTGTAGAGAAGAAAAGTTATTAAATGATTATTATAAATTTAAGTTCTATGGGGTAGATGTAAGGATACGCGCAAAGTGATTTGTGGGTGCAAATCACCCATAATGCGACTGTAAATCATGTTTAGCAGTCGTAAAGTTTGATTTTGGCAGCTGCTAAAAATGCGGCATTTGTAAAGAATGGTGTTCACCTGGCGTTCTGCACCTGCTGTCAAATTTGCATTTTGCCAACATTAATCCATTAAAATTATATTGAAATGCATTCAAATGAAGAAAAGAGCATTGGAATTGGGCAGGATCTGGATACTAAGCTGGCACAAACATTATAATGAGATGTAAGGATTTTGCATTGCCCTGCTGTGGTACACTTCCTGTTGTTGAGGAGAGGCAGGAACATTTTCTGAGGAGAAGGGCAAGACGAAGAGGACCCTGCATATTCAATCTCAGCGTCACTTTGTTTGGGATGCCGGAGAATGCGGTGCTAAAGCGTTATCATCTCACTCCACAGGTCATCCTCGACCTAATAGCTGAATTGAGGGAGATGGACCCCAGCATCAATCTAGTGACCGCTATCCCTGTACATCCCTACTTAGCCTCTGGTTCCTTTCAGACCACAGTTGGAATGTGTTGAGGGATAGCCCAATCCACCTTTTCCAGAGTGCTAGGCACATTTCTAGATGTCATGCTGAAAAGGGCAGGTCAATACATATCATTTCCTAAGAATACTAGCATAACTGATTTCGGCTGAGGCTTTGCAAATAACTCAGTTTCATGTGACCTCAGCCGTAAGGACTCTTAGCTCTAAAACTTTTCTTTTCTTTTCTTTTCTGTGAGCCAAGAGGACTTTGCTGCCCTAACTCTGACATTTGTATTTTCGTGCTCCACAAATGCCATGCAGCGCCTACTGCTCTCTGTACCCCTAACTCCGTCACCTCTGGGCTGCAAGTGTGGCCGCTAAATAGGCCGATGCGCTCATTGAGACCCTCATTATCATAATTGCGGACCATTATTTGTGCATGTTGAGTAATTTGCATTGTTTTTAAGCTTACATAGGGTGTCGTACAAAATAATTGCCTGGCTGCAATGCAATTAGAATTTTGCATCCGCAATTATTTGCACTGTGTCTTTACTTGCATCTACCCCTATGAGTAGTAATTCTTTGAAATTAAATAAAATATATTTTCCTTTAGTGGGGAGCAGGAGTGGGACCTTAAATAACTCAAGCTATAATAACTTAAGAATAAACAGCATCATATAAAATCTACCTCCTCAGAAAAACCCAGATGACAAATGTTTGATATTATAATTTGTGTGCTTTTCTTGTTTCTGATCTCTATGTCATCTACTTAACATCTACTTTTTTTTACTGTAACTTAGGCAGCATCTATGTGTCGTTATCCCACACAAGGGTGAATATTCCTGGCAACAGGATATAGTGGAGGCTCCTGTGTCTCCAGTGTCAAAACCAGGTCACAGTAAATGTTTGTTCTGGCCTGTGATTGGTTGGGCTAATGAATGCCCACATCTGAGTTTCACATGGACATTTGTGACAAGTCCAAATGCCTTGGATGAAGGTCACTTTGACTTGTTTTTCCATGGAGCTACTGATGCCTGGAATATCCTTCATAAGAATGTTAATGTTTCTTAAATGTTTCTTAAATAACAACAAACACATTTATTCCCCTGCACTGTCACACTGCTAATCGCTTCCAGTACAGAGATGCTCTTTTCTCATAAAAGCTGCAAGCAGTAGACACTAGACCTTTTCTGTTCAAACCCCTGCTGTTTCTTTTAATAGTATTCATATCATTTTTAAAGAGAAGCATATTACAGTTTTTCAATAAAGCCTGTCAAAAGGCAGTAAAAAGTACCACCCCCAAGATAAAAACGTGGGAATGGATTTTTGTTTAATTCAGGGAAGCAATATTTATTTATTGCTTTGGTTTTCTATTACATACTGTATGAATTCATTTTTATGGGCACACACAGGGCATACATCTACCTTAAAGCTAAAAGGAATGTATTATAATTTTTTTTTTTAATCCACTTTTCTGGGTTACTTTTGTATGGGTATATTTTTGTCCTTTTAATAAGAGCATGTGTAAGACTTCCACTCTAGTAACTTGCGTGCATTTAAAGAAAATCACTGTATGCTGATCCTTAATCCATTCAGGAGGAATGACAGGATTCAGTGCTGCTCAGTCAAGCATTGATCACTTTTGGCAGTGCGTCTGCAAAGTAAACTTCAAAGCTCTCTGTAGAACAAAGACTTGTTAATTAGAATTTAAACAGCCAGATACACCAGGGTAAAGTAACATAAGTAGGCTGCAGATAGTTCCTCAGTCTGACCTTTCGTTATTGAAACTAGAGAGGCTATTTTGCTAGTGAGAGAGGGGGAATGTCTTACAATTTTCTTTTTGTCAACCCACTTAAAAATAACAAAATACATACAAATTTGAATAGCTTTGCATACAATAGGGGGTGGAATTGCATTTGGTCCTGTGTTATAAGCTGCTGGGTTTAGCATATTGAAAAACATTTATAGGAATTATCAACATGCGGCAATGAACAGTACCATATGTGAGGATTGTGATGCCACAGTACAATAATTATAATGACACCACTTCTAGGAGCTGTTTATTTTTAGAAGCATGTGTAAAGCTTTCAGGATGTTCATCAAATTGGATCCTCTTCAGTACCATACCACAGTGTGCTTTTGGTGTCCGCTGGAGTTACCAAATCGGATTCCAAGCATCAATAAACAAGCACCCCAATCAAATTGCAGAGGTCTGAACCAGATGTATTGCCTGCTGTAGACTCACTTCTTGAAATCTGACCCTTCTTTGCTGGAGCAGATTCTGTAGGAGCTGATTTATGTGCATTGCTTATTTGAAAGCATCTCCAGTATCATATTAAAGTGTTGCGGTTTTAATGATATGTGCTACTACATGCAGCACAGCTTTTCCTTTTTTTATTAGTGGGTGAAGACCCTATTCACATGAAATAATTACACCATTTCTTGAAAATTGATGGAAGATTTTTAATTATTCCCAGCTGGGGATGGGGCACGTATGTATGTCATACTTTTTACTTATCTCTTGAGAACCACTTGTTGAAACTTGGTTATGACAATTGTCTGTCTGTCTGTCTTTAGCTACCTACATATGTCACACCTTTTTACACATATATTGAACCACTTATCCAATTGTGTTACTAACATACTTCCTGTGGAGTAGCAGAAATACATTTTGTGGTAAAATCCTGCTTGGGTCAAAAAGTTCACATATTACAATATTATCTCGCATTTTTTTTCCTTAGTTCAGAATCACTGTCATTTTCAAGTTTGCCATATACATGCATAATTGTTTTAATGTTTATTTAGCTTGTGGTAGAAGCAAATCAAAACCTCTAATTGTAATCCAAGCATGTGTTTCCTTTCGTACAAGAGGATCAGTGCCTTTTCTTTTTCCTAATATTTGTCTTTTTAAGTAATGTGGTTAGCTCAAATGTTTTTTGTTGGCGCTAAGTGACCCACATATAATTGAAGATAGAAGAAGTTAAGAGGATAATGTGGTTGCTTTTATTGTTAAAATAACTACACACTTATGTGGAAATTACAGTCATTGTATTCTGTGCAACTGTAGCCTCTAAGCAAAAGCAGGTTCGTTTCATATTAATTCCAGCAAGTACAATGGTTCGGTAGGTCAAAGAAAGGACTAACAAAGTATTAGTTATTTAATTTTTTATTGCTGTGAAAACAATGTTTGAGAATATCATTTTTAATTGTATCTCATTGTTTGCTTCATCAGCTGTGTGAACAGAAGGATTGTATCACTGGGTTCCTTAAAATAGCCCTAATAAATACAAGGGAAACATTAATACCACCCAATTGAGCTGGCAAATGTGCATTGCCTCCATTGAAGTGAAAAAAGTTTTTGGTCTATTGCATTGCTAATACATTTCTTTAAACCCTGGTGTTGACTGGAGGAAATTTAATGATTGTAATCCAGGGTATATTTAGTCACACTAGTTGAAAGATATGTAAGAGCTAGACTCTTTCTGTTAAGGGGTAGGGTTTGACACAGTATAAATTGGCTCAGGGACATTCAATGGCAAATCATCCATAAAGTTTGTTTTTGGCCCAGATAGATTTAGATGGGCACTTGGGATCTCTCCTGAATCAAAAGTTTGAGAACACTCCCCTGAAAAGCACAATGCCATATACTGGTCGTGGACAAAAAAATGGAAACACCAATGTAAAGTCAGCTCTGTGGAGTTCTCGGTGGACCGTTTTTGATGAAACTGGCTGCTTGTGCCCCAGGTTGAAATTTGTAGTCAATTGATCTGCAGTTGCTCACCTGTTTTGCCTTGCACTTCGAATTAATGCACAGATATCACGATCCTGGAGTATGTGCTTCTGACCACTGTTGCCCTTTGCTGATGATGTCTTTCCCTCAGAGTTCCATGCCGACATCACCTTAGACACCGTTGCTCATGAAACATCAGCAAGTTGAGCTGTCTTGGTCACTGAAGCTCCTGCCAAATGCGCCCCAACAATCACCCCTTTCAGAGTCACTGAGGTCTCCTCTTGCAGCCATGCTAGCCATAATTATAGGCAACCAGGCCTGTCCAGCATTTTTATACATGACCCTAAGCATGCTGGGATGTTATTTGCTTAATTAGCACATGAGCCACACCTGTGTGGAAGCCCTTGCTTTCAATATACTTGGTGTCCCTCATTTACCCAGGTGTTTCCATTTTTTTGTTTACTACCTGTATTATGATTTAGTTTGATTCAAACAGTGTTACACTGCATTTGCCTAATAACAGTGTTTTTCTATTCACAGTGAAGATGTCTGCAAACGGGGTTTCACTGTAATTATTGACATGCGAGGCTCCAAGTGGGACTTAATCAAGCCCCTCCTGAAAACTCTGCAAGAAGCTTTCCCTGCTGAGATTCATGTTGCACTTATTATCAAGCCAGACAATTTTTGGCAGAAACAAAAAACTAACTTTGGCAGCTCAAAGTTTATATTTGAGGTAAGAGTAAATGTAAAAGTTTTCTTTTTGCTGTCTTCATGTTTGGGGACTCTGTGTTGACTGTTACAGGTAATATTACATGCCTAAATGAATAAGTGTAGTGATTCTCTGCAGGACGGACATTACAAAAACGTTAATATTTAACAATTACTAGAGATCACATAATGTTTTGACAGTTTTTTTGGCAACCGACTGCCCTTCTGTGGTAGTTAAATATTTAACACTTTATCAATTTTTAAGTAAGGTCTAAAGGAATTAAGGTTATTTGTGGTCTGTGACATTTTAAGTGTTCCATTTAGATTTGTTGTCCCCATCATGTCTAAAACTGTATGATTTCATTTTTTTAAAAATAACAATGATCTGAATCCTGCGTATTATTATTTCACTAACTTTAACATGTAATAATCTTGTATTACTCTAGGAATTAGGTTGACTGCTGTTGCTGTTTGGTCTAGTTTCTCCTTGGTCTAGTACAGTAAATCACTTTCTGCTTCACCTAGACCCCTTGAGTAAAGGCAGAGTGAAGCTTGGCTCTGATCCTTTCTTCAAAGCACGCGCTGTAGGAGCCTTTCCAATCTAATTCAGTTCTTCTAGAGTTCCTTTTTTAGAATTACACATGACCTTCTCTACTGGGTATCAGAACATATTCAAATCAATGTTAGTATTTTGTCCAGGGCTTCACATTTAAAAACCATACAGTTGTGTTTTAATTAAGTTATAACACCATATATGATTTGCTTGGTTTCTAGACCAGTATGGTATCTGTTGAAGGCCTTACGAAGCTAGTTGACCCATCCCAGCTGACAGATGACTTTGACGGCTCCTTGGAGTACAACCACGACGAATGGATTGAGCTCCGAGGGTCCTTGGAAGAGTTCATTAGCAGCGCTGTGCACTTGTTATCCCGCCTGGAAGATCTGCAGGAGATGTTGGCCAAGAAGGAGTTTCCTGTGGACGTTGAAGGGTCAAGGAGACTTATCGATGAACATACACAGCTCAAGAAAAAGGTGATCAAGGCCCCGGTGGAGGAACTGGACCGGGAGGGTCAGAGGTTGCTGCAGTGCATTCGCTGTAGTGACGGCTTTTCTGGCAGGAACTGCATACCTGGCAGTGCAGACTTTCAGAGCGTTGTGCCAAAGATTGCCAGTCTCCTTGACAAACTGCACTCCACCAGACAGCACTTACATCAGATGTGGCATGTCAGGAAACTGAAACTTGATCAATGCTTTCAGCTTCGACTTTTTGAACAAGATGCAGAGAAGGTAAGGCTTTAGCTGCAGTATAGTTTAATGTTGCATTTGCCATTTGATGAAACCAGTTTTACCCACATGGAAAACATTTGTTGTGTTAGCCGTACTGGTCCAGTTGATGTTGATACTTTACATTATAGGGCTTCTGTTTTTCGATTTTTATTAATTTCATTTTTTGGTGCTTATTTTGAGCTATTTTCGAGTTTATGTAAATCTTTTTTTTCTGGGCTTTCATTTTTTATATACTGTATTATTGTTTTAGGTTAGGTTCAGTTGCTGTCTTCCACAACGAAATCCTTATGGTCACAGGCATATTCTTCTGGGGTTTTTGTGTGTTAGGCATTTTTTTTTACATTTTGCCACAATTTGCAATTCTGTTTTAAATTACGTGAGCGTGTAAATACTACCTATAGTATTGTAATATAGCTTTAAATCTTGTGAGAAAGAGCATCTTGTTTTAAATCTCGCAGGCATGTTACAATCTTCAACTACACTGGAATATATATATTTTTTGTAGGTATTTAATTTTTTTTCACGGGGAAAAGGGTCAAGTCAATGTCAATTGAGTAACCATTTATTGGATATACACCAATTTCATTTTTTTGTATCAGGGGTGTTTTATGGTTTTTATCATTTAAAACCGAAAATCAGAAGCCCTAATTATAATGATAAGCTTTCAAGACTGGATACTGGATAGATCCCTTTATAGGTCTCAAACTTATGTTATGAACTTGTATGTTGGTCCTTCTTACCCACAGGAGATATTGCAACAATTTTTTTTTTTTAAATATACACTACCCTCCAGCAAGTTGTTGGGTATTTCAAAATTGCTATAAATAGTTTAATTGTGTTAATGGAAGCAAAGTGTACCAAAGGGAAATTATATGGAAAATTCCATACTGTACCATAGAAAAATATGTACAAACTGGGAACATTTGTAATGCAGATTTAAATTTTCATCTATGGTGCCATTTGGTAAAGAAAACAATATACATTTGATCTGTGATAAAAAGAGAATAAAGTTTGTGGTAAAAGTCAAAACTTACACGCAGTAGTTAAACGTAATATTTAGTTAAAGAAAGATTATGTTTATAAAATAACTGGTGAAGGAAAACAGCTCTGGATTCCAGTTATATAAATATTAACAAGGCATGATGCAAAACTAATTTCATTCTAAATTTAAGTTTCAGATTGCAAAAACATTTACGAAACAAACCCAAACAAACCCATTTGAATGTGAAAAAACTCATTCAGAATCTCAGAATTTTGGTAGAGTCAAGCACTTTTAGACTGAAACCAGGTTTTAATATTACTGTTTTTAACTTGGATGTATTATATCTTTTTCATGATATAATTATATTGCAATGGATACATCTAATAATAGAAGTCCTGTCTAAACTGATCCAATAGAGAAGGGGCTCCCTGAGCTTCTCTGAATCTTTTTTTTTTTGTCTTTGTATTTCCCAGAATGGTGTACTTGTAGGACAAGAACTCCCAAATTATAAATGAAGACCTAATTAAGATAAATTCTCTAATTATTGGCAGTCTCTGTGGTGCCTGTTTGAGGACGAGCAAAGTTAGAGTAGTTAACAATCTCCCCTGTGTAATGCAGCTATTGAGTGCAGACTCATGTTTATTTCTGATCTTATGATACGTTACACTTTCTGTGCCTTACGTTGTCTTTAGAAAAAGTAATGTATAGTATACTGTATATCATTAAAGCAAAATGGCACATGCAGTAAATCTTAGCTAATATACCTCCTTGGATGTGGTTTATGGATTTTTTAAAAAGCTATTACACTCATAAAGACCATCTCCCCCTTTTTTCACAAAAAAAGAGTACTTGGTTTTGTACTACTTATAAGGAAACAACCTCATTAATAATGTCTGTAAAAGAATGGGTTACATCTTGAGCCCAGACATGGCTAAAGAAGGGCCTTGTAGTCTCAGACAGTCCTTGGAGAACAGGCAGAAGAAGTGCCAAGGTCCACCTCTTTGCAAATCAGACAAAGGCTTGTGGTTGCCAGGGAGGGTGTGGTTAGCACCCAGGCCAGGTTTTAAAGGTGGAATTTAATAAGCCTCAGGTGTAAAAAGTGTACCGCATATATTCTCTTTTAAGAGAACAAATGTTCATTTCTTTAAAACCCTAGGCTGAATTGTTTATCATTGTCAAGTGGAATAAAATACTATAGTCTCATTGCAACTTATAATAAAGCATTTTGTTTCTCAGAAAGAGAGTATAGAAAGAACTTGTGTTTTGATCGATAACCACTTTGGTATACAGGGACATATTCCAGACAGTTTTTTCTCTTGCACTTTAGAGAGAAATGTGTTTTCAACACAATACATTTTTTAAGATTTCTTCACATGACATTTTAGTTTCTGCTGTGATAATCAGCTGGCATGTGAAATTAGTAAATATTTTAATTGTGTACAGGCTTGGGTCTCGTTTGTTGGCTAAGCCACATAAGAAAGTTAGTCTTTAGTTTTTTTACTGCTAAAGCTATATTGAATTTTTAATGAGGTACAACAGTAATTATGGAATTGCATTACACAATGGCTTCTGAGAGCTGAATCATTAATGAATGGGGCAATGGGAGTTTCACACTAGATCTTTGTGTTTGCCACACAACATTTCCAGAATACAAATCTGAGTGACTGCTGGTACAGTACTTACCAATATGCCATCAGAAATATTGGTGATAAAATGAAAGACAGACAACAGGGATGTATCTGATGGCGTAGTGTCCAGCACACACTGTAGCACAATCGCTAATTATATTACAATAGATTAGTAAAGGGAAAACCACTATCGGTGAAGATTTTCAAGCAAGATAGCAGTAGTGATATGGTGTTAATGTGAAATAAAAGGAGTGATGGCTGTATTTAGATCCAGTGTATGTTGATAAATTGAGACAACTGAGTGTTTATATGCTGAAATTACAGTTTCATTCTTTTACAGTGATGTGACTGTAAAGCAGTAGATTGTTGGGATCCTTTTTATTGTAAAAAGCTACAGTACATGGCTGCATTAATATTGCATGCACGACTCGGTTACATATTATGCAAGATTAAATTGCCAAGCTTATTGCTGCTTGGACTGACAAGACTGCAGTAAAATTATAAACTAATACAAGATGTTTTTTTCACAAGTTCATGAAGTAGCTTTTTGTCCTGCCCATTAAATATCCTATTAAAGCAGTTTTACAGACCATGAGGAAAAGGGTTTGATGGACAATTTGGGATTCTGCAACATGACCAGAGTAACTAGGAGGGGTGGAGACAGAAGAGGGAGATGTCTGTGATTTTGAGGCTATTTCAATCATAGTTCATCAGTATAAGAACCTTGATTTTATTGAACCTCAGGAAGCCCCTCATTTGTTACTGGCTTTATAAATAAACATTTCAGTAATGGTGCCCCACTTAATAGTTGTCAACTCAGAGTCGATCATGACAAGCAAAAACAAGCAGCTGTCTTTCTTTGACCCATGACAAATAGGCCTAACAGCTGTGGAATCAAGGTTCTTATAGAGGTGCTAGTATTGTCATCTAAATCATACCTCATTTGCTGTTTTTCATTACTGTTGGATAGTTCCTGCAAGTAAATGTAACTTTACTTACTTACAACGGCAAACAAATTGAAGAGCTCAACTGAAGGGCTGACAGTATATTTGTGTCAGGGAACAGTCAGGGATACTCACCTCTGGGTTTTTTTTTTGTTTCTAAATGTAGATGTTTGACTGGATCAGTCACAACAAAGAATTGTTCCTGAAGGGTCACACAGAGATCGGGGTCAGCTACCAGCATGCAGTGGATTTACAAACCCAGCACAATCACTTTGCTATGAACTCTATGGTAAGTTTTCTTTTTTTTTTTTTCCTTTACCTGTTTACTGTTACTCTACCCAATTGCATTGCATAGCTTCCAGGAGATTTTGTGGTTGATTGCTTTGATTAAATTATTAATTGATTGTGATTGAGGTTCATTCCTGGATGGCTTCTACAATCAGGTAGTGTGTCAAGTGTGTCAATTTCTAATTATTACAACAACAAGCTTCAGATTTCCCTCATTAACTAGTCCTGGTATTTTATTAATTATATAGGCACATTTTTATAAAGCTGTTTGTAGTGAAACAAAACAAGAAATAGACAAGCTACTGAAGAATGTGTTACCTTCCTCAATGGTGCAAATAGCTTAGCCTATAAATGCTTATCAGCTAATAACCTTGATATAATCTTTGTATTTGTCACAAAGATGGCTTGGGTGGTGTGTGTGGGTGACTTCAGATCCGGAAAATGAAACCAAACACAGATAGTACGGGGCAACACCTCGCTGCTGGACTCGTATTTTATAAATAAACAAAAAATAAAGATTGAAACAAAACAAAAGAAAAGGGCACACTGGCCAAAGTAAAACGAACACAGACAATAAGGTACAGACAAAACGAGCACCTTTCTATCGGGTAGCATTCGCTCTCTCTTTTCTCAATACTGTTGTCTTTCGACTACGCCCTCTAAGCTCTCTCTAATAATGAGCTGGATTGGGTCTTTTTATATTCTGTGGTTGGAGCCTTAATTACCCATTAAACAGTTACCTTGTTAAGGCTCCAGCCACATTCCCATTTTACAAGACATTTTACAAGACCGGCTTAAATATTTACAAATATAATATAAATCATAATAATAACTAATAATAATAAACAAATATATACAAAGGGGCGGGACACTCCTCCACAGTATTACACAATATTTATCATCTATGATTCGTGATGTTTGCTGCTGTGATGTATAGGCAGTAGATACACTTGCAAAAAGCTCTTAATAGGGCAAAGGCAATTTTTCTGAAACAAACATAAAACCATTTTAGTGGTAGAAAATTAGCAAAGAACTACTCAATTGAAACTACTAATAGTAGGTGAATTATTGTTCTTAGCAGATCCTTGCTAGTTTTATACTGTTAACATTGTTTTATTTCTTATAGAATCTTTGCCTTTACCCTTCACTTGCTGCTAAATAGAATCCATTCTGACTAAATTGGCTATGAATTTCCACTGTCTGATGTGAAATCAAAATTCCTTATAATTTCAGGAAGGTCACTGAACATTAAAGTGTGTTCGCATTAGTGACTGTAAGAAAGGAAAGAGAATATTTTGAACAGGTATTTTGTATCTCAGCAGATGCAACATGCATTTTTAAAGAAACTGGTGATTTAATTTCCTGTTTCCTGTCCCAAATGTGTGCTGTTTGCACATAAACATTTTAAGTAAATGTTCTCACTGTCATTTCCTTGCCTCTTGTCTTTCCAGAATGCGTATGTCAACATCAATCGGATCATGTCAGTGGCGTCCAGGCTGTCGGAGGCTGGCCACTACGCCTCCCAGCAAATCCAACAGATCTCAGCCCAACTGGATCAGGAGTGGAAGAGCTTTGCTGCTGCCCTGGATGAACGCAGTACCATTCTGGCAATGTCTGCGGTGTTCCACCAAAAGTCTGAACAGGTGAGCAAACATGTATACTATGTTAACATTCTTGAAGCTTAAAAAAGGCAAACTGTTAATGTTATAAGACCAGTCAGAAACATTTTGATAGGTCCCATTAAATTGAAGTTCTGACTTGTTTGTTTTCAAGCTTTGAAACATCGACAGTTCTTTGTGAATTTTAGAGAAAATGTTTTTGAGAAGAAACTTCATAAATCTGCCCTTTATTAGGCTAATGTAAGGGGGTGTTTTTAGTGTTTACTTACTTGTGAATATAACTGTACACATATGTTTTGATAACATTTATTATCACTTTTTAAAAACATATCAATGAATTGTTGATATACTTTTTATTGAACAAAGTGTACATTGACAAGGATGTTTATGGTCACATTTCTTGAGGTCATGGCTAAGTTTTAAGGTCTTTTGTCTGGGGTTTGTATAAAATAAAAACTGCTGCCCGTCAGTTCGCACTTAGCCACTGTAAAACTTAAAGTCATGAAGTAGAACTACTCTGCTCGTTGAATTTACATCTGACCTCATGAGTGCATTTCATTTTGCTTGATTGCGTTTTTGGCCTGATTCCAGTTTCTATCTGGCGTGGAAGCCTGGTGTAAGATGTGCAGTGAAGGAGGCCTGCCAAATGAAATGCAAGATCTGGAGCTTGCCATCCATCATCATCAGTCACTATATGAGCAGGTCACCCAGGCCTATGCAGAGGTAGGAGCTGACAAATTATCGGAAATTAACAGAAAATGGAAAAAAGACATTATCTATAAGCTTGGTAATGTTAGACATTATATGAAGTATATTTTCCACTTGAGTGCACACATAAACCATGCAAACAAATAGATGTGCTTGTGTTCATACAGTATATGGAAATGTGTAACTTTTCAATCAAACAAACTGAATCTGCTTCACTCAGCAATATATAGTAACTCCGTTCCCTTTGCTGAGTTTATACTGTCCTGTTTAAAGAAAGAAGACTATACATAACAATATGCTCAAAATGTTGAACATGTAAAATATATAAAACAAAACATATGCTCTTCAAGATATACAAACAAGCCAAAATAAATAAGGAAAGAATGAATACGATTCAGACAGAATTACTATATCATTGAATTCTCCATATCATGCCAGCGTTAGACATATTCTTTGAACAGTTAATACTTGTTTGTTTTGTATGGTTTGTAACATTGGGACACACTGTATTTTTAAAGTGTTTGTTTTCAATGAATTTCTATTATTTCTATTATTTAAAGGAGAAAAAAACCTAGAATCAAAATATTCTTTTATTTGAATATCTTTTATATTCTCTTCTAATAAATACTTAAAATAATCTGTTTAGATTTAGTTAAGAGATGATGTTTGACTTAAAACGCAGACAAATGCGGAGCATCATGTCCAGAAGAAAAAGCTGTTCTATTGTTATTTCCAGGTGAGCCAGGACGGGAAAGCTTTGTTGGATGTTCTACAGCGTCCTTTGAGTCCTGGGAATTCAGAATCACTAACTGCAACAGCCAATTACTCCAAAGCAGTACATTGTGTCTTAGATGTAGTACATGAGGTACTGCATCATCAGCGAAGACTGGAAAGCATCTGGCAACACCGCAAGGTTCGCCTGCATCAGCGTCTTCAGCTCTGTGTTTTTCAGCAAGATGTTCAACAGGTAAAGGCTGCTTTACAGTGAAGGATTTGTGTTCACAATAGGAAGGTGAAACAATAGTACCCTACACACAGTACATATTCTGGCCGCAGCAGAGAAATTTAGAACCAGCATTCTAAGCTCTGTCTCTTCATATCATATTGGCCACTTCTTCGGTTCTGCTCTGAGTGACAACAGAACAGAGAATGTGGATGACAGAAGATTTCCTTGTGTTGGGGAAATATTTGATGAAGTTATGATGATGTAGGATTTTATTAATAATAGTGCTGAATGACACATAACACATTTTTGCTTGACAGAAAATGTTAAATGCATACTGCGTGGCTTAGAAAAGTCGAATCGTGTTTTATATTGTTTAGACTTCTGGGGATACAATGAGAACAACAGAACAAGCAAAAACTTTATTTGTGTCTTTACTGCCACCACCAGCTTTGTATATTTTCTAGGGCAATATATTTTGTAATTGTTTTGCTATTGCATTTTATTTGTTTATATTTATTTATATGTTACATTTTAACCCAAAGGTAAGAACCCAAACACCAATTTTTATACACTTCTAAATATTGAAAAATAAACATTCTTGCTATTAAGGTACAGTAGGGGGAAGAAGGTTACCTAGCACCACCTAATATTCTAAAACTGACACTGTGGAGGTCCACAAATAGCTGCTAATGTAAGACATAACAAATCATGCACAGCTGTTGCCAGTGAGTAAATATCCGTTTTTCACTTTCATAACAACAAACAAACCTCTGTCTTGCCTATTAGTATCTTAGTGCGAGAGTAACAGGAAGTCCAAGTAAGGCTGTCAGTTACAGAAGGGCCTTGTCTCAAACAAGACTTTTCTTTTTTTTCAGCTCATCGGGGCCAGGCTCAATCTATGCACGTTTCATTTGAATTGATTGCCATTACTCATTGTATCTTGACTAAAAGGAATACAGTTCTAGTGCACAGAATGTAGCATTATAAATAAAATAATTCTGGACTGTTTTCCAGTACATTAGGAAAGCAAAATCTGTGGTTTGAATGTACACAGTTTTCTTGAAAAAAAGACTCTGTGGTTGGCAGTGAAGACTGCTATAGTAATGTTTTCTTAATAATACGTCTGTTTTCACCAAGGCTCTTGAATTCATGTTCAGTTATTAACCCAAAAGCACGAACACGCAACAGTGATGTAAGTAGTGCCAGAGTTTCCTGTTCCTGTCTCTAATTTCAGCAGTGTTAGAGCTGTGGATGGAAATTATGCCATGGAGGAGACCTTTATGTGGGTTATACAGAGAGTAGAAAAAGATAAGAAAATTGAGCAATTGTGGTGTTTTTCCTATAGGATCATAATCTTCAAAATGTTTTATTTTTAAGTTAAGTTCCTTTGCTCTGTTAACTTACTGTAATTGCAAAAATTAACAAATTATGCACCTGTTAAAATTGTGTCTTTTACAATTTCACCACAGTGAATGGTTTATGCAGCTACATTTCCATTGTGTCGCCTGGAGTTAGATTTTACAGGAGTTTAATAGCTAGAATTAAAGAAGTTAAATAATGATTAAACAATCCCCTTGATGGCTATAAATCAGTGTTGCACAGTTATAATAATGGTCCAAGGATATTTAGATATGGTTGTCATTTGTAATGGAGGCTGGGGATTGATGTATGTGGTTTGCTGTTTATATGACTAGTCCCTAACGCTGGCATGCTGTAGTTGCCTTAAAAACTTTCCAGTTTTATCTAATGTTGCAGGAATGTGAGCCAGGTTTCAAGATTAGCAAGTGTTAGCTTTTGTCACGTGTTCATTGGCAAGCCAGGCTTGATGACTGATTGAAGTTGTTTCTGTTCGGTAACCCTGTTATCAGTGCAAGCAAAATAAAGTGCAAATCTCTTTCGTTTTAAATCTGTGAGTCACAAAGGGCTTTCCAAAGAATATATCATCCTCAGACACAGTACGTGGGTAGTTTATTTAGACATGTCTTCAAAGACTATAAGAGCTGTTAAATGTGAGAAGGAAAGTTTGGAAACATGGAGCCATTGGTCCATTATAACTGCCCTTGCAGCCAAGAAATCTGATGTAGTAACATTCCTATCATTTCTCAAGTTTCCTTTTAAAAGAATCTTTTATAGTCAGTAAGGAAAATATGTTCATTTGTATTAGTGGTAAGAGGATAATGAATGCTTGGAATGTTATGGAACCAACAACCCCATATAAAGTGAAGACATAAATACTAGTCTACCAGCTGATAAAAAAGTTCAGGAGGTAAGCTGCAATGTCTTGACTGTATAACCCTTTAGATTCCCAAAGTCCTGTGTGTACCCATTTAGAGCAGTCATCTGCACTCCATGTCTTTTAGTGATTACTAAAAGATATGTACAAACAGCATTAGTTTTGTTGGAAACCATGGTTATAGTATGCAAAGGGATAAATTAGCAATGCAGTAAAGAATATGGGAACTATATAGAGTCATTTGGAGGCTTGATCTTAAAAGAAAATATCTTTCAACATATACTGCATGCAGTGACTTTATACATATATAGTATAGCATTTTCATGACATTTAGTAAAATTAGCAAATCATGACTAGCTAACATCAGATATTAAGTTGTGTGAGAAATATATGGACATATGTCCTCTTTTTTTAGTATCAGAGCCAAATCATATTTAAGGATGAGAGTAGGCTTTTCCCCATTGCCTAGCATAGGTCGTTACCAGATTTGTGTATGGAAAGAGGCACATTCTAGCACAATTTTCCTGGCTCAGTCAGCTGCCCTGGGTGATTTTTATGTAAAAACTGCAGAAAATCAATACACATAAAGCTGCCTTGATCCATTGTTATACAGCTGTATTGTTAGTGTAGCTGTTTCAAGGGTTTCATAAATTGTTTTACGTACTTTTTCATGTTTGTTTTCTGCATTGATTTCTACATTGATGTTGTAAACAACAATACACTTCAAAAAAACACACAAAAGCATCCTTTGTGTACCGGTAATTCATTACTTAACTCTCACAGCTTATTGCAATTAGAGCAGACTAGAAGTCTCAGACTCTTCTAATGGGGTTTCAGATCAATACTGAATAACATTTTCAAATAATTAATAAAAGCCAAGCCTGCCTGGGTGGTGCAGTAGGAATGTCCTTGAAATAAAGATTGGGGACTAAGTTTGTGTGACTTACTGTACCATAGGCCATTTAATAAACAAGCACCATTTAAATTGCAACCGAAAAACAAATGCATACACAATGCATTTGCATACTGCAATCACTGTGATCACTTAAACGTGCTCAGTCATGTAATTGTTTAGTAACGCTCTTTTGTCCTTCGGGTAAAAGCCACTTATCTGTCTGCAAAATAAAGCTGCCACTCTTTCCCATTCATTTTCCCAAACATTCCCTAAATGCTTTGATTATACTAGAAGATCTAAGTATATTTGACCATAATGCATAAGGAACTCTACTCATATAGTACAGTGGACACTTGCTGGAATAGACAATGTTACAGAGAACACAATACAGCTAGTCGAAGTCGATGTAATCTATTTAAAATGGGACCAAGTTTAAATGTAACTGAGCCTGTTTGAGTTTTTCTGTTGCAGTTCTTTTGTATGACAGTATAGACAACTGAGTGCTAATTTTAATGGGTATTATGCAAAGAAGGTCTTACCTCTTTATGCCAATAAAGTACTAAGTATCTAGGTCAAAGGACAAGCGTCTATTTTAGAATCCTATTTTTGAATCCTATTTTTGAAGTTCTAATTAAATTGAGAACAAATTATGCTGGTACCCTCATAGGCATATTTCATAAACACTTTCTTATACACGCACGCAAGGATGAAAAATAATGTCAGGGGGCCACTTTTATGGTTTTTTTTAGCACTGACTCACTCTGTGCACAAACTGAATGTGATTATGGGATCTTCTCCGAGAATAAAACAGGAAGAAGGGATAATTGATATAGGGCAGCCATTTATTGTTACTGCCCTGAAATTAAACAAATTAATTAGAATCTGTTATATTGTGGGGTTTTACTGTAGTTTGAGATTGTATTTGTCTCATGGTTGTTATGATCTGTGGTACTTTGAAGTAGAACTATTGTTTATGACAAACTAAATATGCCAAAAGATGATGTCTGTGTACATCAGGCTTTACTACCAGTCATATCAGTTTTAGTTATATTTCCAAAGTAGTTTGTAAATACAGTCTACACTAACTTACAAAATGTATTGGAACAACCTATTGTTGAAAAGATGCTCACACATTATGCTGTACTTTGCTAATTCACAATGCTGCCAATGTAGCTGTACAGTGCCATCTTGTGAGCAGCTCTGGGTTTATCGTCTGCCTGAGCTTGAAAATCACAATTGAAGAGTATTACGCAGTCATTTTATTTAGTGTTTCAAAGTGCTGGTGGTTTTAACAATCGCTCTTGCCATTTTCACTCCAACAACAGGTAATGGACTGGATTGAAAACCACGGGGAAGCCTTTCTCAGCAAACACACTGGAGTTGGAAAGTCACTTCACAGAGCAAGGGCACTCCAGAAGAGACATGATGACTTTGAGGAAGTAGCCCAGGTAAGGATACGGTATTCCAGTATGTTCAAGGTCATTATTTCTGAAGAATTAAGTCTAGGTGTGGCATATTTTTGCTTGTCTTTTTCTGCCTTCTGATAGCAGACATTTTTTTATATATGAAATGGAGGGAGACATGCTCTGTGGCAAGAGCATGTTACTGCACTGTTGCATTCCAACAGCAGTGTCAGTGGATATACCGATTATTAAAAAAAAACAACATTTACAATCCATTCTGATTGTACAGGTACATATAAATCAGGTACAGTAGTCGCCTCGTATAGGAGCTGTTGTTAGTGAAGAAGAATGTTAGCAATGGCAGTGTGTGCAGTCAGCAATCAGAAACTGGATATGCTGAAATCAACACCAGATGAAACATATGCAACAGCAATGAGCATACAAGTTATTTAACATTTAGAGTGAAAAGGTTTAGTAAACATGTAGTACTAATTGTACTAACTGGAAAATATGTGAGATGGTAAAGCACTTGTTTGGCACTGGAGAGAGATTCATCCATATTTAATGCAGGTATAACCCAGAAGCAGAAGTTTTCCATGTTTTGCTTCCTCTACTTCATCTTCATGGAATAGAAAGTGGGCTAATGAAATTGGATTTTAGCCGTGGGATTAGGCAGTGTGGAGCCATTGATTGCTCTCCACTGGGGATTGAAATGAAGAAGACTTCAGTGTTTGTGATACCAGTCAGGAGATGCTCTGGGAGGTTTTGATAGGGATGCTGTGTAAGCATTGGTAGAAATTATACTTGAGGATTCTTCAGAGCCTAATAGTTACCATCTGGTGCAGATAGCAAGTCTAGAACTGGCACACACATTTCAAAAGCCATTTCTATCTTCAAATGTATATTTTGTGATATTTTGTGATATGTGGCACATCCCTTAATGTTTTGCACATTGGATGAGATATGAGCCTTTTTCTGGTTTTAGTATATACTGATTAATATATATTTACAATATATTTATTGCATATGATAATAAAAAAGCATTCATATATGAAAGGGTATGTAAAAATATACTACATATGCAATGCTACACACATTGTAACGTTATCCTGTTTATACTTGTCACTAAACATACCCTTTCTAGATTATTGTATTTTTATAAATGGGGTTAGGGACAGAGAGAATTAAATACACACATATTCACAGTGGATAATCGAGAGATCTACAGAAGATTAGACCCCTTAACAGTGGAAATGAGTCCAACTTCCCTGGATTCTAGCATGGGATGTCATTAATAGGCACTGACAATGTCACAGTTCAGTTAAAGAACAATAACTACTGTAATGGCAGAGATTTGTATATGCTTCTGAGATGATAATTTAGGTTGTGCCATACTTTAGGGAAAATATTTCTTTTTAGGGCTTTTGAGGAATATTTTCTGCCCCTTTGAGGTCAAATCAAGTCAGATCATTACTGCAGCTCAGATTTCTTGGATTTCCAGGGTATGCATGTGCATTCGGTTTATGAATCCAGCTTGATGCCTGATGCTCCAATGACATGTTGCATCTCAGATAAATTAAAAAAAAAGTGTTTCATGCCAAGGGTGGGACTACTGTGTATTGATTTATATTGGAGTCCCTCGCAGATGGGGATGCTGGTTAAAATTAACTTAATTGTTTTTGGGTGCTTAGCAAAATATCTCATGTCTGGAACAGCAGAAACAGTCTTGTATATATATATATATATATATATATATATATATATATATATATATATATATATATATAGCTTTGTGACTCATACCCTGTTCCTTGTTTCCTTGTTTTTTATGGTAGAATACGTACACCAATGCTGACAAACTGCTAGAAGCTGCAGAGCAGTTGGCTCAGACCGGGGAGTGTGACCCAGAGGAGATCTACAAAGCTGCACGGCACCTGGAAGTGCGCATTCAGGACTTTGTCCGAAGGGTTGAGCAGAGGAAACTTCTTCTGGATATGTCAGTTTCCTTTCACACTCACACCAAAGAGGTATGTCTGACATCTTTCTCAGTTTACCTGATGTCCTTTCCTAATGTGTCATACCCCCAGAGGCAGACTGTTGCTCCCCACATAGAGATACGCATATGAGCTTGACAGTCTGGCTGGGGACTGGGCTGGTACAATATGTATGGGGTAATTGTTATAGAATATGAGATGAACCGCAGGAGGTAGGCAGGTACACATATAACGGACATGTGGTTTTAGTTTCCAGTCTGGTGGAAGTGGTTTTGTTAACAACTTCTGTGACATATTTCAAGAGGACTAGGCCTAACATAACCCAAGTACTGTATGTAATCATCAGTCCTCCATTTTGTGAATATGGCTTTCTGCAGTACTTTTCTGAGTTTGTTTAACCGTAACCTAATGCATTTACCAGGGCAAAAGGATAGTTCTCCATTTACATTCTTAAGGACATTCAGCTATTCAGCTCAGTGGTTTGGGGTTTTGTGACCAACAGTTCCCTCAGGAAGAAGATGAGACCATTGAGATTGTTGACTGTGGTGGGAGATGATAGTTGGTGGGAGTTTTAAAGTGCTGTGCCGTTGACCTAGTTTTATAGTATGATTGTTCTAATGAATTTCATATTTACATACAGCTTGGGGTGTCCATGATTTGTGTTTGCATTATGTGGTGATTAGTAAATATATTAGTTGACACAGATAATATTTATTGATAATGAAATGCTTTTTTTCTGTGTTTAAATTATTTATAATGGAAGTCTGTTTTCATATACTGTATGGTAGTTAATTGCAGTATGCTAATCTATTTGCAGTAATTACAATCCCCAATTATTTTACTTGTCAATATTTTTGCAACATGCGAGTAATGTAGTCGGAAAATAATAGCTTGTGTGTAAACCATTCCTTTAATTACATTGCACAGAAGTCAAAATTAGTTACTCTAAGAAGTCTAAGAAGTAATTACACATTATTTGAATTGGTATGGATGCACTGATTGCTGGAGTACATTATGTTCTTAAAAATTAAATCATTGCACTCATTAGCTGTCCACTTTTTAAATTTCCATTTTCAATTACAAAACAGCTCATAAAAAACAACAACTACATATCATATTAGTACAGTAGACAAAACAAGAAATAGTTTGTGGTTGAATTTGAAATAGCTTTACCTTGTGCTGGCAAATAGAGCAGTATTTTTTAATATCAACAATAAACTGCAGTATATTGTTGGTCAGGAGATAAAGATAATAATGCTGGAATAGATTTTTCAATGTAAGCCCCTGTCTGGCTATGTAGGCTACTCAGTAAATATAACTTGTGTTATTTAGAATAAATTATTTTTGAAAATACAATAACTTTCTTTTATTCATAACAAAATATTTTTTGTAAGTGATCAAACTGAAATCTGTTTTTCCTACCAAATGTTTACCATTACAATTCACATGCACTCGGCTGATTTAACATTTTGCACCATAACTAGATGCCACTCCACAAGTATTGTTACTTACAGTTGTAATGTTCTGATTATTTGTTCTGGCATTGTACAGTATATGCCGAGAGTGGTGGGGCATTTCTTTGAATATGGAATATATAGAATAAAAAAAAATAAAAAATTCACAGGCATTTAATTAGTTTCCTATGTGGCAGTGATGCAGTGTACACATGTTATAGTACTTTTTCAATAACATTAATATACCCTAAGATTGAAGGTTTGCTCTTTGATACACTATCCAAATGAGGTTGAGTCCACAATCACATAAGAGCAATTCAATATAAGTTTTTGCATTTCATTTACATTTTTATTCGATCTGTATTTGTGGTTTTATCTTCACATTGATTTATTTTTTCAAGTAAACTGCAAATAAACTGCAGTAGCAATCAGCTAAAGTGAGCCACACATTGCTGAGTATGCAGGAAGACTATGGTCTTATTTTTCTGAGTGTATCCAAGGATCTTTAAGGCTAATGATGTGACTGCACTTCTTAAACTTGTTAGACACCTCAACGGCGTACAGAATCAGGGTATAATGTTTGCTTTAAAGTGTAGGGGGGTATTTGTATACTGCTTTACTGACTCATGAATGTTCTTACTATTAAACTGCTGGTATTGTTCTTTCATGAACAATGACAACATTCAGTATTCCATGTTCTTGTATTGCTAATCATCCCCAGAATACCTTGACTGTGGTGAGTTTTATGATTATTATTATTATTATTATTATTTGTTTATTTAGCAGACGCCTTTATCCAAGGCGACTTACAGAGACTAGGGTGTGTGAAGTATGCATCAGCTGCAGAGTCACTTACAATTACGTCACCCGAAAGACGGAGCACAAGGAGGTTAAGTGACTTGCTCAGGGTCACACAATGAGTCAGTGGCTGAGGTGGGATTTGAACTGGGGACCTCTTGGTTACAAGCCCGTTTCTTTAACCACTGGACCACACAGTGGACATTTATTGCTTCAGTTATTTTATGAATGTGAATGTGATAAAGCTCTTGATGTAACTATACCATCTTTGAGCACAGGGCGCCTCTGTAAACAAGATGGTACATCTTAGTGGAACATCTGCTTTCACAAAGATTAATGTGTATGAGGACTGCAACAGTGTGCAGTGCTGTATGCCACAATGAGCCAGACCTAGTTCATTGTGTATAGATATAATAAAAACTGATGCTTGGAATCCTAATATAGCAGTACAATAGTACTTTGAAAAAGCAGTGGGTGAAATGGAGTTCAGCTTAGTTAATATACTGTACAGATACAATAAAAAAAACTTTCTGTACAGCTTCAGTTCACCAAGTGAATTTTCTTCTCTACAAACTAAATCATTTCAAGTGACTCAATGCCCGGCTTACTTTGTTGTTATTGACCTAAGCTTCAAACACAACAACCTCTTTGCACGGATAACTGACATTTTAATAGTTTTACTGGTATAGCTTAATAACGTGCTCATTACAATATTAGATTATCAAATACTTTTTTTTATTTTTTTATCATTATTATTATTTGTTTGTTTAGCAGACGCCTTTATCGAAGGCGACTTACAGAGACTAGGGTGTGTGAACTATGCATCAGCTGCAGAGTCACTTACAATTACGTCTCACCCGAAAGACGGAGCACAAGGAGGTTAAGTGACTTGCTCAGGGTCACACAATGAGTCAGTGGCTGAGGTGGGATTTGAAAAGTGATCATAAATCACTTTTATGAAATGAAGAAACATACATACTTACATGCATATATGCACACATACATGTATATAAAACAGATAAACGCAAATCATTCACAATAAATACACCCTCAGTAAATGGCACTTTATTTCTTCTTTCTGTGCATTTTCATGTGCTTTATTTGTAGCCTTTTTTTTTTTTTTTACTGATGACCCCTTCTCCATCATGGCACTGTTTGAACTGCACTGCCTTCCTACAGTCCAATATAAAACTCAGAAGCTGTATAGGATTAAGTGGTAAAAGAATCTGAAGGTCTGCGTTCCTTCCTACTGGAGACAGCTGCCTTAACTGATCACTGTGGAAAATGAGTTCTGACCTAGATCAATCAATGTCTTTTCCAGACAACATTCTCATCATGAGTTTAAATTCCCTTGCAAGGACTCAACCCCACTTTAGACTGAATCCTTTTCCCATTGATTATCCAACGTTCACTCCACTGTCTGTCTTTATTTACTGTAGATTGACCACTCTTTGAAAAATAAGTGGTAGACATTTAGAACTCCTTTGTCTTTCCCTAAATGGTCAATATGTTATGCTGAACAGCAACAGTCCTGATACCCACATAAGAATGCTGTCAACTCTACTTAGCATTTGGTGATTCTGTAAAGCATTCTGTAAAAAGCTGTAAAACACACCCAACAGGTAGTGTTTTAGAAATCATAAAAAAGACAATTTCATGATAACAAGCCTGAGTAAAGTTCACTAAGGAAATCCAGTATACGTAATTATAATATTAATATTATCATCCCTGCATGCTTACCTAATTTGTTATATTATGCTAATTTAGAAATAAATCATCTTGTTATTTCAGAACCTCACACAGGTTATTTGATTTTTCCCCCTGTTATCACATATGCCTGTAGTCAGGTTCATTTTAATATCCCTGTGTAATTTTGAGCCAACCTGTTGTGATTAAATAGATGTCAAATCTTTGTTTATGGCTGAAATTACAAAACTATTTCAGAGCTACATTTGTAATCCTGAGTGTTCAGCTCAGAGGGACAGTTTCCATGACAACCACTCAAACTGCAAAGCTGCTCTGTCCTATAAACTTTTTAACCCTTGCAGGGAAATTAAATTGCTGTCAGTAATGTTGTAGATTTTTTTCACAAATATATTCTTCTCTTTAAAAAGAGATGGTTACAGTTGTGATTGTTTGGCTAAAGTACCATTTTTCAAGGCCTTCATTTGAATTACAAAGAACCTGAATCTTTTATGGAGCCTGTCAGTTTTGATAATAATGAAATGTATAGAATAACGACCTTCCCTGTGGTTAGATAATACTGTGGCTGTATATCTAATTTTTTTTTTATTAATTGCTTTTTACTTTATTAAAATTGGGGTAAGGAATAGCCCATTGAGGTGTCACTGCCAACAACAGTTGCTGTATTGTAAACAGTAAAAGCAAAACATGCAAATTTTGTATTTTATATAATGGTTTATATGCATGTTCCTAATTTAAGTGAAACATAACATTCAGCATCAGCTTTCTATACCACTCACAAATATAAAATTCTGACTGATTCTAAAATTAATAGTCTGAACACACACAGGATTACAATATATATATATATATATATATATATATATATATATATATATATATATATATATATATATATATATATATATATATATATATATATATATATATATATATATATATATATATATATATATATATATATATATATATATATATATATATATATATATATATATATATATATATATATATATATCTTAGGAGTTGCCCTTATCCAGGGCAACTTACAATTGTTACAAGATATCACATTATTTTTTTACATACAGTTACCCATTTATACAGTTGGGGTTTTTTTTAATTGTTTTTTTACTGGAGCAATCTTGGTAAAGTACCTTGCTCAAGGGTACAGCAGCAGTGTCCCCCACCTGGGATTGAACCCACAACCCTCTGGTCAAGAGTCCAGACCACTACTCCACGATAGATAGATAGATAGATAGATAGATAGATAGATAGATATTGTAATCCTGTGTGTGTGTTCAGATAGTCATAGTCATAGTTTCTATGGCAACCACTGAAGTTTTCATGGCAGTAAAATGTGTTGTCGGTCATGGTGTACCGTATATGCCTTACAAAAAATTGACATTCCACAAGTATGGATGGTTTTTTTTGTTTTTTTAAATTATGGTTATTAACCAGCAATTGTTCAGGTTTAGGGTAAATCTTTTTTTTGGGTCAGCCTCTCAACTGTAAAGTATACATATATACATAGGAATTGATACATTTGACATTTAGGGATTGATTTACAAGGATCCCTGGTTACTTCATAAATATTTCAGTCAAAAAAGCATGCAAGGTATGGACTAGACAA
Source organism: Acipenser oxyrinchus oxyrinchus (assembly GCA_030684275.1). Lineage (NCBI taxonomy): Eukaryota > Metazoa > Chordata > Actinopteri > Acipenseriformes > Acipenseridae > Acipenser > Acipenser oxyrinchus. The sequence continues at coordinate 41,654,211 of CM060258.1, forward strand.
AATAATTATGAATGCACCAGGGATGTAAGATTCTGTTTAATGCTGTTTAAATGTTGGAATGTTTGTAACACATCAGAAATTATTTATTGGGACCAAGTTCCTCTGTCACTGAGAGACTGCTTTAGAACTGTGAATTGAGATAGACTCAAGCTTTCTCTTGTAGCCTCTTTTCTATTACCAGTACCACATCCCGCTCCCTCTTCATATAAGTATATGCAAACACACACAGAAAATACACTTATAAAAAAAAGACGTGATCAAAAATACCTAGTTTTCTGTTTCACACAGTATGAATTGCTAAAAAAAAAAAAGCGACCTACTTTTACTTTTTACAAAAAAGGAAATTGAATACAAGAGCACATTGTCCAAGGGGACTAAAATGTCATACCCTGTTCTGAATTCAATTCGCCAAGAAAGGAACAGTAGATGTCACTCCTGATATTTCTGTGAAAATTAGGATTTCAGGGAGTCACTTGGTATCATCAGATGTGGTAAAGGCCTGTCACAATTTAAGAAGTTAAAAACAGAGCATTGTGATGGATTAATATACAATAGAGGCAATGATTTTGTAAAGGCCACTGTAAATAAACAAACAGAAAAGATAATAATCTAAGAGACAGATCTAATCACAGATTTGTTTATGCCAGTTGCATGGAAATAACTGCAGGATAAGTTCTAAACATTAATTGCAGCTATGCATATGGTACACACTGCTGCTATGCACCATAGCTCACTATGGAGGGAGTTATATGGAATGAGAAGGTTAACTTTGGTTGTTCTGTTATTCATAGCTGTGGACATGGATGGAAGATCTCCAAAAAGAGCTTATTGAAGAAGTGTGCTCTGATTCAGTGGATTCTGTACAGGATTTGATCAAGCAGTTCCAGCAGCAGCAAACTGCCACGCTGGAGGCAACCCTGAATGTCATCAAGGAAGGGGAGGACCTCATCCAGCAACTGAGGTGAGACAGCCATCATAAGCTGGAGCCAGGGATGGTTGGCCCACTGGATTGTGAAGTTTTTTACTGCTGGGTCACCGCTTCACCAGTTTAGACATCTCAGTGGAGTTCCTAATGGATAGGATATCCACTTCACAAACCATCACGGTTGACGCAGCTGGGAACCTTTTAGGTTGTTAACTGAGGATTGGATGAGCATGAAGACCGATCTACTCTCTTTCAGAGCAGTATGGGGACGCTTACCTTGCCACTGCCCGTGCTTCACCTACCCTCTACACTTTAGTTTTCAATTAGTTTAGCACCTTCAGTGCTTGTTTTGATCTCAGCTGCTGTAGTGTGTCAGCTTTGTCAGGGCTGAACATGATGCATGTCAGGTGTTTTGTCTGTTGGCTGTCATGTTTACAATAATAAAAAAAAATGAAATAAAAAAAAAGCATGCGGAAACTGAATTGACCTGTCCAAAACAATATGGTAGAAAGTGGAAATAAAAAAAATGATATAATACAACTATAAAAATAAATTGTTATCAATATATGTACAGTACAGAGCTTAAAACAAAAAAAAAGCAGTTATCTGTTTAAGGAGAATTGTACATATTGTTTCATACACACATCATGCCTCCGAAAAAATATTTTCTTTTTTTACTCCTAACAAAGAAACGTAATCTTCATGAATTGCTTTTGAAATGTATGGCAAAGCAAAGTGAAAGCACGGAAAAGCACAGGCAAACTGGTATGCAAAAGCATGAAAGAACTGGGGGTGTTAAACGTTTAAAATGTATCATATTTGGAATGTTGATAAAAGCCCTGGTAAACCATAGTAAATGCATAGTATAAGCAGGTGGTATGCATGGTAAAACTACAAAATTTACCATGGTAAACTTCTAAATGAGAAAAAAATAGCGAGATTTGATCAAAAAAACAAATGGAGTGCAGTATTACACAACGTATTTCCATGAAACACAAGCATGTAAAATGTTTTTTTTTTTAATGAAATTGGTCCTTTTCATGCTGAGTATGATATTCATTATATGCATTGGAAGCCACAACGTGGAAAAGTAATAGAAAATGTCAGTTTCACCACTTTTACTGTGCCTAAGTTTGACATTTGTTATATAAAGTACTTTGTGTTTATACTTGAGTGCTGCCTTAACTCAAAAAGGAAATTGTGTCATCTAACGGCAAATTGCAGGCTTCAAATGCAATCAGCGCGGACTGATGTACCTCAGGTCCTTGTTAGTGTCAGAGGGTCAAATGTCAGTGTACAGAAAACCGGCACATTCTTTGTCTTTGATATTCCTGGTCGGTAAATTCTGAGCATTAGTAGCATCTTTGTTAGCCGTTTTACTGCACTGTACTGCGCTGATTAAAATGCTTTCTGCTGTAGCCTTTTGCTTCTGCATTGTTTTTTAATGTTTTGCTTTTTTTCATCTTGCTGCCTTGCCACAGGGACTCTGCAATGTCCAGCAATAAGATGCCCCACAATAGCTCCATCAGCCACATTGAGAGTGTGCTGCAGCAACTAGATGAAGCCCAGGGACAGATGGAAGAGCTTTTCCATGAGAGGAAAATCAAGTTAGATATTTTCCTCCAGCTTCGTATTTTCGAGCAGTACACCATTGAGGTAAGGGCTGGCTCGCAGAGATAAAGGAGTGAGATTTACCGAACAGATGGGGAAGTTCTCCCAGGAGATACTGAGGGTTCATCTCCCTCTCTCTGGGATGGATGGGCACAGCTGGCAGAGACACAGGATGTCTGGTAATAGCAGTGTCTTATTTAAATAATGCATTATTTTGTTGTAGGAGTATTTGGTTTCATTTTGATTTGCTTGAAAAAGTTAGAAAAAAACTGGGAACAGGGATATGATGCAGGTGTCAGTAGTTTACAGAGAACCTATTGTGATACTTTCATTACAACAAAATATTGAAAATATCATAATCTCATAGTACTGTATATGGAGGAACCTGTCATATATGTATTTTTTTTTGTATGTGCAGTAGGAACAATGGATTTAGCTCTGATCTTTACAGCAATGACATTGTATGTTACAAACTGATTATAAGATGGTGTAATAAGTCATATTTTTTAAGGTTGCATTGTACATTTAACCAAGCGTTTGGAAGCATATAGGTTTAGAGGAAAATGAGATGAAACAGGAAATGTCTGAAATGAGGTCAGCTTGTCCAGATTTTTGCTATTAGATGAGGCAAACCTTTCCCATTGGATCATATCTAAACATTTGTATAGAATACATCTAAAGTGCCTTTAGGAAGGCACCATGCAACACAGCAGCCTAGCCCTTCTGATTAACAAAGAGGTGTGACTAGTCCTTGTGTCACTGGTGCAGAGTTCGTTAAACCCGATTGTAAAAAAAAGATTGCTATTATGAACAATTGACCGGAAAGAACAAATGAAATTAGGTGCCCAGATAAGCCATAATTAACAATTGCATATTTCCTGTATGTTGCAAGCCTAGCTGGCTTCGTATGTTACCAGGAAGTTTAGTTAAGCCTTTGTGCCAGATAACACTGGCAAGAAAGAGGCACAATCTCAAACATGACAAAACATTCATCCAATAAAAAAACACACCTCCTCTGCACAAATAAGATGGATACATTACAGAAAATATTATTCAAATTATTCAAAATAACACAAGGTTGTGTTATGCAGATTGTTTTCCTGATTACGGTTGAAGACAATGTTACTGTACATATACAGTATCATGTCTGCAAATCTCTGGAATATGAACATGGTTTGCTCACATATCTAAAATCAGAGCTAAAATGTACAAGAAAGGGTTGTACTGGTAATAGGTAATGTTCTGCTTCAGTCAGTGGTAAAAAGCTTTGAATTTATTCACATTTATTTTGTATTAGGTCCCATTTATATCATTACAGAACTGTTTGTGTATGTATGCTTTTTGTCCAGACGCTCTGTAACTGATGCTTGACACCGCAGACTGAGTAACTGGATATGAGAACCTAGAGCCCTGCTTTAACCCTTGACTTGTGCATTAAGGAATAGATCATAGGCGATACCTGTGGGCACTGTTTTGAGACTTAATGGCATGTCTTGCTTTAGGTAACGGCAGAGCTAGACGCCTGGAATGAAGACCTCTTGAGACAGATCAACGACTTCAACACAGAGGACCTCAATCTGGCTGAGCAGCGTTTCCAAAGGCACACTGAAAGAAAGCTGGCAATGAGCAACATGACTTTTGAGGTCATTCAACAAGGTCAAGACTTGCACCAGTATATCATGGAGGTCCAAGCTTCAGGTAACAGACAGTGACACAGACAGAACGCCATTTGTAAAATTGAGCACTATGGAAGGGTTAAGGTAGCTAAGTTTTGAAATGAGCTGTGGATGTTTTGACATGGCTGTGACCTCTTGCAAATCCACATAAAACAGAATCAGCAAACAGACAAGTGTGATAGAGAGGAACTTACTGTAAGACTGCTGTGGTATTATCTGACCAGATGTTTTAGTTCAGCAGCTGGAGCTAACAGATTCAGGTATAAGGTTAAGAAAAACTAGAAGCTGCAATCCTCTTATGCTCGTTGTTTATCCATATTTTAGTATACATGTTTTAACCATCAGAGGAAAGCTAAAACCCTTGCATCTCCATTTAAATTGGTTACCGTGCAAGATCTCAATAGGCGCAAGCATGATAGTTCATGAAAATAGATTGCTGAAAAGTTCATTTATTTGGACTCAAACCAAATGTCATGCTGAATGTGTAGATGAAGCATGGTAACAATATTACAAAGCAAAAGCTTGACAAATATTACCCTTTTGCCCAGATTCCTGTTATAAAGTGGTGTTCTCCCAAACTGTGACATTTCTCTTCCAGATGAGAACGATAAAAAAAATGTTTTATTATGTTGTACATTTGAGAAAAGTTATGCTGTATTTAAGTACAACTTCATATAAGATGTGTTCAACAATGACCATTTTAAGTGCTTTATTGACAGGTTTGATTGGGTCTGTTTTGATGATCTAAATAGTGGCATATCTAAACACTGCCATCTTTTAACGCCATACTAATCCTGCTGGTGTTTTCCACCAGGGGAGGTTTACAGTTTTACTTCATACAGTAGAAACACAGTGGGATTAGGTTAGGTTTTTACTGTACATCTCGCCATCTGCCATGTAGTATGTTGCACTGCACAAGTTTCTCTGGTTGTAATCTGTGTTTTTCTATTAGGAATCGAGCTGACGTGTGACAAGGATATGGACCTGGCAACACAAGTGCAGGAACTGCTGGAGTTTCTTCACGAGAAACAGCACGAGCTGGACTTGAATGCTGATCAGACCCAGAAGCGTCTAGAGCAGTGTCTTCAGCTGAGACACCTGCAAGCTGAGGTCAAACAGGTAGGATACTACTGCTGTCATCGCAAACATTACCTGTAGCTAAACAGACCCTAAGAAATAATACCTGCAGAACTACAGTTCACGCCACAGGGTGCAGCCACTGCTTGATTTCTGCATTCTTCAAGGACCATTTAGTATATAAAGAAGGCCCTGTTATTCAGTTATTGTTGGTATAAACCAATGGTCCCCTCTGAATTGATTTCTGAAGAGTGACTTTTCCTTTTATAGTTTCCACCACTAAAAGTGACTTATTTATCATTTTGAGTTTAAAAGCTTTCATCTTTATCACAAATTGTATTTATAAAAAACATGATATACACAGTTTGGTTGCTAATATATCTTCATATCCAGTGTGTAACCTCTAGTGTGCTTGGCCTGGAATTTCAAGTACCTTTGAAGATTATTTTATGTATGTTGAACCACAGTGTAAAGTGGCTGCTCAGATTGGAGCAAACCACTGAAGGGGAAGAGCCACTGTAGTGACGGCTTTGAAGACAGATAGCTGAAATTCCTCTGTGGAGTTGATCAGATAAAGGGATTTAACTTTACATGTAAACATCGCTGCTGTTCTCCCTGTCCAAAATAAATATGGTTCTGGCTCTTAAGGGAACCAGAGTTTCAATAAAATATGTTATAACTTGCTGAAATACAACCTTGATATATTTATTTATACTGGACAACTCCAAAAGGGACACATCTTAATTGTCAATACAATCCTGTTTTTGAACAATGCACCACCCTCCCTAAGAGACACTGATTGATGTTTACAGTAGAATTGACTGGATATGATCAAGGGCTGTGTAGAGGAAAAGACCTCAGGAATTTGATAATAGGAGAGATGTGCTTTATGACTTAGAGATGAGTTAGGAGATTCCCCTTGGCTCGCGGAGAGCCTCCCTCGCAGAGGTGAGACCGAACCAAACTGTCTCCAAGGCTGGGAAGCAACTGATACTTCCCCCAAGGGGGATCTAGAGCTGGGGGTCCCCCTTCTGGTGTGAACCTTCCTCTGCTGTCTTCCACAATGACATCCTTATGGCCACGGGCACATTTATCTAGGGTTTTTGTGTGTCTAGGCATTTTTTTTTTTTTAATTCTCACTATCTAACTGTAACATAGCTTTAAATCTGTAACATACATCTACTGTAATTATAATCTCATTTTAAATCTTGCAAGGGGGGTCTCCAATAGAAATGCAGAATTTGCTGCCACTCAGTAGCTGGGGTGGGTTCAAAATATTCATAAAGAATCAATGACAGATAGATTTTTTTTTAAATGGGAAAGGGGTGAAGTAAACGTGAATTTAGTAACCAATTCCAGTGTTTTTCTGGTGTTTTCCGGTGTTTATTGGCTATACATCGATTTAATTTTGTTGGTATTGGAGGTGTTTTATCATTTTTTATCGGTTAAAAACGGAAATTAGAAGCCCTAATTATAAGGTACAACTGGGGGAATTCAGAAAGCATTTTATTCCAACGCGTCAATCACAAAGAGCATACATTTGCACTGTGTGGACTGACTCAAACAACTTAATAATATCCAAAGGCTCTTGAATTAAGTGTATTTCATTAACTTCAATTTTCCATTCAAACAAAATGGTGCTTATGACACTTTGAAGTAAAAAGGTTTTGTGAATTTTCCCCAGTGTTACTAGTTATGTAGAACCCTCAGTGGGGCATTTTGTACTAAACATTTTCATAATCTAAATTCAATAATAAATTCTACGTACTGCCTTCTGCAAAAAAACAAAAACAAACATGAAAGCAAGCGCTGTTATTTGCATTATCTCAGAACAAAATGGACTTTTACTGCTGAAAAAAGAATGCATTTTGTGACTTTTAACTTTCCTGTAAATATTTAATAAACCATTGAAAAATAATTATGGCCCTAGTAGAGCTGTTTGAGAAAGGTGCAATCACATACTGTTAAAGGTGGGTCTTCTGGAAAGACAGTGATTTTAAAGGCTTTTTCGCTCATGTTTCCAGGTGTTAGGCTGGATTCGGAATGGGGAATCCATGCTCAATGCCAGCCTCGTGAATGCAAGCTCCCTGTCTGAGGCAGAGCAACTCCAGAGAGAGCATGAGCAGTTCCAGCTGGCCATTGAGGTAATTGCTCTAATAAAGCAAATTGTTTCAATATGCATGTTCAAGCATTCAAGTATATGTAGGTATCTATGCAAAGAATACTGGAATTAAATATGCTCTAGTCTGTTTAAGCTTTTTAGAACAATTTATTAACTATACTGTATATATTATTTCAACACATTTGCCTGTATTCGTTTTGGTGAATAGGTGGTTTTGAGGGTATACTGTACTTTTTTTGTAGTTTGAAAGCAAAGTCATGCTTGTCATGGAATGGATTTAATAAGGAAAGAAAACAGCTATGGCTTGACCAGTTTTAAACTGCGTTGGATTTACTGTATAGTAGTTTTCAAGACATATATGAAAGTCTGACTATAATAAGCTGCTCTTAGCTGGCCAGAAATATATATGGTATATGATCGTGTCTGTAAGCAAAAGCCTGCTGGCAATTACTCCCAGACTCGGATGCCAGTGATTTAAGAACGTTTCCAGGAAATGCGTGACAAGACTATTGCATGTATGTATTTTAATATTGGTAAAAGTTACGGTTTAATTTGATTTTGATCCATATTGTTTATGCTAATATGAATACTAAAAGAAACTTTGACTTGTCTTTTTCAATGTCTACAGTACAATACATTTAACAATATTGAGTGATTAATAGTTATGGATGAGGGATTATACCTGTAATAAACTGTATATGTGACACTATCAAGTGTGGTTTTTCTAACTGTACAAATGTCTTTTATATATAATCATTTTGTAAAATGCAATGTAAACCAGCATGTTTACTGAAAATTAAAATGTGTTTAATTTCTTACATCCCCCATGCTCACACCTCACCCTTTTTACCACACGCCTGGAATTTCTGCACAAACTACACTCGTCCGCCCCACACAGTCCCTCTTTCATGCCACCTCTCTCCAGAAAACCCACCAGAGTGCTCTTCAGGTGCAGCAGAAGGCAGAGGTGTTGCTGCAGGCTGGGCACTATGATCCTGACGCCATCAGGGGCTGTGCAGAGAAGGTGGCTCTTCACTGGCAGCAGCTCCTGCTCAAGATGGAGGACAGACTCAAACTGGTCAATGCATCAGTAGCTTTCTATAAGACCTCTGAGCAGGTGAATGCTGTTGCCACCCAGTGGGCTATCTTCATAAGGCATGTCTATGAATATACAGCTATGGTCAAAGGTTGCATCATCCTATAGAATTAACTAATTTTGCTTCATAAAGTGCTGAATAATGTTACATTAACATATTCAATTACATACCGCTTTGTAGTTTTTCCATATTGCGAAATCCAACATGAAATACTGTTCTACTATTATGGCGTCGGGTAGACTTTTTCAATATCATTTTGTAGTCTTTGATTACATGATGTTAAATACAAGATATTTTTTTTTTTTTTTTTTTTTTAATGATGTCTCAATCCTTAGATTCTAGGTGATGCTGAACTTTTGGCCATCGCTGTATCTAGATTCACTGACACTTATCTGCTGTATTATTGAATTGTATTTTGTCACACTTGTACTTACTTGAACCAAAGTCATTGTATTTATCTTGCTCTTAATTGTATTATTACTTGTACTATGATACTTGAAATGTATTTGCTTACGATTGTAAGTCGCCCTGGATAAGGGCGTCTGCTAAGAAATAAATAATAATAATAATAATAGATTACTACTTCACTGAATGTAGAATGTAATGCATCAGGCAGTATGCATCATTACTAGTAATATCTGAATAGGTTTTTTCAAAGGAGATGGCATAGTACAATGAATCATGATTCTGACAGGTATGCAGTGTACTGGAGAGTTTGGAGCAGGAGTACCGGAGGGATGAGGACTGGTGTGGAGGCCATGATAAAATGGGAGCCTGCGCTGAGACTGACCATGTCCTCCCTCTGATTAGCAAACACCTGGAGCAGAAGGAAGCTTTCCTTAAGGTACAGTCCAGTGCTGAGATTCTAACCTTTACCACACTGCTTTGATTCAATATCTAGTATATACTATACAGTGTTGACTCTCCTTTTATAAGCAGATTTAAAATATTAAACTAAAGTAAAAAGGTCAATGCAAACTGCAATTATCAACTGTTAATATTACAAAACTAGAAAAGAGACACCACAAAAGCCTGCTTTAAGCAGTCAAATGTGTGCCTAAGTTATATATATATAGTAGTTATATATATAATTTTATAACTTGACAGAACTTTCTTACTGCCCCCCTTCCAAAAAATTGCAGTACAGTACACCCTTGCTATAACGAACCTTCGGCTATAACGAACCTGGCACCTGGACCCCAAATAAAAAAAAATTTAAAAAAAAGATAATATAAACACACACTGTCAACATCGCAGTCTGTACACTTTTGTCTTAACTATAACTTGTGTGTAAACTATGCCTCCGAAACAAAAACCATGTTATGTTGCAACAAAGCTGGAAACTATATTGATCGTTTAAAAAAAGTAGTAACGCAGGCGTATCTCTGTCGTGAATATAGGTTGTCAAAAAGCACTCTGTTTTTTGGCTTGTTCAGCAACCATGTGGCAAAGTAAAACTGATTAAAGAAAAAAAAAACAACAACAAAAAAAAGGCTTGGAACCCAACAGGTTTGTTATAGCGAGGGTGTACTGTACTTATAAAGACATTTCTAAGCCTGTCTCAATGTGTTTAACAAAGTAGATCAAATACTTGAATCACTTTTTAAAATTGTAGGTTAAGGAGTTGTTTAAAGTAATATAAAATGTTTTATTTTTCTGCCAGCGAGATTTAGTTTCTGTTTTGTCTGGTATGACCATTAACGTGGTAATGAGTTCTCCTTGTCTGAAGTACTTCAATAGATTGTAAAACATTCTCTGGCAGGCCTGTACATTAGCACGAAGGAACGCAGAGGTCTTCCTGAAATACATCCACAGAAACAACTTCAGCATGCCTGGAGCAGCAAGTCACACCCGAGGTCCTGAGCACCAAGTAAAAGGTGTGTGTATGTGCTGCAGATTAGAGTGAGAGTGGGAGCTTTACTGGTGATTCACTGGCTATCAATACTGTAGCGCTGTATATTTACAGAGGTAGTAACTGTGTTATGAGCTTAATTGAGTCCCTTTCCATAATTTTGAAAGCTGTAGCTCACACATGTAATTAAATTGTCCTGGCACAGACAGGTGTTATGAGTGGCTTCTCTTAGCATTGTAACAGCTGTTTTGTGCTATGTGGATATCTGCCAACTCACCTTTTTAAAAGATCCTTTAGTTATAAACACAAACACATTTGAACGAATATCAGCCATCATGTTTTGAACTTTTGTAACTGCAGCTTGTTATACAATATGTGATCTCGTCTCAAAGCTAAAGCATTATTGAAGTTTACATTTCACTGAAGTGAAGTATGCAGGTGACGAGTACACACATGCATCCAGACTGTGAAAATGTAACCGTGCCTTTTCAACATGTTCTCTCAGCAATTCTGAATGAGCTCCTGCAGAGAGAGAACAGGGTGCTGCATTTCTGGACAATGAAGAAACGCAGACTCGACCAGTGCCAGCAGTTTGTGGTATTCGAACGGAGTGCTAAACAGGTAAAGCAACTAGAGTCAAGTCGGTCAGGGATCCATTTCTGATATGCAGTTAGATTGAAAGGCTCTTGTCGTTGCAAGTGTAAGACAAATGTGGTGATTTAAATGTTCACTATTTTTTTTTAATTATTATTTTTTTGAGTAATACAATAAAGCCCCAAGTCTATAAGTCACGCACGAAGAACTTATATGTCAGTGAGAGTCTTAAAATGAGAGTTTGTTTTGACTTCTGTAACAGGCCTTAGACTGGATCCAGGAAAATGGCGAGTATTACCTCTCCACTCATACTTCCCCTGGGGAGTCAAGTGAGAGAACACAGGAACTCCTCAAAGAATATGGAGAGTTTAGGATCTCAGCCAAGGTAAAAAAACAAAACAACAATATAGATACAAATGATGGGTTGTTGAAATTAGTTTCCCTTACAAACATGAGAGTATTTGTGTGATATATTGAAAATATATTTCCGATGATAGTAAAATCTGAAAATAATTATATATCTTGACACTGATGCTGTTTTTTGGAAGTTTATTATTTTAAACACATTTTTTTTATAAACAAAGAGGGGTTGTTTTATCTGGTGAAAGTCTGCTTGACTAATGTTTAGATTTACTTTTAATCAAATGTATTTTTTTCTAAAAGGAATAACATTATTTAACTGTTCTTATGCAACTTATTTGTTTCTTGCTAGTTATCATTCATTTGCTTGTATTGATGATCGTATAATGTCCGATCCATGTAAAAAAACCTGAGGTTATTGAACAGGAATCTGAATATTCCCTCCCTTTAGCAAACTAAGGAGAAGGTGAAGCTACTCATTCAGTTGGCTGACAGCTTTGTAGAGAAAGGACATGTTCACGTTATCGAACTTAAGAAATGGGTTGCAACTGTGGACAAGCACTACCGAGACTTCTCATTGAGAATGGGAAAATATCGATCCGCTTTGGATAAAGCTCTTGGCATCAATTCCGAGGTAAGTCTTTGTTCTCTTTTATTATCTCCAGCCTAGCCAATGCTTCTGAATTACTTCCCCCTTGTGCTCCACTTGGCTGTAATAAACTGGAGCGAGACATGATTCTCAAGGTTTGCCAGCCTTTATGAAATCTAGATGTCTTTTGTATATGAGAGATATTCCTTTTTATCGGATATCTGCAGCATGCTTTCTTGACAGCAGCTGCCCCTTTGAGTCAAGAAGGACACAGGAGATCTTATAATTCAAATGTAACATCTCAGTAACACCTCCCTGCTTATTGTACCACAAAATAATACATAAATATTGATCATTGATATGTGTCATATCCTACCAGATCTTATAATTCCACCTAGCACAAAAAATCAAACCTCTTTTTAAACTATATAAATACATTTTTTATACAGGCACTTTTAGGACTTACTTTAGCAGGGTATTTTAAAGTACTGAAGCACAGGGATGCAGTTTCATGACCTTAATACAAGTACTGTATCTTAAAGGGTGTTTATGCATTGTGTCCTTGTGGCAGAGTGGTTGCTGATTATGTACAGATGCAGAGGTGATGCAGTGCAGGAATAAACAGGCAGAGATTTGTAATCCGGTATGGAAAATAGATGTTTTATTTTTGTTATAATCCAGGTCTGGTGACCAAATAATAAACTCCGGTTATACACAGCAATGCATAAAACACGGAGAACAGTAACAGGGATTGCAGCCCTAAACAATAAACACAGTATCTATCCCACAATATACAAACACGGTCACCAGTCCTGGGTGCGTGCTGTAGTGCTCGTGGTGGGTGATACAGTTTAAAGAGTGACACATAGTGCATTGCTGTTCCGGGTTGCAGTGCTGGCTCTTAGCGACAGCTCCGGAACGCGTTAGCCGTCTATAAACACACAAGTAACAAATATAGACAAGACAAACAAACAAACACTCACGATACCCTTAATACACAGTGCACGGGTCCTTCCGGGTCTGTTTCGAAACCAACAGCAAAATAAATGATTTACAATTCTCCAGCCCCTTTTATGCGGTTATGCATGACCCCTTGGTAAACGATTGCAGCTGATTCTATTGCCTGCAGCTGCTACCTCGTTTACCTTCCAGGTCAATACATTCCCAAGACTGGAGTCTCGTCTTTTCCAGGCTGATTGACTTCCCGACCCAGGGAATGAACTGTCAGGGCAACCTGTCCAAAGCCTTTCCCTTTCGCTACTTGGTACCCTCACAGGTCGAGAGGGAGATTTACAACCAGAACTCATTATATTTCCGTCACAGTCCTACAGCTACGGCCAAAAGTTTTGCACCACCTAGAATTTTACAATTGAGACATAATAATACTAATAAATATATATATATATATATATATATATATATATATATATATATATATATATATATATATATATATATGAACATAATTTTGATCATTTATTTAACATCATGTAATCAAAGACACTACAAAATGATATTGTGAAAGTCTAACGGAAGCCATATTAGTAGTACAGTATTTCATGCTAGATATCAAATGTCCCATTTTTCAATGTTATTGCTGTCCATGGACTCCTATTGGGATTACCATAGCGTTCCTGTAGCAGCCGCTTGCCAGCACCTCCTCACAAGGAGTCAGCGGACAGCTTTGCTCAGACAGTAAAGATCCAATGTCTCCTGCATTTTATTATTTTCGATTTCATTAGATTTTCTTTTATTGAAAGGAAGCAGTATCCTCATTAGAGTAGAATGCCCCCCTGCCTTGGATCAAGATCCTGAAGCGTTGCTATCCTTGGGGCTGATCAGAGATCCGAGCCCAACTTGTAACGCTTTGAGGCAAACATATAAAAGGGTCAGAACCATTAGACTGTGATCATTCACACCTCCTATAATGCATACATATCTTACTCCAGTTACACCAACTCTGAACCTCACTATTGTAAAAATAGCCATTAAAACTCTAGCCCATATTGAGTTTCCTTTTGCAAAATGATTAACTGTGACCCTGCTTTCTCAAGGGGAGGTTTGTGAGTTATAAAATCATGCATCTTGTTATTTGTAGGATAATAAAGACCTGGAGCTGGATACCATCCCAGCCAGTCTCACTGACCCTGAAGTCAAACTGCGGGATGCGAACCATGAAGTTAACGAGGAGAAGAGAAAATCAGCACGGAAGAAAGAGTAAGACTGCAAAGGGTTCTTTTTTTTAAAATAAATGTGTAATTGAGGTAGCGAGTCAAGTATAATATATTATATTTATATATGTATACTTTACATCTGGTGTATGTGTTCTTGGTTTCATTTTTATTACTTGAATTTGTTTATTCAATGTTTTAACAGTTTGTTCTCTTTAATCGAATATGGCTTCACTCTGATTAGCACTAATTATGCCGAGGTAGTCTAGGATTGATGCTGATTGAATTTAGTGAAACCAGCTGTTTTATGTATTAAGAGTAGATCAAAATAAATGGTTCGTTTTAAGCAACAGATCAGTTTTCTCCCAAACTGATTTATTGCAAAGGCAACCAAATATAAAGTAGTAATACATTTATAGATTTTTGCACAAGATTGCAAGAATTTATTGAAAAAACTATTACATTTGTTAATTTGCATTAGCAAATGCATAGAAAATTAACCCAAATACTGGGGATGGGGGAAGTTCTGCACATCAGTGTAACTGATAAAACGGATGCAAATATTTGACCACCATTTGTTGTGTGTAAAGCATTTTCTGAATAGAAATACTTTCTAAAGACTACAGAAGATAGACACCAAAACAACCTTCACATTCTTGTAAAATACATTTAATATAATTCAAAACATGTAATTGTTTAAAGTTATTGTTGTGCAAACTGATATACAGTTTTATTTCCTATTCTCAAGGTTCATTATGGCTGAACTCCTTCAGACAGAAAAGACGTATGTCAGGGACTTGCATGAATGTTTAGAGGTAAGCAAATTCCATCATGCAATGTGATCTTGCAGTATTGTGGCAGTAGGTTGTGGAAAAATATAAATACATATATAAAGTAGTATAATTTAATAATATAAACACGCGTATATATATATATATATATATATATATATATATATATATATATTACACACAGTACATAGAGACTGTTAGTTAAAGGGATACAGTAACCTTGACCTTGAAATAAGGGCCTCAAAACACAAATGTACAGCAAACAGCTTTAACTTTCAGTTTCAATTGTATTGCTTTCTTTCCAGACATACTTTTGGGAGATGACGAGTGGGGTGGAAGAAATTCCACCTGGAATTATGAATAAAGAGCATGTCGTCTTTGGGAATATTCAGGAAATTTATGAATTTCATAACAAGTATGTTGACACAGTATTTTATGACAATAAAATACAAGTTTTTATGGTGAAGCATAATAAAGAAATGCCCGTAATTGAAGTAAATAAAACACTTGAAAAACAATAGCCTGAATGAAAACCTCCACCCACCTACTTTATAATTTGAATGGTAGCTGCTTTCTTTTGACACAGTTAATTACTGTACATTCTATGTGACATGTTTCATAATTAAAATGTTAATTGTTAATTAAAAGTAAAATGTTATTCCATTCTTTTAGGACATATTATACAGTAGAAAAAAGGAGATAACTCAGAGAGTTACACTGCTAGTCAATGCTCAGATTTATATATTATCAGGCAGGCATTCTAGAATAGAAATGTAATTTTTTTTCAGATAGTATCTGTCATATTATCTATATGTGTCTGTCTTTCTACAGTATATCTAGCTTTTGAGACAAACTTTACTGACATTTTGTATGATACGAGTGTTGTAATTCAAACATTGTAACAAATAACACTGTTTTTCATTCTAGCATCTTTATCAAAGAATTGGAAAAATACGAGCAACTGCCTGAAGATGTGGGCCATTGCTTTGTCACATGGGTATCTTTTGTTTTCTATCTACTCTTTAGGATGGTAGTGCTTGTGAAAGGGGAGGGGTTAACAGTAAGGGAGTCCTCCGATTGGTCCACACGATTGGTATAGCACAGGCATCCCCAACACTGCTCTTTCATGTACCTTCCCTAATCCTGTTCACCCTCTTTCAAGGTTAGAGGGTTGCTCATTTAATCCATCTTTGAAAGGAGTGATAAACAGGGCTTTAAATTCCATTTTCATCCCACTTCTTAGTACATGCAACATTGTCACTGGTCAGCGTTTTGGTTCTTTACATATCTGCATTACAAAATACAAGGACTTTTCTAATTCAGCTCTACTGTATATTACAAGTTACTGCTGCTTCCTTAGTCTTTAGTGCTGTACTTGAAAAATCTGCATTTTCCTGTGGTCATGTTGCTATTGCTAGTAACGCAAGGCATTAGCACTTGGATAGCACTCCTTTAAGCAAAAGGCTTATTTGTCACTGATCTATGACCCAGGTCCTCGATCAAGAAGTTGTTTGCAATTCTTGCAACAGAATATTTTTGGAATCTGTCAAAGACTGTAATTGTAAAAACACCATTGATACCTGGGGGATGTATGGTTACCTGTAATATGTTGGCATAAGGATACTAATACATGTTTTTTTCTATGATGTTGTAACTGTAGTATTCTCTCTCTTTTTCTTGCAGGCAGATAAATTCCATGTGTACGTGACATACTGCAAAAATAAGCCGGATTCTAGCCAGCTAATTCTAGAACATGCTGGGAGCTTTTTTGATGTAAGTGGATTTTCTGCATTAATTAGTGTGTTTGTTGGTCTGCCTAATGGATTCAATCTAAAAGTATTTAAGTGGCCCTTCTGGGTTGCATCATTCCAAAAATGTGATGTAACCTGATGCCTGTGTTACATTGTTTATTTGAGTATTGTACTGTAACCTTCATTGAATACCTTCAAGATATTATTAGGCTACTTTGAGAGCGTGTTCTATATTTCAGGTTTCCATACTGTTTGTTTTTAACCTAGGCGTCGTTTACTTCTGTATGTTAATATACTAAGAAGAACAGCTCAACAGGGAGCCTCATGCTTTTTTATTTACTTGTTCCTCCCACGAGCTTTTTTAAAATCTTTTTTTGTTTTAAGATCTATTGTATTATCCCTCAAGTAGAACATGTGGACCTGGATGTTCTCCAATTCACCCTTTCATCCTGCAGATGGCGCATCACAACTGTTTTTGCATTTCTTGTTCTAAGGGACACACTGACAAGCTACTGCTCAAAAGCATGCCTTAGCTTTGATATTTGCATTCAGACTACATTAAAAAGCTATACTAATAAACTATCAATGAATACGTAACTTCATAATTATATATATGCATATTCCAGGTTTACAAATGTAATGCTGTCCTTGTTCCATTTTTAATGCAAACCTCTGACAGAACTGCAAATATGTGAGAGAAGATACACCAACTCAAAACAAATATATATATAAAAAAGACATGAAACTGATTCTGATCTTTTTAATTGCATCTTATTTTGTGTGTTTTAACACCTCATGGTCTAACCAGTTTGCATAAGCCAAGTTTAAAGGGTAGAGCTAGACTGTAATAACCTTACACTGGGACATTTAAGGTGCGTTGATTTTTTGCTTTCCTCTCTTGAACTGATGTGAAGTGAAGCTGATGTGAAATGTAATTGAATATTAAATATACATTTCCTGAAGTCATTTTGTAATGTATGTAATATATTATTTGTGTTTGTTTTTTCTGTTTTTTATTAGGAAATACAGCAAAGACATGGCCTGGCAAACTCTATCTCCTCTTATCTAATTAAACCAGTTCAGAGAATCACGAAGTATCAGCTCTTACTGAAGGTAAAAAAAAAAAAATAGCTTTGGCTCATGTCAGTGGGTAGGGAACACTAATTAGCCCAAGTCCCACTGGAAACTCAAAGCAACATCAAAGTGCATGCCTGCCTGTGATCCTCTTTTCCTGCCTATTGGTGTGTTTATAAATGTCAAAATTAAAAAAAAAAGAAAATCCAACTGTTAGTTATGAAACCACATAAACACTGTATTTATACTGTAGGAAAGAACTTCACTCGACTAAGACAGACTATGTTTACAATGACTTTTGGCCAATGTTCGTGTGGCAGTGTGCCCCGCCCCTGTGTGTATTTTGTGTTATATTTTGCGTGTGGTGTGTTAATGTTGGTGTATAGGTATTGGTGCACGGGATATAAGTGGGTCTGTGTAACACGAGTGATTTAAAATATATAATTGTATTTAGACACGAGGATGGCACAATCACTTCACGTGCAGATTATCAGGGGTATTTGTATGTGAGCACAGGGAAGTGCAGATGTACCAAGATTCCAAATTGAATGATTGATTAGGAATCGAGTCTCGGTACAGCTGCATAGAAGATGCAGTGTTTCACTCACTCGGGGTTGTGTGTTCAGGGAGAAAGAACAGTAGAGAGTGAGGAGAAAATAATAATAATAATAATAATAATAATAATAATAATAATAATAATAATCTCAGTTTCTCCCTCAGTTGCTGTGTGTTTTGGTTTCATTTCCTGGCCTGATGTCACCCCTACAGCCAGCCTGTTCACAGTTCGTTTTCTAGAATTTTGTTGTGATCATACTACCATTGTACTATACCTTTCAAGAATTTACAAATGCGGAATAATACCACTACTATTAAAATGATGCGAAAGAATAACCTTGACTAACAGGCACAAATGCTTTCTCAACAGGAACTTTTAACATGCTGTGAAGAGGGGAAAGGGGAAATTAAAGATGGCCTGGAGGTGATGTTAAGTGTGCCTAAAAGAGCTAATGATGCCATGCATGTCAGTATGCTTGAAGGTAAGTCTTGAAGGATTTTTGAAGGGAAGTATAATTAGGGGCCATTACACAGTAATGTATAGCACATGAACATGTACTGTATATATATATATATATATATATATATATATATATATATATATATATATATATATATACACACACACACACACACACACACACACAAAATACTGCAAGCTATTGCTAATACCTGCTGCAGGAAGTGAATCTTGTTTGCATGTACTGAAGGATAGGGGTTTGTGAGTATTAAAGTGAATGTGTTTACACTGACAGGGTTCGATGAAAACCTGGATGTTCAGGGTGAGCTTATCCTCCAGGACTCCTTCCAGGTGTGGGATCCCAAGTCACTCATTCGGAAAGGACGAGACCGGCACTTGTTTCTCTTTGAGATATCGCTGGTGTTTAGCAAAGAAATAAAGGACTCCTCAGGACGCACTAAATATGTATACAAGAACAAATTGCGGGTGAGTTTCCAACAATATATATATTACACACAAGCAAATTAATAGATTTAAATAGAAATAAGTGAGTGTAGTTGCCATAGCATCAAAAGCCTATAATGTAAGTACCTCCACTGTTTGTTTTCAAACACACTTGCCCTTGACAAAGGTATGTTAAACATACCAAAACGTTGGGTCTTTTGAGCAAAAACTATGGATGGATGGATGGCTCTGCCCTGCCTGTAAATAGTGTTGGGGTTTATGTGTTGATGGTGGTTGGCAGGGATGGGGTTAATTCTGACATTAAAACCTCAGAAAAAGAGGAAGCTGTTTCAAGTGGAATTATTTTCAAATGGCCGTTGTTGCCAGTAACAGTTATCAATTAGCAACCAGTTTTGCCTTTGCTTTTATTTCCGTCCCCCCTGTTGCAGTAATTTACAAAAGAGTACAAGAAACTCTTTCAAGTTTATATTGACCAATGGTTACCCATTTGTTCCATTCTAACATCCGATTTAATAGAATAATCACTACCTGTACATTTAAATGTGAAATGCATATTTAGAATGTTCCATAAGCCTACATGAATGCATGTTTTGTTAAGAGTGCTTTTATGGAGGTTATACTGCAAAATGTTTATTAATGTGCTGTAAAAGTGTGGAACAAAACAGTAAGACAGGGAAACAGGTGCTGAATGTTTAAAGCATGAACAGATGGGGCATTTTTACACCTTGATCAGAGTTCACTTTGATAATGTACTAATGACTAAAGGGTATGTCCTTCTGAATATGGGCCATCTGTTGCAATTGCAGAATTAATGAATATGAATAAAACATAAAAAAATATATATATATATTAATAGTATTATTGTCAGTATTAATAAATATTAGGTTAGCAAAACATATGAACCATCTAAAAAGTACATAGAGCTGGTTTTGTTAGCTTTTTTTGATACCATTTTTTATATATGGAATCGAGTTAAATGTCACCTTGTTTGTAACTTTATATGTAGACTTCTGAACTGGGGCTGACCGAGCATGTGGAAGGAGACCCCTGTAAGTTTGCTTTATGGGCTGGAAGAACTCCATCATCTGACAACAAGACAGTTCTCAAGGTACATTGTATACATCTAAAGCCGTATTATGAATGCAAAGGTCTTTCCTGGTCTCAATACGAAAAATGCTGAAATGATGAAATTTGAATTTGGTGATAGGACTGCATTACTTTGCTTGCAAAAAAATTGCAGGAAATTGTGAGCCATTGTGACAAGGTCTAAATGATCAGGTAATAATGCCTAAAATTCAAGGAATGTGACTCAACATTATCTTACCGGTCACCTATTTGGATCCAGCCAACACTGATCTGCTGGCTACAGAGGAATGAAGTACCCTCTCACCTCCAGGATAGAGTGGAGTCACAATAACCTGAAGTGTTTGGAAACCTACATTGATTCTGCAAGTGTTTTATCTACTCTGTGGAGAGATCTTTAGTGAACTTTAGTGCTGTCAATCTGCAACCTCTCATTTGCATCCAGAAGCAAGCTCACAAATACTGCTCTTACTGATGAGTTGCGCCTTCAAGATGGAATGTTTCTTGTTAATTCCTAATAAAATCCTATATGGAACCCTAATTGACACAAAATTGTTCTGATTGTTGAGATAAAATGTATACAATATAATACATCCTTTGTTTTGTATGTACCGTTGTACAAGTAGCATTTTATTTCAGTACTTTTCTAAATATTGAACTGTACTTGCCCCAAAGTCACTGACACATGCTTTCCTTGTATATTTTGAATTTTCAAACTGCAGGCATCCAATATTGAAGCAAAACAGGAGTGGATTAAAAATATCCGTGAAGTTATTCAAGAGCGAATGATTCACCTTAAGGGGGCTCTGAAGGAACCTATTCACATGCCCAAGACACCAGCCAAACACAGGAACAACAGCAAAAGGTGAGCTCATTATTCTGCATCCACACTTTATCAGGCTGATGTTTATGGTTATTTTCTTTAGGCAAAAGATGAAAATGATAGGACTTATGATGTTATAAAGTACATTGTGCATTATGTTTTATTGTGCAGTTTTAAAAGCCACTCTCCATAGATCGGTCTGCAGGCATTAGAGTGCTTTCTGCACTAGACAGAGTGTTCCTTTCAGAGGCAATATTTAATTCTGTGTTGATCACAGTTTAGGTAAATAAACAGAATGTACAGCATGTGTTAAGTATTACTGGATAGGGATTATCTGTCTCAGAAAGAAAACATGGAAAGCATAGGGGTGTAACTTAAGAGAGTTTTCAAAGTGTAGTTTAACTGCACAATGATGAGGGGAGCAGTGAAAATAGTACTGGAGCTAATATAAGGTAGGATAATGGATTTTAAAACCTTAGGGACTACATCTAACTAAAGTCGGCATTAAGTTTGTTCTGTGTAGTTTGGTAAGGATGCACAATAACTTCATAAATCTTTGGTTTCTGTTTCTAGGGATACCGGAGAGGATGGTGACAGTCAGGGAGATGGTAGCAGTCAGCCTGACACCATCTCTATTGCATCAAGAACATCTCAGAATACAGTGGACAGTGACAAGGTAGGAATGCTTGGGTTGATTAAACACTAGCAGGGTTTCAGCAAGGGTCATCCGTCATGTTGGCATCTCTTACAATCAAAGAATGTAACCAAAATGATATATTCTCCATGTTTTGTATATTATGCTTTTTTTTAAAATATATTTTACGATTGAGCTGCACTCAAGCCTTTGTTTTTGTGCTGGTCAGTCTTAAATCCCTTCTCTCAAAAAGGTACAAAAAGGCTCCACAAAAAAAAAAAAGTTTATGCTTTAAGGTCAACTGAACAAGTTTGTTGTCATTCCAAAATAAAACAATATTTGTTTCCTGAATAAACAACCAAGAGACCACAACAACCCCTTCAATGTGTCCTACTCCCTATCAAGGTCTCAACTGAGACCCAACCATTCCCTGTCTCGCCTCATATATACTGAGTAGCAGGAGGCACCCCCCCTTTTTAGTCAGTTGACACACAAGTGACAGCCAGAGAAGTTAAAAATGGGGTTTCCTATACGTTTTCTTTGTTTAAAGCAGGGGCTAGATCAGGTTACGTCAGCATAGGTAAGTTAAACATATGGCCTTTACAGTTTAGCAAGGTAGAATATACATATTTGTAATCTAAATATGAAAAGGTTAAGATCGACAACCACTTCTTTCTATACTGTCTTTCAATGAGGAAAATATTTTAACTTTTATTTTTAGTTGCGAAAGTCTGCTTCTACAAATAGGAAATCAAAATATTAAAGTAAAAGCAGCCATATCCGTTACGCCTTTAGAATTCAATAAAAATGAGGCTGTGTGGTCCAGTGGTTAAAGAAAAGGCCATGTAACCAGGAGGTCCCCGGTTCAAATCCCCCTCAGCCACTGACTCATTGTGTGACCCTGAGCAAGTCACTTAACCTCCTTGTGCTCCGTCTTTCGGGTAAGACGAAATTGTAAGTGACTCTGCAGCTGATGCATAGTTCACACACCCTAGTCTCTGTAAGTCGCCTTGGATAAAGGCGTCTGCTAAATAAACAAATAATAAAAATAATAATGGTGCAGAGCGAGTCTGATAAATATATTAATTAGGATCCATTTGTCTCCTAAGAGAACTCTGTAAACTCAGTGTTGAAGTCATTTCTATGGGGACAGCTTTATTGCATCATTAAAGTGAGCACTTTGATAGGTGCTTCATCTTCATAACTATAACTAGGTTTCTGTCTTGTTCTTCCCTTTCCCTAACCCCATCTTTGGGAGGATCTCTTACCCTCAAGAGATTTTCATTCGGAGAGGCAGGCTGATGCAGCTGCCAAGTGTGCTATTGGTCTGGCCTGAAGCCATGTTGATAAAGGCAGGACTTACTGTACACTGAGGTCCAGATGTACTTTCTATTGTTCTTGTTCTATATCTAATAACATTGTGTAAACATGAAGAAAATAATTGACTTTAACTGATGCAGAGGAGCATGGAAGTGTTATTAGTATAATTGTGTGCTGCAGAAACATCAAATGTTATGACTAAGGCTATAGTAAAATAAAGGATAAGTAAACTTTGATAGTTTTTTTGTGTAAGGAGAGCATTTGAATTGGTTGATATTTCAATTTTATGATATCACAGTACTTGATATCACAGTTTTGATTTTCATATTCTGAAAGTACAAATATAACAACACAAATGCATCGCAAAACAGAAATAGAAACTTCTCCGATTTCAAGGATTTAATAGGTAGAACTATCAGATTCGGAGGGTCTTTCCTATGACAGACTTGAGAAATACCTGAAGAAATACTGATGTGTCCGCTGTTGCAAGAGTTTAGAAAAAGGCTGACCCTTGATCCCCAAGCAACTGCAAAATGAAATTAATTCAATAAATTGTTCACTAACAGAGAGTGAGCATTGCCTAATGAAGTCATTATTGGATACAAACAGTTACTGTTACTGAATCATCAGTGTGCCTCCAGGAACCTTGTCCATTTCTGCTCATACTTCCCCTTTTTCCCAGACAGACAAAGTAACCACTCCACTGCAGCAAAGACTGACTCAATCGACCACTCCTTCCAATTCCGACATATTGGACAACTTTCATTTCTGTTACTCCCACACCAAACAGTTGGCTGTCATGTGAATGCCATAGTACTCTTTAGAGCTAGAAATACAGTAGGCTTGAACCAGAGAATTATCCAACCAGCTGTGATTGAAACAGGCCCAAATTTAACTTGTACTGTATCCAACAAGTGCCCATTTCTCAAGACGGAACCTTTTTGTTTTGTCCCTTCCAGACTGTCTTGTGCACCCCACCCGTCTCTGGACTCTAACAGCAAGTTATAATAATGTTCATTTCATTTATTTTTTAAAAGCCTGCTTCTGGGGGATGGAAAAGTCAGACTGACAAAACAAATGTCAACCACAACTGCAAATATAACTAAAAAAATGCTGTGTAAGGGAAAATGAGGAATGAATGTTTTTCCTCCTCCAGCTCCACCACAGTACACTTCATTTATCCCACACAACTATGGTATAGTGCAGATTTCCTTACAGACACTACCTGCCAAAAGTATTAGGACGCTAGTCCAGTCTTTTAGTTAACTTTTTAAAGGAAAAAAAAACGTTAATAAAAAAAAACAAGAAGCAAAAAAAATAGGATTTGAGATACGCTTAAGGAGGCTGTGTGGTCCAGTGGTTAAAGAAAAGGGCTTGTAACCAGGAGGTCCCCGGTTCAAATCCCACCTGAGCCACTGACTCATTGTGTGACCCTGAGCAAGTCACTTAACCTCCTTGTGCTCCGTCTTTCGGGTGAGACGTAATTGTAAGTGACTCTGCAGCTGATGCATAGTTCACACACCCTAGTCTCTGTAAGTCGCCTTGGATTAAGACATCTGCTAAATAAACAAATAATAATAATACACTTCAGGGTGTCCCAGTGCTAGCTGTCAGTGGGCTGCATGGCTGCTTCTTCAAAAACATCTTGAAACACATTTTAATGGAAGTCATTAGTAAGTCTCAAGGCCTGCCTTTATGGTGACGATGTCTATCATATTTCGTACATGTGCACGCAAAATAAGCTAAGATGAATCAATAATGCAGTTACTGTTCTGTCAGTGGAGTGACTACTGTGTGTAATGCCTATTGTATTACAGTTGCTGTGTGTCAAATACATTACATTTCTCCTGAAAAACCGTTAAAGGATGTGTGTTTTAAACCACAGTTTCATTCTGCTTTCACAACAAACCTATTCTATCCTCATCACTGTTTCATCTGTAAGTCACAAGATAGTCCTCATGTGCATGTGATGTTGCCCCAAGCATGGTCTGTTACTTGTAGAAAGTGTGTGGACAATACAGGTGGCCCAGGATACGTTTTTGAAGAAAATTGTTGCTGTTGAGATTATAGGGTCTGTGTCTAAGAAAGGCATAATTGAACAGTCCTTTTAGCCCTAAAAACTGGAAACTACACCATGTCAAAGTGGATGATTTTCAAACCCTCAAGGGAGATTAAATCTGTAAGTAGAAAAAAAAAGAATTAATTGAAGTGTTAGGGTATTGTAACATTTTCTTTTTTAAACCATTATATATCAGCTTTTTAAAACCTCTTTGCAAAGTAAAAAGTTATAGAACTTGATGATACTTAACTTTATATAACAAATATGCTAGTCTTTTATTTTTTGAATTGATGAGGGAAATTAAGTTTCTGCTGTGCTTTATTATTAACAAAATACTAAACAGCTGAAAAAGATCAAATGCATCATTCTCTTTGGTAAATAAATACAATGGGTCCTACAACCTGCCCATATTTCAAATAGTTGCCCTTAAGAGAACTATACTGCATTATTCATTCACTGATTTTTGCATCGTCTGGGGTACAGTGTCATTTGCTATCACTGAAGATGTCGTAAAAAGGTTCTAAAAGGCCTTTTTATTTTCAGTTTCAACAAAGAACAAAGAGACAAATGAAAGTAACAAAGAACGTCTTAAAGGAACTTCAAGACTTCAAGTAACTTCAAGAAAGATGTTGAAAAAGTAAATAAATAACTTTTGATCAGCTGTCCTAACTGGAACGACTATGGTTAATCCTTCTTAATTGATACTAAAGACAGGAAGCAGGCTAATAATGTGTACCGAATAAGGTCACATAGCAGTTACAGAGGCAAGACCATCTCCATAGTCCTTCTGATAGATTTTAGAGCTGCTACCCTTTTGCTATTCAGGGATTTCCTGTTTGGATGCAGCAGGGCCTCAATCATTTAGATTTTGCTTCAGATTGATTTAGACTGTAGGGCTTTTTTGTTGCAATAAAAGCAGTAAGAATGAGACTAATCATAGTTTGAAAACCGTGTTGAGGTTAAACTCCAGACACCAGTTTCTTTCTAAAATAAATAAATAATTTCAGAATGAGAATTTACAGCAGTTCATTGTTTACATGCATGGCCTTGTTCCAAAATGATTTATTACAAAATTAAAATAACACACTTCTGCTGTAGATGCAGAGAAAACTGCAGTGTGCTCCCTTATGGGTCTTTTAGTTAATCCCAATCTAGGACATTGGCCCACTGTGCTGTAATAGTAAAACATGACTTATTTAATTTAATAAGGTCAAAAAGTTATGCTTTGAGTTATGTCTTTCTGTAATCATACCTTCATATTTTGCTCTTTTAGACGTAAAGTACATTTCATTTCATACTGCATGTCACTTAAACTGGGATATTTCAATTGAAAGACGCATTTTCAACACAGCTCAATAGGGGATTCAAACCAGGACCTTAATTACATAATTGAACACCTAGCTAAATTAAACAATAAAAACCTGCTTGGAACACAGCTCTACTACCCAATTCAATAATGAAGGACATGATTGGAACAAGGTCTTGAAATGGAATGGTTGGGATGGGATTGGAAGTGTCACAAGTGATCTCAACTGGTCTAATACTCTGTTCACACTGTCTAAATGTCCACACATGTTGAAACATGATTATAATGAATAGCATAGAGAATAATGTGTTTGTTTTCTTACCATGTTAGTTTTCACACTGGTAAAATAAAAACTGCAAACATCACCTCAATGAAGACTGTGTGCACCCGTTCCATTCAAATTTGTATATGTATTTATCTGTATTTAAAATTGCCTAGCAACCAGTCTCCCATTTTCATTTCCCATGCCTAATACAGAGAACTATCCAGGTAGGATATGTTGGGCACATGTGCCAGTGGAAAATAAGCTTTAAATTCAGTGACATTTCAAAGATAAGTATGTGCGCTGGAACATATAATTGAATATTGGGTTGTTGGCATGGCTACTAAATGCATTTTCTTTATTTGTCGCTTTAACCAGAAGGGGAGGATTAGTGTTATGCGAACACATGCATTATCTCAGCTGGCATCAAGGCTTTTATCAGCAAAGATGAATATACAGACAATAACAATACCTCACAAATATAGGAAATAAAACAGTTTATTTTTTTCATGCAGCTGATATTTTAAAGTTGAGAGATTTTTATTTTGGATGCCAGTCCAAATCCTTAGGAAATAATGATGTGGAAGGATTTTGTATTCAGGTCAAGCTTATATTTCAATCAGCTGTTAACTACTGTTAACTTTTTATATTTGAGCAACACAAGAGTCCCCTACAATTTTTTTATAGTGTCACATACTGTCTTCTCCAAACCTGGCCCAAAGTAGATCAATATAGGTCAATATTTTGTGTTCTTAAAAATAGAAGAGGTTGAATTTTCCTTGAATTTTTTTAATTCTTCTTAAAATATACAAGTCCTTGCCTCTAACAATATACAACCTTGTACACCTGTAACGAGAGTTAGAGTATGCTGGTGCCTTTATGCAGTTGTTAACAATAGGCAGACACTGAGACTGGAATTAGTTAGAGCTGAACATAAGATCAATCTATGTGATCTGTGATAACTTGCTGTGTTTTTTATTATTATTATTTAAAAAGCAATTTAATTTTGTTTACATAATTTAACAGGATGTTTAAAATAACTTTCCACAGCTTTATAAACCTTAAAACACTTTACCATTTCCTCTTTCATGCAGACGGACCAATATATTTTTAAACCTACAATTTTACTGTGTCTGCGTACTCTCTGTAATTACTTTTCAGTGAGCTGGAGCAAACTGGAGTGTGTTTAAACTCTGCAGTGCAACTCATCCTTTTGTTAAATATATGAATTATATTTATGGTATTCTGATGACATGCATTTTCCTTAACAGGTTAGGATCTGGACACTAGAATAGTAAACATGTGTGTGACTGGATATTGTTATAATGAAAACTGCAGTTGTGGTATGTTTTTGTTCCAGTACTGCAATGAAATCTTATTAAAGTTACTTAATATCTTTCTGTGAATATACAAAGATAAAGCAGTACCAGATAGTTATTTGTTGCATTCCACGCAGATTATTACCCAGAACAGCAACTACACTTCACACACTTCCATTGACTGGTCTGTTAGATGTGTGTTTGGCCCTAGCAAGGGCTGCAGATCAAAGCAATCTGTCTTGGCTGCTATAAAGACTGGCGTGTCTGTGAGTGTGCGTGTGTATGTAGGAGCAGATTCGACAGAGCCTAGTGCAGTGGAAAACTGCAGGGGATTCAAGCAACAGGTTGGCAGGCATGAAGGACCTTCTATGGGGTCTTAGGATAACAATAAGGACGTTTAGGAAGGTGACATCACATCACTGGCTTTTCCTCATTATTAGGTAAGATAGATATGTAGTACCGGTAAAAAAAAAAAATGCTAAAATGATCTAATCTGTTACTGAGAAAAATATAAAACTTTAGACGTCTGATATTATAAATCACAACTAACAGCTTTCAACTAACATAAAATAAAGTGTATTGCACTATAGTGGTACTGCCATAAATGGATTACCTTATTTTACCTAGTATATTTATTTTGAAAAACAATAGTCTGTCATGTTGTTATGTAATGGATGTATGCTTTTTATCTTTATAAAATAACACTAATGTCTTAACTTTATTGATTAAACTAAATGAAAAAACAAAAAAATGACCTTATATCAATAACCTCATCATGTTTTATATCTTTTTCTGGTACGTTGTTTGTTTTTTTTTGTATTGGAAGGAGATCCCTATTTGGGACACCACATTGCATATTTATACAACAGGCATGGGCTTTTTGCTAAAGTATAGAGACCTCTGCTATTAATTGATGGGTATTATAATATTTATGTGCGCACTATACAATATATTAATGTGCTGATAATGAAATAACCCATTCTTTATACAAATCTGAATTATTTAATAATAATCTGTCATTCATATTCCATAGAATGACAATAGTCAGTGAGAATGGGAACTTTGTGCTTTGGTTCTGCTTTGTGTTGAAGATACTTTACCATCTGCAGTTAATATCATTGATTTACGTAATGTATTAAAAAAAAAAAAAATCTGGGTTACTGCCGAAAGACTAACACTAAAACAGATGGAGAGATGTACGACCATACTTCTGCAGATAGCGCCAAGATAAGATATGAGTCGCAGTCGAGAAACCCATTCCAGGCATTACTATTAAGCTAAAGCTTTAAGCTTGGCTTGAACTGCTGTGCAGTGGAAATCTTATTCAGCATGACTGTTATATTTCTCAGTCTATAAGAAATGTATGACTGCAATTATGATATTGTGTGGGGTCAGCCAAGTTATATGACTGTTGCTAACTATTGCACAGTGTAGGGTTAATTTTGAGCTTTACATGTTGGCTTCATTGGTCAAAGCTATATGTTAGGAATGGTCGAGGTTGAATTTATTGGGCGTTTTCTGTAATCCATTATTCCTAATTAGAAATGTACAGTGCCTAGAAAATGTTGTTTGCATTTTGGCAATGACAAATTAATTTGCTTTCAATTAAAAATATTGAAAGTATATTTCTACTTTTAAGTAAGAAAGCATTAGTGTTGAGCATGAAATTGGATTAACCTTACCCCAATAAAATTAATCTGCTTAAACATGTAAGCTTCTAACTCTGAGTTATTATTATTACTATTTATTTCTTAGCAGATGCCCTTACCCAGGGCTACTTACAGTTGAAGCATTCAAGCAACTCTACACAAGATTAGTGGACTTGAAACTAAAAAGAAAACGTTAGACTTGCATTGCTATTTTTATAGAACGCATTACATAGACCCTTGACTTTTTCACACATATACAAAGAATGTTGCGTTGCTCTTGAGATAAAAAATGCTACCATTCAAAAACTGAAACAACGTAAACCTTAAAAGTAAGAAGATAATTTAGCAAATATTGACAGATTTAAGGCCCAAACAAAACTGCTGTCATCAGCTCTAAAGGGAGACATTTGTTTTTCTATGTGTTCTTAAGAACCTAGCTATTGAAGAATATCTTTTTGGAACCACTTTGCATTGGTAATTCATATAAAAAGTTATTTCACATACTATGGATGTAGATCATAATGACCTAACTTTGATGTAGTCTGTGTTATGCTTATTGATATACTCTAAGTTCAGGAGCTCCTCTTCCTCTTTTATTGCCTGCCATAGACATGTGTAACCCTGACTAGATCAGCCAAAGTTCCATTATGAAAAAGATCAAGTTTCTTTTTGTATTTGCGCCATTGAAAGACTTCTAGTCACAACTTTCTGATGGCGAGGCACAGCTGTGCACTAGAAGTTGTTGGAATCTTCTTATTACAGTACTTACTTCAATATAAAAAAGGGGCTTTTCATTTATTTAAATTGTCTTGCATATTTATTTATCTTATAATGATAAATATCTTATATTAACACATTTTTACATTCATGTTGAAATATACTGCAGGGTAGATTAAATAATATCTGTATATATTTGTGAAATGGCTGCCTCTGTTTTAATGGGTTTTTTTTCTAAACTGCTGTCACACAAAAAAGACTCCCTCTCAAAAAAGAACTGCAATCTGTGTACATTAGCAGAGCAGCAGAAAGCTGTCTTGAACATTTGTAGGGTCTGTTTTATGTAGCCTCTAGACATGGAATTGGGTCTCAATAAAAGAATCTCCCACTATGGAATTGGCTTTACAGTATCTATATTGGTTTCCTGTTTATGCATTTCAGTTTCCAGTAATGAAAGTACCCAGCATTCAAGGGTTGTGCTTTGGGCACAAAAAAATAAAATAAATAAATAAACAAAAGCACAAGCTCAGGGCTTTTTCCTCAGTGGCCATATTAGGATGTATGCTGCAGATGGTGAACAATTGCAAAGAAGTGGAAACATTAGTGCTTGGGAAGGCCACTGTCTGCCAAGTGAAAAAAAAGATGTACTATTGTGCTGATTAGCAGAACCACATGTTTGGAGTCACCTAAAACTCTATTCCAGTTTTTAAAGTCTTTATATAAAAAAGCAGCTGAAAACATCTGTAGAATTTCTGTAGAATTTTAAGTGCTGATAAAACAAATGGTGGAATATTCTAGTCTTTTACAATATTTATCTTCACATCGGAGGTATATTTCCTTAATCTAATCTAAATTAAACATTTTAATATTGCACACTGGCAATTTATGTACTTCTCGCATAACTAGTCATCATATGTGTGATAAAGAAGAGTTACAATACATGTCTCCAACTACTCAACCATAGGCTTCACAAAATAGTCACTCTCTGGTGCAGCTTTCCCT
The DNA here is from genome assembly GCA_030684275.1 of Acipenser oxyrinchus oxyrinchus. Classification (NCBI taxonomy): domain Eukaryota; kingdom Metazoa; phylum Chordata; class Actinopteri; order Acipenseriformes; family Acipenseridae; genus Acipenser; species Acipenser oxyrinchus. The sequence continues at coordinate 41,685,555 of CM060258.1, forward strand.
TTGCCCAAACGGTGTGCATCAATGGCATTGGTGATAACTGCCCTTTGCTGCCAAATACAACCAGAAAATCTCATTGGCATCATTGCTCAGATATTTTCCATTGGATGCTGCTACATGCAGTTTGTCTTTTTTAATAGTTTTATTTAACAATCATTAAAATAGTTTAAATTAATAACTATTTAACTAATAAGTTACTAATATAGCAGATTTTAAGGTTGTTTTTAAAGAAGCTTTCCAAAACACAATACATTTTTTTTTTTTATGATATTGACATATGCATTTTGTTACTTTTACTCTGTCATTGTCAAAGTACAATGCATGTTACTTAACTAGATAGTCTTTCATACAGATGGGGTGTGGAAGAGGCCAAGAGAAAGCCATTCTAAAACAATCAGAAGATGCTGTGCTGTATGAAGACGATTTAGAGTTCTGTGAAAGGAGTCATGCTAGCTTGCAAAATGAATGAAAATGGACTTGACATCACTGTAGTAAGTGAATGCAAGTAGACAGGAAATGGGAGAGGCACAGTTGAAGGCAAAACAGTATTTGTGCCGGGAGAAAACATGGATTCTGTAGCAAGTGTTTTGGACTGCAGTAATGCTAATAAATCCAGCAGAGTCACTATTATGATTTTATGCTGGTTTAAACCAGCCACATCTGCATGTGACTGAGGTGGGACAAGTATTAGATAAAGACAACAAAAAATGCGATACCTCAAAATGTTTCAATTTAGAAAAACAAGTTTCAGTTTTATAAATAAAACAATAAGGGCTTGCTAAAAGAAAAGTGCTATGAAGATGTTGTATCTTTTTGTGGTCAACATGTTCTTTTGGAACAGCACAGAAAATAAAAAGCAAAAAAATAAAAAGAAAGATAAAGGCCTTTCAGCATTTGCTAAAGTGCTGCATTTGCATTTCAGTAGGCTATTTGCAAATATTTGCTGAGTAATAGGTCTTATAATGTCCAAAATTGGAAGTCCTTCTAACAAAGGCGGATTGATGGTGATGAAACGCATACACAACAATATATTGTCATGGAAACACATTGCAGCATTCTCTCTGATGTACCTGCCTATTTATTTTTTCACTACAGTTTGAAGCAATACTGAAATGTTTAGAGTCAGTCACTAAATAGGGTTTTTACAAAAAGGACACCCAAAAACCATTTATTTACCAAACAATTTGTGTATATGTTTTAATATGAAACTACACAAACATACAGCTCTTGCAACCTAAAAGTATGGCTATCAATCTTAATCGTCAATGCTTATGAGGTACCTGCAGACTAGTGTGGTGTGCTGGCACAAGAATAAGCTTAATTCAAAATGGATTTTTACTATAAATGCCACAGGGAAGTACTTAAGATTTAAGAGCTGTGGGAGTATCTCTGGAGAGCAGACCTGGATTACACATGCCCAGCTCAAGTGTTTACCTAACCACACTGAAGGGATATGAAGAGGAGAAAACCCACACTATTGATGAAAATGCATGACAAGCACATGAATGCATAAACTTTTTCTTTGGGGAGGGTTTTGGCCAGCACACTGCAGATCAATATTTCTGTATTTCTATCACATGAGCAGACAGGGTTACTAGTCTTGCTGTCTTCCAGCCAATGCATCTCATCTGTTAGATGTATGGACATTTCCAAGTTATTTACAATTTACAATTTCAACTTGTGACCTTTTGATGCCAGTTGGGGCAAAAGCAATCAACTGACCTTTCAACACCCTAAAAACATTTTTCAATTATTGAGTTACACTGAGCATGGAATTAAATTACCATGTTCAGAAGCAAGTGTTTTATTTAATCACAAATGGAACAATCCCAGGATTACAAACAGGCACAAATATGAAAATGCTGCTGTTTTTTACAGTGTTGTATTGTTGGAATAGCTTTTTTTAGCAACAGTACCATAAAACATATGACTACTGGACTAATGATCCCCAGGGTAGGGTCAATGATAAGAATTATGGATTTACGGTATGCTGTATAAATGTAGCATATACAGAACTTGGTGGTGTCATTGTCACATGATAATCTATAAATTACTCATGTGCTTTTGTATAAAGGGGAAGGATTTTAAGCAGTATCATTTTTGTTATTTTGTTTATTTTGTTGTTTAATTGTGGCACTGCCCACCACTTCCTGCATGCCTGACAGTGGCACACACTTTCTGACCAGTATCCAGACTCGCCTCCAAAGTAGAGTAAGAAAAGTACCTAATATCTATAATAAACTGATATGGGGCACACCACTATCATAAATGTATCCACACAGACTACAAAACCAGCGCAGAAGTTGAGTAATATTCTATGGTTATTGGTGATGTATCTAACAGGGCACACGGTTCTTTTTTAGTTCTTTTATATAGGTCATTAAAACAGCAACGGTAAGCTAACAAAGGAAACATGCTGATTACTGCTTGCACTTTCAGTCTGCAGCTGTTAGGCATTGCTTGTACCAGTGGGTTAGACACTTAGAAACGATCTTCTACTACAGAACTTGTCTTGCTGTATAGTGAAACACAAGACATATTTGGATAGCAGTTACAGTTTTTGACCACTTTGGACCACACCTTGTTTGAGCAAATATATATTCATTGCTTTTTCCTGCTTTTTCTTCTCTGGACAGCTTTCTGGAGGCTGTGAACTGACAGTGGTTCTTCAGGACTTCACTGCGGGGTGCAGCAGCGAACTGAGCCTTCAGGTGGGACAGACGGTGGAGTTACTGGAGCGGCCGAGTGACAGGCCTGGCTGGTGCCTCGTGCGGACCACCGATCGCAGCCCTCCTCAAGAAGGCCTGGTCCCAAGCAGCACTCTCTGCATATCCCACTCTCGCAACAGTGTTGAGATGGAATGCTTCTTCCCATCCGGAAAAGGTAAACTATTTTACAGCTCATTTTGGATGACCTTCAGCATGGTTATATAAAACATTTGAGTGCTGTTGCTCCAGGAAGACTTTGTGGTAAATGTATAAAAATAACTGTGGTGAGCCATTATGGAGTAGAAGGTTCATGTTGTTTACTCAGAGTCCAGAAGCTTCCAAAACTGCCTGGGGCTTTTGTTTTAATTGGTACCTAGATTGTTTTTGATCTTTCTTTTGAATTGGTTTGCACTTCTAATTGGTTCTGTTTTGTGACAGCTGTTAAAAAATAAATAAATAAATAAAAATTTAAAAAAATTTATACATCTCTGGCAGGCAAATGTAAACAAGTATTATTTCTACATAGGCCATTTTGTAGATTTAGTTACTATGGGTGCATGTTACTGTCATTGTCAAGCCAGGAATTTAATCACACAACAAAATGTCAGGGTTTTGGCCCAATGACTACAAATTATTTATACAGTCCAGTAGTCATTTGGTCAAATATTTAGTTTAGCACTGTTGCATTGCAGTTTTCCAAAACAAATTAAGTATTTTTTCTTCTAGTTTTGTAAGGTAACTTAAGAAGCCAAGAGCACAAATCTTTATGGGAGTTGTATTATGGTTTGTGGCGTGGTAGTAAGAATAAAACAATCATCTCTAGTCTGCAGAGTGTGGCGGATAAATTAATTTGTTTAAGAGTCAAAGTTTCAAACGAGTCTGTGGCAGGTTTAAAGTTATTTATTGCACTTTGTTGTGTAGCTTTTTCTAATAGTACATTCTTGCATAATAAGGGTTAGAAGATATACATTGCTTAATAATGCTGCCTTTGGGTACAACAGTTTTATAAGTTGATGATGGTCCAGTTGTTAAAGAAAAGGGCTTGTAACCTGGAGGTCCCTGGTTCAAATCCCACCTCAGCCACTGACTCATTGTGTGACCCTGAGTAAGTCACTTAACCTCCTTGTGCTCCGTCTTTCGGGTGAGACATAATTGTAAGTGACTCTGCAGCTGATGCATAGTTCACACACCCTAGTCTCTGTAAGTCGCCTTGGATAAAGGCGTCTGCTAAACAAACAAATAATAATAATAATATACAGGCTTTTAGCTGGCTAACTTGCTCTACATAGTTTCCAGTATTCTTGTTGTGCCTGTAGAGGGCACTGTTGAGCAGTTCTGAGTTATTCTGTCACTCTTATAATTAATTGTGCTAGCTTGTGTTTGTGTTCTCTTCACCTTTTTATCTCATTATCAGGAGAAATAAAAACTCTACTTCTAGTTCTCTACTTTCTCCAAGTTCTCGGCGCCTGAAAAAACATAATTGAACATTAATTCAAGTATGTTTTCCTATAAATTGTTTTCAGTAGACAATGTACTTGGGCATATATTAAGTTTTAAATATTTTCTAGGAAAATAACCGGTCATTGTTTGCTTTCTGTCGGACGCCGGATTTTGCCTTTTGTTTCATGGGGAATTTCCTGCTGTCGCATGGCTTTCGCCGACAAAGTTTGTTGACAAGCAATAAAAACATCCCTTCCAACAGATTGTAATTCAGTAATATCAGACTGTATTTATACCTGTGTGTCTGGTTCCATTGAAAATATTTAGTTGAATGAACAATTAAATATAGGAAATCAAGCACCTTTGAACTAAATCCAACCTGATCATGTTTAGTAAGGAAATGTGGGTTAACATTGGTTTGTTACCAGTAATCTTGATGTAGTTTCTCATCCCCGTCACATAATCTTGTCCCCTACATTGGATGAAATCGGATTCTCCCACAGATTAACTACTATTAGTAGAATTGTCATAGATATCGTAGTGACAAGTAAATGATGATGATCATTTTTTTATTTATTTTTATTTAAGTGAACTTTGTTACTTCTCAGCATGAGCATTTTGAACAGATTCACGATAACTGCAAAATTCCAGACTTTGTTGTACAACTGTATTCGGCAAACACAACAAGATTAATGAAAAGATCTGACATATATCAACTTTTATTTTCTGATTAAATTTAAGGCAATCTAAATAGTCTCAATATGTTTATTTCAGTTGCGTAGCAAAGTACTGCACAGTAGTCAAGGGTTAGAGACCTGTTCAATGTAGTGCTGGCCAACAGCTTAGTATGTTGCTTCTCTAGGAGTATCTTCCTGCTTCCGCTTTTTGATTGTCATCTTTCAAAAAAGAAGTGTCTGCCATGTGTTCAGTGGTTCTTTGTTAGGCAATGCAAATCTTTTCTTTATAAAGAGATAGTTACTGTTGAGAGAGGTAGATTTTAAATTAACTTTGTGTGTATTTGTGGTGGGTTGCCCTACCCCTGTGCATATTCTGGCCCAGATATTCGAAGCGATGCGTAATATGTGAGTTAAGGCTTGCTTTTTAAAAGCGTGATTTTGTCCCTCGCAGAACTGGTTTTGTGCTTGGCTCATAATTTCGAACATGGCAGGATCTCGCAAATTGTCGGCCACTCCTGCCAAATTACGCTATGCATACATTATATTTGTGCACAGCGCAAAACGGGTTGTGGCACACAAAAAGAAGTTTTGAATATGGCACATTTTGCGCATTCGCGTATAACAGCCATTTGCGACGCTCATAACCCTCTGTGCGGTGCGCAAACCTTTCAAATATCTGGGCCTCTGTGTTTTATCTGTGTTTTATGTACTGAGCTCACAGTCTGCACATGAACTACTTTGTGACACACCCATGCCCAAATACTAATATACATTTTATCTGCACGTGAAGTGATTGTGCAATCCCTGTGCCTAAATACAAATAGACATTTAAATCACCCGTGCTACACAGCCCAATTTATACCCTGTGCACAAATACATACACACCAACAATAACACCCCACCACAGTATTATTCAGACCCAGTGGGATGTTTAAACAGAATTCAAGATACCAAAGTGTTACAATATTCCACCATGATGGTGAAATTCCATTCAAGTTGAAGGTTAGGGTGCAGGTGGTGTACTGCTAGACCACATTGCATTCTGGGAAGGGCTGTTTTATTTATTTGTTTATTTAGCAGACACCTTTATCCAAGGTGACTTACAGAGACTAGAGTGTGTGAACTGTGCATCAGCTACAGTGTCACTTACAATTATGTCTCACCCGAAAGACGGAACACAAGGAGGTTAAGTGACTTGCTCAGGGTCACACAATGAGTCAGTGGCTCAGGTGGGATTTGAACCGGGTACCTCCTGGTTACAAGCCCTTTTCTTTAACCACTGGACCACACAGCCTCCTATTTAAATGAATGGCTGTTAGAATGGAACAGATGTGGCACAAACCATAAAAGTTAAGGATTCTTTTTTTTAATGCTTCCCTGCAAATATAAAAATAGAGAATATTTTGAAACACGATTGGCTCCATTTAAATAAAATGAGATTATCAAACAAAAGGAAGCCTCAAATTTAACAGGAGAGAGATATGGACTTCTGTAAAGAGAGAAACAATTACTGTATATGTCAACTGAAAAACACATTGACTAAAAACCAGTCCATGATAAACTGTGGAAAAAAAGGAAATTAATTACTTGTTTTTTCTACTTCTCCACAGCAGACAAATGTGAAAACTGAAATGAATAAAAAAATAAGAAAGCAGAAATAAAATGCACACTAGTATACATTTGGACATAATCACAATAATACCCTCCAGACCTATTGGGTTTTAACACTACCAAAACATAGTCCCTGTGTTGTTTACATGTCTCCACCTTTCTGAAAATGCTTCACTTTTTTTATAATGTATCTGCTGTTTTCCTCTTCTGCACCTCGCATGTTTAAGTAGGTTGAATGCCTTGTTGTCATTGAACCTAACTGGGGAAAAAAACACTTTCCAGTGTTATATGCCCCACTTTCCTACTGCAGCAGAAGGCTAGGTTATGAAAGAGCTGCTAAAGACCATCCGTCTTTCTCAGATTTTTATTGGCTACTATAGGACGCTAAAGCCTATGTACAGTAGGTATCTAGTGACAAATGGTGTGCTTTAAACAGGCTGTTGAGCTGTCTCAGGTAGGTGGGTGTAAATTTAAAAGGCGCTGTAAAGGAACTCTTCTGTTTCCCAAACCTTGTAGGTTTGTACATAAGCTCATTTGCCTGTTTGTGCTTCACGTACGTCTAGATTTTCCTCAGCCGCAAGTGGTCTGGGGGAAAAAAACTGTATGTTTACTGTATGAAAATTGGTTTTCAGCAAAAAAAGCAGCGGCAAGAAAGCAATCAAAGGAGACTGTGATAATATTATCAGATCTAAAAGGAATATAAACACATTCTTGCTACTGTTAATAATGACTAGATGAGTACAGAAATCTTGTTTTTTCTGGAAAGGAAACTGGGACACCTGCAGTAAAGAGAAATGTTTTGCTCCACTTTCCTCATATCGCTCCTGCTCTGCAATCTGTCTGCAGGAATAGATGACATGTTGTACCCAAGAGCCAATTAACAACCTTGCCATGGACTAGAATTCAAGGGTGTTTCAAGATGACCGCTGTCATGGAAACACAAGTAAAACCTTAAACCTGTTCACTTTTCATTAAAACTCAAAACTAATGCACAGGAAATACAAAATCCACCTTTTTTTCACCTTTGTGTCTGGTAGTATTCTGTGACCGATATGATATAGTGTATATATAGCAAGGCTGACAAGCATCTAGACATTGCTATCCACACAGAGAAGTCATTTGCTAACCGGGAGGTTCCCGTTTTACAATGTGGTTGTACCTGTAGTCCTCAAGCCGCTGAATATATATATATGTATATATATATATATATATATATATATATATATATATATATATATATATATATATATATATATATATATATAAATGTATTTATGTATCTTATTGTATAAGATGTCATCTTGTGCATTTTGATAGTTATCTTCCTATTTTTTCATTGTTTTCTTGCTGATGCTCTGCAATGCCTCATAACTGGGCAAATGCTTCAAATGACTAGTCTGCAAAAAGCTGTAATCAGTGTCAGGAAAAAGCAGGTTGTTTCAAGATCCACAGCTATGTATTGTTAATATGTGGTTCTATATACACGTGTTGTAATGGTGAATGCTTATATGTTACTTTTCAGTTCTAGGTGAAGGTGGTCTTGATATTGTGGTCTTTGACTAGTAGTTTTATGTCTGTGCAAAGGACTAATCGTGCAGTTCTAAATCATAATTGCATTTGTCTGGACTTTCCACACTAATGGTACATTTTACTTTTAGAGTACATACATATTTAACACATGCACTAGTTATGAAGTTATGTGCTAATAAACATCTTATATGATTCACTTTTTCAGTGTGTATTGCCTGGTAATGTAAGAAGCACTAAACATTATATTTGCACATATTTTGCATACTCTACTGTCAACGACAGCCAAATATAGTTGAGGCTTTGTTAGTTCCGTAAAATACATTTACAGTATTAAGTAGGAGTGACCCGTGCTCCCGGGAACAGTATGTAACAATGGGGCTTTTCAGGGAAATTACCTTCTGGGCCTGCTTTACTGTCATATACGGCTTTAAAAGACCGATCAGAGTGACATTATTCGGTGAAACTAACATAATTAAAAGAAATGGAAGTTAAAATTTAATGCCAGATATATTTTTTAATAAAGCACATCACTGTAAAATACTGATATTGCATGCTTTTATTAGGCATATACCTGGCATTTAATATCATAGATACTGTATCCATGTAGTAGGCATGATGTTCCACACTGCACAAGTGAATAACATGTAGTCAGTAATTGCAATTTTGCTTGTGGCCAGCAGGCTGGCTTCCTAACTCAGACAGGACAGGACAGATACCAAAAGAGCAAGATACCAAATATATAGTTTACAGATTCATTATTAAAATGAGCTTTGATAGCTAAAAGTCTTAAACATTTATTATTATTATTATTATTATTATTATTATTATTATTATTATTATTATTATTACTACTGAGTAACTGGCTGTCTGTTTAGTTGGTGGCAACACTAGCAGCCACAGGAGACAAAGAAACCCAACCATGTATGCTGTAATGGAAATTGTTTTTATGAATTCCTTTCACTTGTTAAACCAGAGATAAACAGTTATAACTGAAATTCCAATATTGTGTGTACAATGTGGAATATCTTGTTCATCTCAGTTCCGTCTTTATTTCTACATAGTCCTGCTCCCTGATACAAAAGTCACAAGTACTGTAGCAGTTGTGAATAAGCCCCACCCCTTGTTCCCTGCAGATCCACCCCTAACTAAAAGGTAGCACAATCACATAGTAAACTAGGGAGACATGGAGCAGTTGTTTCATGCTTAAGCTAACATCGCATGTGGATCTTTATTGTGTCCCTGTTGGTTTCACCCTGCCATGAGTAGCACCAGGGCAGAATGAAAAGCGGGAGGTGCTGGTCCTCTCAGTCCTGTTTTGGTCGGATCTTGTCAAAATACTGCTGTTGCTGTGTTACAGGTCAGTAGATTGGACTTTATTCTCCAAGAGCTTTAATCATATTGAAACGGGTGGAAGTGTATATCCTTGCTGTGATTTCCTTGTATGTGAGACTTTATGTGAATGCAAATATAACATAACATAGGTGTGAAAAAACATCCAAGTAAAAAATACATTAATATGTTGTGTTTTAAAGCTAATTTTGTTGCAATAAAATGTGTTGCTATCTTCTTTAGAGGTAAACATTCCATCACTCAGAACTAGTTTTAGTTTAAATGTGATTTAGACAATACTGCAATTACAAACACATTGACTTCCACCTTAAGTAGATTGTCTAAAAAAAAAGTTCTTCTAACAAAACCTTTACAATCAGATTCAGTACAAAAAATAACAATCCGGTTTGCCAGTAAGATGGTGGTAATAGTGTCTGCTTTCTTAAAGCAATTGAATTTATGAAATTATTGTTCAGATGCTATTGCTACTACTAAAATTAAAATCTGAAAGTGTTTCATGAAAGACATTATATTGTCAGCTTTTTTTATGTTTCTAGATTTTAAATCATGACTACTTTTAACTTTTAGGTTGACACAAAAAAAAAACTGTCCAATTTTATGTTTTTATAAATTCAGTTACTGGTCAGGCCAGACTACATTGATAAGGATATTGAAGCTCTGTTCTCGATTTGCATTAAAATGCCTTCATTCACTGTGAGTTTCTATGTAAAGGGTTCTCTGTTTTGAAAATTCTTTAACATGCATGCTTATATTGAAAGCAGCAGGGGGGGACATGACAGCGGTTCAATGCATGTGGTGTCATGCTAATTAATGCCCAAAGTATAGTTTCATTATCCATTGACAGAAGAAGACTTTCTAAACAATGATTTATAACCAGGAATGTCATGGTCACAAGAGATCACACTAAAAAAAAGGGTCACAACTCAGCTGCAGTAAATTCTGAATCCTAATTTCCTCCTTCATTGCAAGGATTGCTCTGAGGCTACAAAAAAAGAAGTAGTTGGAATGTTGCCTGTAAAATAAAAAAAATAAGGCGGGAGTTTGCAACCATGTAGAATAGGGTTTTAAGTGGAAATTATTAGTCTGCCTTACCTTGCAATTTGAGGCCAGGCTGGCATTGTTGGTTCATAGGTCATTTTGATAAAGACCTTTATTATGTGCACTGCTAGAAGGGAGTAGGATTACATTATAATGCAGGATATGTGTAAACTGCCCCACTACTTTAAATGTTTGGTCTGTCTTGGAGCCCAGCAAAAATATTATCCACGAAAACTAAAAAAAAAAAAGAAAAAAATCCACATAACTTAACCCCCTGAAGAAACTAATCAGTTATCCCCACTGATTTCCACCCTGGTGGATCTTGCACAGAACTTTAATTACACATATCTGTGTGTGAGGGGAGGGGAGATTCTAAACGTAATACCTAATGTGAACATAAAAAAAAACAAAAAACTTTATTGCATAAAGGCTTTTTAATATTTATATTGAATTTTCAAAACAAGAGGCTGTGTTGAAAACAGAAACAGGGTCTGTTGTAGTGTCAACAGAATGGTGTATTGTACCACCTAAGGGAACTGATACACCGTACATGTTTTTTTTGCATTGCAGTACTCCATCTAGCCTTTGAAAAACAAATTAGATTTAGATTCTCTTTCATCTGCTGTATATTAAATATATCTTTGAAGCTAAGTCTTGAGGGGGTATATTGTAAAACACTGGCAATCTCAGTATTAAGTTTACATTTGTCAGGAAAGGGGCTTAATAGTGCTCAGTTATTTTGTAAGCATATTTCTTTAACTACAGAGGAAAAACATCTTTTTAATAAGACCCTCAAAAAAAAAACACTCTACACACAGATTCATAACTTACTGACATTTTAACTTTTAGAAATTCACTTACAATTTAATTTTGAAATGGGCCAGTTATATTGAAAGATTTGCAGACTAAGAGTGTCTGCACTTTAAAATATGAGGAAATGAAGATGACAAAAAGGCTCTTGCATACTGTGCTTGTGTTTTCCATTAAAGGCATTTAGAAAAAAGAATTTTTTGTGCTATATAGTAAACAAAAGAAAATTGGCCTCATGTACTTTTGGGAGTGGTTAGGGTTATATCAGGATTGAGGTTAGGCAATCATACAGTTAAAGAGATAGATAATCCCTTAACATTTTCAACAGTGTCATTTTAACAAGTCTAACACATATTTTCAGTTCTGCTTGTTGACTTCAATGCCATTTTTTTTTTGTTTATTCTACTTTTGTTTATTATCATCATGTGAATGACAAATCCCTGTCTGAGTTTGTTATCGTTTAAGAACAAGAAGTTCTGGATAATAATTAAGTGTTACTGGTACTGATGTCCCTGTTACTGCCTGACTGCTCGTTTGTCTGTTCATATTACAAACATGCAAACATAATTTGGTATGCTCTCAAAACAAATAATGCCATGCTTCCTGTTTAACCACAAAAAGGTGTAGCTGAATTTTAACCTTTGAAACAGCGGCTGCATTTTCTCCCATTTATTGTGTTGTATATGCTGGGTCAAGGTCATTTTTATTTATTTATTTTATGTTTGTTTTACATTGGAGCTCCTATTTCTTGATGGGGATTACCAATACCTCATTTCCATGAGCACAGATTCCGAGCTAATCCGGGTTCTCACACATTCCTCCTGAACTCGCGTTGATACTCTACCCGAGTTGAGTGAAAAGACAAACTGCAAGTTTGACAGATGTTTGCTGTTTTTTCCCAGCAAGACTTGCGGCTAAGGTCACAATCTGCCAGTTCTTTCGCAGAATTGCGGCTAAGATCACATTCATTTGTTTACAAAACCGAAAGGGTGGATGCTATTGCTTTGCTTCCGACAATCCTTTTTTTTAGTAGCTTTTTGTTACTAAGAAACGACACAGAATATTAAAGCACGGAGAAACCAGAAGCTCACCCCAGATGTTGATTAAATGTTTACGCCCTATCGTCACTTCATTGGTCAGTGTTGTGACCTACTTCCACCCATCCAGCTTTGGCCCGCTTTGAGAAAGGGTCCAAAAAAAAAAAATCAGGGGCAGTTTGGATTGGCAGCCAATGTGGTTTGGCTAAATGAACATGGAAACACAGTGTCAGAGTCAGCAGGGTTTTCAACCCGGGCTGAGTGGTGCATGTGAACGAGGTATTAGACATCCCAGACGTATACTTTTCTTCTGACAATTTAATGTTAAATACATACTTTATATTTCTCAGTGTTTGCATGTAGTGGAATACTTCGGTGCAGAAGCTGGTCTTGTTTTTCAACAAAAGGCTGTGTAATATTTTTGTATCAACTAGTAGGAAGTTTTTCAACTGCAAGACTTATTGCATAATGTATAAAAAATGAAAATACTGTATGAAAATATTGTTACCTCTGCCCTGTTAGTTACATTTATGATTTTTTAATAAGCATATGGTAGTAAATGAGAACAGATGTATTGGGAATGTCATGGTACCTCTGAGAAGACCAGGGATTTATTGTCCAGGCAAGATGTAAGCCACTTTGAAATGAGGTGTTATTAATGTTTTACTCGGCATACTCTTCGGAGAACCCCTCAAAAGTTTCTGCCAGTGGGAGGGCAGGTCCGGAAACCTCTGGAGTAAAAGCATTCACAGTGACTGCCATGAAGATATATGGAACAGAAACACTGTTAAATAGAAAAGATTGTTTTTTAAGAAACAACGAGGCAAACATTCTGGCCTGTGCCGCCTTCAGTGTACTGAAGTGATATAATGTCTGAACATAATTAACATGTTGTGTGATTTAGGCAAACCCTGTTCGGAGTTATTGGCAAAGACAAAAGTCAAAGGTCATTCCCTGTGACGGAGAAAAGGTGTTAAGTATGTGGCTATTACAACTTAAATAGGGCAATGATCCTTGTTTTACCTAACACTGCAATGATCTGTCTCAAAGTGTATTGATTTGTTGTTTTTCTTTTATAGAACACAAAGCAGCTTAATTGCTCCCCACTATGCCCTATAATGGCATTTATGTACATTTGGTATGCAACCATCAGTGGTATCAAAAAACTCAAAATAATCACTTTTCATTTTTCAGCCTGCCTTGCCATTAGGCTGGTTAAATTCAATTACCAGTGTCATTTAGGATAATATACAGGAACACAGCTAATGACAGGATCTGGTAGAGAATTACATGTTTGGTAATATGATGTTTTTGAGTAGTTGGATAGTGCTGATGACAGATAGTCCTAATTTATTTTGGATATGCAGTTGTTCCTAAATCACTACCAGCATTTTTATTTCAGATACAATCTAACAAATAAGCCCATTTTTTATTGGGCTACAGTTCTACATTCCACAGTAGGTTATAAATGTCATGTTCCAGGTAAAATGGAATTTGCTGAACTTGACAATGTTGTTTATATAACCTTGTATTGCTGCAGGTAGTTGCAAGATAATGACTTTGGCTCAAACTCTGCAGCCACTTTACCTTATTAGCATTCAATAGCTGCACATTACAACCAGCGTCCTGAGGAATTCTGGGTCTAAAATTATCTACCGAACATGGGATATTTTTATTATTATTTTTTTAAATTGCTTTCCCCACAGAGCCGCACCCAATTCACACTAGTGTAGACTAGGGACACTGCAGCATTAAGTATGAAAACAGCCTGCTTTCTTATCAGTTGAATGCTTTAAAAAAAACTTTGACATAGTTTTATTGATTTTATATGTACTGCAAAATATACAATGCATCAAGGACTTGTAATTATTATTTTTTATTTGTTTATTTAGCAGACGCCTTTATCCAAGGCGACTTACAGAGACTAGGGTGTGTGAACTATGCATCAGCTGCAGAGTCACTTACAATTACGTCTCACCCGAAAGACGGAGCACAAGGAGGTTAAGTGATTTGCTCAGGATAGCACAATGAGTCAGTGGCCGAGGTGGGATTTGAACCGATTATGTGTGTGCACCACAAGCAGCCACAGTATTATTTAGGTATTACAATGTAGGTGATATTGGAAAGGCAGAATTCAAAGAAAGCTTTCTTGCTGTGCAAGTGCTGTAAGAGCTGAGCTACACTGTGCCCCTGGTTTCAAACTCTAGTCTGTATTTTAACTTTCCAAATATAGTATTGCATTGTATATTGTGGTTTCTGGGAGAGATAAAATAAACATGCTAAAGACAAGCAGTTTAAAAAAAAAGTATTGAATGAGTATTTCTATGACTTGATCCAGTACGACCAACAGAAAACCAGTATTGGCCATTGCTGGAAAATATAACAAGCCCTAGGATTTACATTTTTGTGCCACTGTCCTTAAAGAAGTGGTAAGTGATGTTTTTTGGTTATTTTAAGAAGTTTTATTTTTAAATAATTGCGCCCAGTTATCATGGCTTTTATTTTCTGGTACTTTTTTAAAAGCAGCTAAATAACAGTGGTGCCATAATTTAAAATGTAATCCCAGTGTAGTTCTTCAAAAGCCAAAAGCAAGACATACAAATAAATACAATTTAAAGTAGAAACCAAGTGCAATATCGGGCAAACTAAGCAGTGATTAGTGTGGGTTACTTTGGTTTGGGATCAATAATACGGATTTACCAAACCTATTTGTGAAATGAATACTCTAGAGTGAGTCTCTGTGTCTTAAGAGTATTTGGTAATAATAAGTTGCTTCAGGGTCCAGTTTTCCACTAGGTCCCATAGTTTACGCCGTGCCAGCTGTATTGAAACATGGCTTATCTTTGTTACAACAGAACACTATGATAAGAAATGGGAAAATAAAGCACAGTCTCCTGATCTTTGCCTTTCACCCATAACACTGAGGTTTAAATCCTGCCAAGGTCATAGTGCAGAAAGACAACCCCTCTCCGGCAGCTGCCCTGGGCTTAGGCCATGTACAGTACAGTACGTTCTGGTGTCCTCAACCCCGGTCCAAGCATCCGCAACACAAGACCAGCTGGAGCATATACTGAGCTGTCTCATCTCGGAGAGGACAAAACAAGGGAGAGTGAGAAAGGAACGACGGGGATTCTGTGTACCGACTGGGGGAGAGCGGCATCCTCCTACATGTATGTTCCACTAACCTTGACCGCATTCCATTCTTAGTCTTAGGGAAACTGACATCCGGCACCAAAATAGGTCTTTAAACTCCACAGCACAACTGTTTTTGAGTTCTTCTCTTTCTAGGGTAGAGTGCATCAACCCAGACCAGGGCTGTTCTTACCTCTTCAGAATGTGCCTGTCTTTCTAACCTCAAAGCCCTACTCAAGAGGTTCCTTTGGATACATAGAACTGCCTCATTGTTACGAATCAGTAATTCACAAACCTGACTGTGGCCATGTTGAAGGTATATACCGAGTATACTTTGTAAGGTCTGTTCCTAATTCATTGTCAGATATAGAAATAATCAGGGGCTACTGAACAGTACATTTGCTATTGTGTAATGTTTACCACTGCACTACCAGTGCTATAAAAATAAGTAAAATGTCTGCGCTTTATGAAGGAACTTTGGTTTGCCATTTGTTGCCAGAGTTTGTTGATCTTTGAATTTCTGCTATTCATAAAAAAAGCTATCCATGTCATCACTGATGCCAGCATGTATCGTCAGCATTTAAGGATATTTTATTATTATTATTATTATTATTATTATTATTATTATTATTATTATTATAGTGCTTCTTAGCAAATACAAATTAGTGCCTTGTAGTGTTATTCGGTAATGTTGTTTACAGAATTCACTACCTGCAGCCTTTCTTTGGTGTTTTTTAAAATGGTCAAATAAATATGACATACTTTTCAAACCATTTTTAATTGCATATTTTAGTGCTAGACTGAGTTTGCCTGGAAATAGTGACACCATAATAGTACCAAATTCACATTCTGATTCTTGCTCACAAAATATTTATCATCAAGGCAGATGTTCAGTGGATAATTCATTGCAAAGTCATTGGAAGGAGGCATTTACCATTATTTAATTTAACAGACAGCAGGCCTTGATTTTGAAAAGGTATTGAGGAATTTAGGTTGGGAAGTAGTTGCTAAACTGAATAATTGAGTGTTTTTTTTTTATGCTCTCGGATTGAGTTTGACATCAGATAAAACCTACTGTTTTTGGAATTCACTCCTAACTCCATGAACGGTAACAGTTTTCCAATATGTAATTGTTTATTTTATAAGCCAAAAAAATAGATAAATGTAACTTTGAATGATATAAGGTTTATTGCTAGACTATGTCTCTGGGCAAACTGTCATAAACACAAGTCTGCCGTTTAGGCAGAAGAGCTACTCTATTATTTTCCATACATGGTACTTTATAAAAAACAATGGTACAATTGCCAAGAAAGTGACTTTCTGATTAAAATGCCCAACAAAATATTGCTTTGTGTATCCCCAGTTAGGTTACAGTTAGATCAGTTCTGCATGGCCTCATGTTTAAACACAGCAGTTGACTCAGTATTTGACATGTATCTGGCTGGGTGAAAATCTTTATTCTGTAGTGTGCTAGAGCCCTGCCTTTATGAACTCCCTTTGTGTAAAGTAGGGTAATGCTAAGTTGAAAACAAGTGACCCTTAACAACAGAGAGTATGATCTGAATATTGCCGTGAACAGAGCAGTATAAATTCTGAAAAACATCTCGCTTTGACTTGGCTTGGCAAATCCCAATAGGATCCTGGTGGAGAGTAAGAACAATATGAAACAAACCAAGAAATACCTCCCATGGTGAAATGTATAAACGGTTTCAATATGTTTATTACATTGTTAAATATTGGTGTAAATACCCGGATTATAGGATTTCTGAGGATCTGTGCATGTAATTAAGAATGTGGAAAAATACAATAAAGCAGTTTCCACACAATTTGTTTTGTTGAAAGAAGAATAAAGAGCAAATTGACCACAGCTGTCACATGTACCGGTAATGTATCACCCTCTAAGATGATATATTTCCCTCATTAAGCTCAGATGACTTATCTGAGCAAAATGGTCCACTGTATGGTACTTCTTTTAACTATACTATACAGCTTGCTCGACTTCCTGCTTGCCTTAATTAACCCTCTAGTCTTTACAGTACACATTTTGGAGGCTTAATATTATCCTGCAATTTATCCTACAGGAAATGGGAATCCTGATTTTAAAGATAAGGCCTTAATTCTTTTAGACAGGGAGGCATGGGGTGGTGAATGATATAAACAGGAACTACTGCTTGAAGTGGAAATTGTGTATGGTTTGCAATGCAGCTACTTTGGCACTCGGTGGTATAGCATGTTGTGTTTCTGTTGCCTTGGGGATTCTGTAATATAGGGAGCACTTCATTTGGAATTCAAGGATTCTCCACGGATGGACTCCTGTGAAGGATACCCACAATCCCCTAGTGTACAGACGTCAAGGCAAATGAGAATTGATAGTTTTCACTGTTGGTTGTCCATGAGTTCTGTACTTAAGAGTTTTTTTTTAATGAAATGTGCTGCTCAGTCATGTGATAGTTAATTGGAAGTGCATTGAACAAACATGCCATTCATGATTCATGATTTGCCTCAAGAGGAAACGCGTGTCATGTTAGGGAGAAATTATCATGTGGTTGTGTTATGTGTTTCAAAAAGGTGATGGGTCTTTTTGAAACAATATCAAATAATGACCAATACAGTAGTTTCAATTCCACAATGTTTAGAGATTTGTTTGTTGTCAAAGAGAAATTAAACCAGTTACACTTTAAAGTAGTTGGTTGTCTTAAAAATATATATACAATATATATTAGATCTGTACAAGCATACTTTTGAGAAATGTCTGCTAATTGAGAATAATGTACCACCTTGTTAGATTGTAAGCGAACCTTTTGATATGATATGTTTTGTAAATCAATTTGTCAAAGCATCCCTTGTTGTACAAATGAAATGCAAATACTTTGGGATGGAAATGTTCGAAAAATGATGGCATTGGATAATATTGAATGTACACTACCTAGCATACTGATTTGACAATTCTATTAAGTTCCGTCCACCAGAGGAGTAATATCTTAAATGGTCTTGTAGTAATACGAAATAGCCATATACAATTCAATTAAACAAACATTTCAACCATAACTTCACATACCGCATTGAAGTTTACAAAAAAAAAAAAAAACCTGAAGACTGACAAATAACTAGAGAGGAGTTGTCGCAGCAGTTCATTTAGGGTTGACACTATAACATTAAATATTGAATGCAAGACTAATAAGAATCTATTGAATTATTCCTAGGGTTTTATTTATATTTAAAATGCTATTCTTTAACCATAAAGATAAATGGAGTGTGCTAAATCATTGACTTTGCAATTTGAAGTAATTCATCTGTGGTATTTAATCGTAATGTTTTTTTTGCGAGCGTATTTCCCCCTGCTCTTTCTGCAGCCTCTGGTAATTTGTCTGTTGTTTCATTCATTCATAGCAGTTGTATAATAATTTGTTCATCAAGGGACTGAGAAATGCATACATGGGTGGAGTAAGCTGGATATCTACAGCAGGAAGTATGTGAAACCTGGTTAGATATTGGCACAGTTTAAAGGAAAATACACTTGCAAGAACCTGGAGTACAAGCTATTCTGACAGTGACCCTGATTAACTGACAGTCACCCTTCAATTATCACTTCAGACAGCCCTATAAAACAGCCCACTCTTTACAGACTTTTACTCCAAGACATGGTATCTTCTATTTGTTTTTGTATGTTTTCAAATGCCATTTTATAATAACACTTTCATTACTCTGTCTTGAAAACGAGTATCCAGACTTCAGTCTTGCTCCCCAGTACTGATCAGGTCTCACAAATTGGCACATGTTGTTTTTTCTGAATCATTCAGTTCAAGATCAAGCAAATCCTTGCTTAGCCAGGGTTAAAAAAGACATATCTGTGCTAGTTTGCCATTAAATTAACTTAATGGGCTACAAAGTGTGGTGATATAGTAGTGTGGTGTTGGTTGAAAGAAAAAAACAAAACAAAACAAAAAAAAATGAGGCATTTATTTAACCATATGAGCCACACATTTTACAGGGTTCCTCAATACAATTCATTTTACACATCACTGTAGGGAGTCTTATAAACATGTTTTTTTTTCAGAAAGTTATTCTGTTTCCACTGAAAATGGAGGGAAATCAGAGTCTGTGGCAAACCTGCAGCCACATACTTCGCTATGTTCCATACCAACAAGCTCCCCAGGCCCCAAACGTTCAGGGAACACACTGAAGAAATGGCTGACGAGTCCAGTGCGCAGACTCAGCAGTGGCAAAGCTGACAGCACCGTCAAGAAGATACCCAGCAAGCATAAAAAGAGAGATGTCAGGAAGAGCTTCGACTTGGGGTCGCCCAAACCTGGAGAAAATGAGACCGCACCTCAAGATGACAGTGCAGACGAGGTACTTGTGTTGCTTTTATTCTCCTTTAGTGAACACCTACAAGGCTGTGAAGAGGTTCGATGTTGGGTATTATACACCACCATTGCTAAACATTCAGTGTTCAGGATACATTGAGACCCCAGCTCGAATATTTTTTTTTGTTCTGAATGTCTGGCATAGAGACAGGTTAATGCTTATGTTAAAATTCAGCTTGTGTTATTACCATGGTTGAGGAACCCCTTGATAAGTCTGATTTGCTTTATTTTGAAAATTAACATATTTGATTTAGCCGTTATTCATAAACAAGAATATTTATGTGTCTGAATCAGTTTCATTCTTGTAAAAGAGGTGTAATGTTTCTTATTCTGTACTTCCAAAGGTTAACTTGTTGCAGAATGTGCTTGTGTTTAACTTACCAGAGGAAAACATAACTGATATGGCTACAACGTCTATATAAATCAAATTGATTTATAAACTGAGAATACTTCAGTAAGAGTTCATTACCTTACCAGCGCTTTGACAACAAGTCTATATTTAGTTGTCGAGGCATTTTTTGTAGTCTTAATTTGCACTACATGTTTCATTTTAAATTGGGAATTATACTATTGCAAGGCTTTGCATAACAGTATTTATGTGAATTCAAATACCTGTAGTTTTTGGCATGGGTTGCCAAATAGTAATTACCATTGCCTAATCATTTACATGAACCATAAGAGATGAATTTGACAGTTGACATTTTTTTTTATGTATGTGTTTTTTTGGTAAAAGCTGAGGTCTTATATTAGTGATTTTTTTTACCAGCAGCGGACATCAAGGGCTGTTTATTGTGGCAGGACAGCGTAATAAAACAATAATGAATAATAACACTGAGGTCAGGCTAGGCATTCGCCTTCACTGACTAACACAGAGAAACACAGATTTAACACGCAGGCTACACTCTCTGAAACTCCCTCTCCCAGACAAAGGATTTATCCTTCCCTAGATACATGTGGCCACTCCCCAATTAGCATCAATTACCTAACTGGGGAATGGCCACACCTGTAATTCCTGGCAGGGACAAATTTAACCCCATCCCAGCCAACCTTAGATTCCCACACACCCACTATTTACAACAGCAGGGCTTCTGCCCTGCCAAAAGCTGGTAGCCACACCTATAGGCATGCTAGACAGGGATCCTGAGATGCAAGCTGTCAAACATTACATCTTGTTCTCCTGGTCAGCTATTCATATGCTGTACTATACAATGTCCTTGGCATATATGTGAACTGGTCAAGTGATTTTTGAGTTTGCAAACTCTCCCAAAACTCCCTATCTGTAAAACACCTGAGGATTTTGTGGTAAGGATTCATCTGTTTAGTGAATTGTACAATCCCATCTAAAAAATAATTCTGAATATTATTCCTATTTACTTTTGTATTATTATTTTTTGGTTCATTCCATTGAAGAGCACAATGTCCAAGCGTGTTATTTGAATTTTAGTGAACTTACCTTCTTGAATAAAATTTGGATTCAGTAACTGTGAAAGACACAAATAAGCGATTGTTAGAATGTAATTATACTCATTTCCTTTTTCTATTGCCCCAGCACTTGTTGTATTAATCCATCTTTGTGTTTCCGGACTGCTAAACCCCTCAGACAGGCAGCTGATTAGGTCATTGCAATGGGTTTCATTAACTGGTTTTAACATTCGTTACAGAAGGGGAGGAGAGATGGTAATTTATCCAAGTCCTCTTCTGGAATGCAAAGTGGAGGAGAAGAGGAACCCGATGAAGAATCCCATCCCCCACTTCCTCCGCCAATGAAAATCATAGAGAACGACCCTCAGGAGGAGATGGTATGTCGCCACTCTGACCATGCAAATTACATTACGCTTTCTCTGGTTCATTCTGTAAGAAAAGGAAAAAAAAATGTCTGATTTAAAACCCTCCATGGGTTAATAATGAGGTTTAGACTTTTCAATGAAGAAATGTTTAGTTTCGATAGACCTTCGTCACATTCCATCTACAGTGTCATTCAACACAAGTTCATAATGAGTCTCCACCTGTCGCTTCTTTCCAATGTGTACCACATGCTGCTAACAAGTGATTTTGCTGCTTAGTTTGTCTCTGCTGTCAGTCCTTAGCAGTCTTAGCCATACACACTTGTTAATCCTGTGTCTCCCACCAGAAGCCTTAATGATGCACAGCTACATTGTTTTTTTTTTTTCATTATTAGAGATGCAATACATTTATTAAAATAACTTAAAACGTATGCCCTATTTATAAAGTACTCAGCATGTTCGTGAAGCTGAATGTGTAGTAGGCATTCAGTTTTAGTTGTTAGTGTGACGGAATGAACATGTTGCAATGCTTTCTAAAAGGCTTACTAAAAAGCTATGTCTACTTGAATCCTGTCTTCAGTGTTGTATGGCCATCCAATTAAGAAACAAGAAACAAGGTTCCAGCATGATACCGTGTATCATGAGGGATCGAAGTATGTGAATTATAAATGAAAGATTAAAAGATTATTCTCTTATTTTTTTGAGTAATTAATCTTGTGCTAATTTTACTCTTCTCTGTTTATTCTCCATTCTTCAGCTTGCAACACCTTAATTTCACCAAAATTTCATCCACACATCTTGAACAAGTGCAGTTGGGTAAACACTGACTTTATCACAAACAAAAATATAAAACTTCAAAACTATGGACAGAATATTATCAGATATGACATAATACACTGCCGTAAGAGCATTTAAAATTATTCTTAAACTATAGCAGGAATTCAAAAGGTCCTGTTTCGTGTATGAACAGTATAGAAAAAAAGTTTATTGTGACTAAATTAGTATGTTGCTTTAGAAGTCTTTCCAAAGCTTTGCAACTAACTTTGAATTGAAAGAGACATACCCAAATAAAGTTAAACCGAGTATAATAATATTTTCTAGGTCTCTGGACTATTGGTTGTGCTGATTGGCTAACCAAAGCTCCATGA
Organism: Acipenser oxyrinchus oxyrinchus; assembly: GCA_030684275.1. Taxonomy (NCBI): domain Eukaryota; kingdom Metazoa; phylum Chordata; class Actinopteri; order Acipenseriformes; family Acipenseridae; genus Acipenser; species Acipenser oxyrinchus. The sequence goes on from CM060258.1 coordinate 41,708,184, forward strand.
CAATCTGGATCTATGGCAACAAAAAACTGTGAAACTGTTTGCGCTCTCAGATCATATTGGCAAGATCTTTTGCTTCACTAAGCTTTGTGTGAGTAAATGGCTTCTGATAAGGGAAAATCATGAAAAGAAATATTAACAGTAGTTGTTGGTTTTATATCTGTATAATGTTATATCTCCTGACATTTTGTGAAGTTTATAACATATGGCCAAAATAATATTTCCTTCTGTTTCTTACCACTCCAACAGGCAGCAATTACACGTGCTATTCCTTACAAGCCTTCTGCTAACTCTAACCCCCTTCACTGAACTCTGGTCTAATCACTGCTTGTGTTTCTTTTTCCCTATCCCTCGTTCCATCCTGCTAATTTGTCGCTCCTTTATCAAACTGTGCCGTGCAGTCCTCCTCATTGCTTACTGCTCGTCAGTGCTCTGGTGAAGTCCCCAGTGCTGCGGACCTTGTCAGTGCAATAGAAAAATTGGTCAAAAGTAAGCTGGTAAGTGTGGTGCTTAAACAGTGGGGATAGAATAGAAGGTAACGAGGTCTGGTTTCAAATTGTAATGAAGCGTGAATTAGGTTTATTGATATAAATTTACCTTAGGCCTTTTTGTTTTTTAGAGGGCATGTCTAAGGCTTCCATGCATCATGTTTTAACAGAACAATATTCTGTTACAGTATTCTAATTAAAGTATTCTAATTTCCTCTACACCCAAACCAAGCAGGGTTAGGACAAAAACCACATTGGTAGTATCAAAACAAAGATTTTCATAGTGTGTATTTGGGATTTATATCCTAAGCCTGAAGAATGGTTACTGTTATAGTCCTCTGTTGTAATTTTTCCATACAACATGATAGGAGGATGTTCAGGTGCAGTGGATAACGTTTTGAATCTTTGTATCCTTCAATTCAGTATTGGTTTAAACCATGTACATGTTGCTGACTTATGAAATACAGTATTACGGTCATGAGGGCATTTATGCAAAGCTGTGTGGTCTGTTTCTCTTCATTCATCATACAACATTATTGCTAATGTGTTTAAATGTGCTCCCTTTCTTACAGTTCACACATAATAAATGTTTGGTATATCCATATATACATGTCATCATGAATAACTGTTTTAAATTCCAGCTGAGTTGTTTAAGATTAGAAACATGGAGCAGCCCAAACAAATTGGGTCTTATCTCTGTTTTTCCAGACTTCAACTTGATGTGTACTGAACAATTGTATATACAGTATATATTTATATTTCAAATGCTGATCATGTTCTCCACTCAATACACTTGCAGTTGTAAGTCATTTTCTGAACCGCTCTTTTTTTCCCCAGAAAGGGAAAACGCACCAGAAAAAGTTACTGAACCATAAATAATGCACTGCTCAGACATTTAACTTTCAAGTTACTTCTTATTTGTTTTGGAATTGGAATTGTTTTTATTTTCCCATTCAGACATAGTGTGCTAAAAGTAAAATGTGGTAAAAACAAGCTCCTGAGAAGCTAAATACCATGACTATTAAAACTAGTGTGTGTGTGGTGTTTTTTTTATTATTATTATTTGTTAACTGCAAATTCATGCCAGCATGAACGGAGACCTCCTTCAGCTATGCAGATGCTTTGATAGTTACCAGGTAGATAGTGTACAAACTGTGATCGGATATATTTTAAAAAGTACAGTATCCCAACTGGAGTCTTGAACATGGACATTGATTTTTTTGTTTTCTCATTTCACAAAATAATAATAAACTACAGAACAAATATACCCCAGTGGTTCTTGCTAATAATTTTGATAATGTGATCGTACCAAATTATAAATGCATTTGATCCACATTAAAACTACTTTTAAGTCACTCCTTAGTAACCATGGTATACCCCCGTTCATGCAGCCGTATCCATATACAGATCCAGATCCAGAGGCGCGGCAACCCACATCACAGCCAAGAAACCCAGAGATGGAGCAGAAAGCCAAAGCTTTACGAGGAAGAATGTAAGTTAAAGCTTGTCTATCACTTTTGCCAGATGGGACAAGCTGGTATTGTAACAGCAAAGTTATTGTAGTGAAACCAGTGTTCACTGGCATCGTTTTATATGTAATGCGAGAAGAATGTGCCTTTTTAAGTTCTATTCTGTTCACTATTCAGCATGGTGTGTGGGAAAACATTTGGCTTTAACCTGTTTTTGCATAAATAAAACAGTTTGATTCTTTTATTCGTGTTTCTTTGTTTGTTTTGGTTATTTGCTGATTACTTGCAAAACGTCTATGAGGTGGAATATGCAATTTCAATTTTATGATAGTCCAACACGATGTTGGCTTTCAACAAAAAATAAACTTTCTTGCTCAGTAACCGGTCACAATACCTTCATTGTTTGTTATTTAATGTAACAGTGGAGTGGCGAGTAGCAAATTGGAAGTTTTGTAGTTCTCCATATTCAGTGCTATTTCTGGAATAATACTTCTTTGTTTCAAAACCTGAGAGGCACCGCTTTTTGTAGCTCCTTTTAAGCACTATACAGACTATACATTAGAAACATGTTGAGGGTCAGTTGAGAAGCATTCTATAGGTGCTGAAGAATTTGTATTTTAAACAGACTTCTAAGCTGTTTGAATACAGAGCCAATATCAGTAAACCTGTAAAATATATGCATTTGTTTACAATATTACATATATAGTATATGAATATAGTTGCATGGCCAAGACCAATAGTTATCTCTTGCACTAAACTAGAAGTCTGCTGTTTTAGGGTGGATTATTTCTCCTAGAAGCCTTTACAATGCTGAAAGAGTTAAAACGTCAATAATCATAAACATAAATATGATAATAATTTAAATCAAGTGACCTAATTTAAATATGAACTTTTTGTGTTTCATTCATACCTACAACACTTAACTATTATACCAATTCAAGCAGGAATGGAACAGCACCTCCAGTTGATTACAACAATGATAGTCTCTTTTTGATCTTGGTTTTGTTTTATTTTATTTTAGGTTTGTTCTTAATGAGTTGATACAAACAGAGAAAGACTATGTCAAAGACCTGGGCATCGTAGTGGAGGTAAGTTTGTTTTTTGTTTAAGACTAACATTAAATAGCTGGCAATGTATGGGAATATGTGAACAGTGTACATTTTATTTCCGAAAAGCAACTTTGTGGTTTAAAGACTCAAAAGCACCATTAGACATAACATTCAGATCAAATGAACATCAACAATTGTTGGAGTTAATCCTTTGTTATATACTTTGTTAACCCTGAGGGAGCATCCTTGGGTCTCTTTGCCTTGTATAACATACTACATACTTGCCTTTTGTGGACAATTTTACCAATACTTTTCTGTTTGATTCTAAATTAGTTTCATTTCTTTTTTAACATCTATTTTTACACTATATCCGGTACAGCTGTTGTCAATACATATCATATCCTCTTGGTAGTCTGTCTAATTCTGTGTTGTTGTTGTTGTTAATCATCCATTTTAGTTGAAACATGATTCACTGAACTGCTCCAGCTTACCCAAGCTGTAAACTTTTGATTTAAATGAAATCACTTTCAAAACATTTGTTTTACTGGCACATCAAATGTGAGGCACCATCAAATGGCTGCTTGTTGTTTGTTTTTTCAAACAGGGTTTTATGAAGACTATTGATGAAAAGGGCTTCCCTGAAGATGTGAAAGGAAAAGACAAAATTGTTTTTGGAAACATTCATCAAATTTATGACTGGCACAAAGAGTAGGTTTTTGCCATCAGCCTTTATTTGACATAACAATTCACTGTACATTAAACACTTAATAATACATGCCATACAATCGGACATTCAATTAATAAGCTACATTTACCTGAACTACACTGTAAAAAGGTATTATCGTACATAGCACATATCAAAACATCACAGGGGTTAAGTATGTCATAGTTATTTAAATGCATGTACAGGATATTTATAAAATGCACCATTTCGATCCATTGTTACCGCACCTCAGCTGAGTTATAAATTGATAATCTGCTTGCAGTTTTTTCCTGGGTGAACTGGAAAAATGCCTTCAGGATCATGATCGGCTGGCTGAGCTGTTCATAAAGCATGTAAGTTTCTTAAAGCAGGCTTTTGCACATTCTGTGAATTTTCACTGGACCTAGCAAAACGGAATTTACGCAAGCCTGAATTTAATATAAAAGTAATCCTTATATTTACAGGCAGGTGTCACCTCACCATGCAGTTTAGGGTTTGCTTGGCAAGATCTTTCAAACATAATGAAACATTCACTTGACTGCTATATTAATTAAATACTAGAAAGTTTATAGGATGTTGTTGCTGACCAATTGCGGTTACCGCTAATGTGTTGCATTATGTGTAGTCTAATCGATTTGAAGTAGGTCAGTTATTAAACCTGCCTGCATCTGTTTTGTTACAGGAGAGGCGATTGCATATGTATGTGGTGTATTGCCAAAACAAACCCAGATCTGAGTGTGTGGTAGCTGAATATGATGCCTACTTTGAGGTAAGCAATTTTTTTTTTTTTTTTCTGTTATACTTGAAGAGTGCATTGTGTTTAAGAACAACTTTTTACCTCTACTTGCATAACAATGTGATCGCACTTTTAAATGTAGCATTATGAATAGACAGATCTTTTACTACACACCAATCCAGTACATCAGGAAAGCTAATTTAAGATGTATACTATTTCTATTACAAAAACAAATAGTTTTAGGCTTGTGTTACTAATGTTATAAAAAAAAAACTTTATTTTATTTTTTAATTGCATAGGAAGTAAAACAAGACATAAACCAGAGGCTCACAATCAGTGACTTTCTTATAAAACCAATCCAGAGAATAACAAAGTATCAGCTGCTTCTCAAGGTAAGAGCATTTTCATATATATATATATATATATATATATATATATATATATATATATATATATATATATATATATATATTTTTTTTAATGCATGATTATAGTTTTAATAGCAGCTATACTAAATGGAAACAAAATTTGAATCACATTATAATCTTATGTGCTATATATTAGATCAAACACAAAGTAGGTCAGGCACGCTACACTTAATATTCTGTGCAAAAAATGTAATAATTCTGTATTCTTTGGTTCAGGACTTCCTAAGGTTTACTGAGAAGGCTGGAATAGACTGTCTGGATATAGAGGTATGTAAATTGATTTTTTTTTTTAAATCTGTCATCTTATTATTATTATTATTATTATTATTATTATTATTATTATTATTATTATTATTATTATTATTATTATTATTATTTTAATAAATGCATCAAAATAATGTGTTCTGCAACTATCAGAGGCATGTTTAGTCACCTAATAAAACTCCTGTATTTAACTTAATTATAGCACAATAGAACTGCAAGTTATCAGTTGTAATTGAATCTGTGAAATGTATCCTTGTAGCTTAGCCCCCTACATGCAAATCTATGTAGCCACTTCCTTGCAATAATGAAACAGACTAACCCCCTTGATAGAGCTGACACTTAATATTATCTGTACTGTATTCTGTTTTACCAGAAAGCCGTTAACTTAATGTGCCTCGTTCCTAAACGTTGCAATGATATGATGAATCTCGGACGTCTGCAAGACTTTGAGGTAATGAATTGACAAGACAGTCCGCTGTTTATGTTTTTCAAGTAACTGAAAGGACTGTAATGTGGCATTACCCTAGCCCTTGAATTTCATTACGTTTCTTATTTCTTGAATGCTATTAAGATAAGATCCATACATGCTAGTCAAGGTGAGATAAGGTGATTTGTAACTGTGATAATGAAATCTGCACCAGAGACAGGGATTTACAGGGACACCTGGTTAATGGGCTGGCCACAGTTGCTCCTGATTCCTTTCATTTGCTTCCCCTAACTTTGATGAACCAACCTTTTATTAATACCAATTAGAGTATATTTCATTTTTTTTTTTACTTGTAACAGAAAAGCAGGTTTTTGTTCTTTTTTTTCTAGGGCAAGCTAACTGCGCAAGGTAAGCTTCTGCAGCAGGACACTTTCTACGTGGCGGAGCAGGACTCTGGAGTACTGTCCCGCAGCAAGGAACGCAGGGTCTTTCTCTTTGAACAGATTGTCATCTTCAGTGAGCTCCTCAGGAAAGGCTCCTCAATCCCAGGCTACCAGTTTAAGAAAAGTATTAAGGTATGTTGTAGAAATACTGTAGCATCCAGATTATCCAGGCTAAATGTAATCTGATTAACGCTGTTATTTGATTAACATCCTATATTTTTTCTGTAACACACAAAATAGGTACAGAAATCTGTTAACACAGTGTTATTATTACATACAATATCATACTTACTAAGCAATATTAAACATCAAAACAAACAAATTGACATAAAAAAAATCCGCCATGGAGTATGTTTTGCAAATTATCAACATAAAGCAGCTCATGTCTCCACACTTAGCGACTAAAGTTCAATGGAAAATGTACAAAATGATTTGGTCCTTCTGCTTTCATCCATAATAGGCAAATACCTGTATCCATTAAGCACAGCACACTGTATCCATATAAGCATTTGTTTTATCCTGTGTAGATGAGTTACCTGAGTATGGATGAGAATATTGACAATGATCCCTGCAAGTTCGCTCTGTATTGCCGAGGTTCTTCAGAGCGGGTTACACTCCAGGCTGCCAATCCAGACATTAAGCAGGCCTGGGTTTATGATATCAGCCAAGTTCTGGACACCCAGAGGGATTTCCTGAATGGTATGTAACATACAGATACTATCCTTGTCTTCAGGATTGTTAATTCAAATAAAATGTACTGTGTCTTTGTTTAACCTTTACTTTTGTCCAATCCACTTGTTATAGAAGTTTACGCACATGTTTTACCTGTTAGGTAAAGGCCAAAGGCAAAAATAGCAATATAGCAATGAGGCAACTATGTAGGTAATGAAGGCTTTGGGCTCATTTATCAAGGAAGAAAGAAGCTAATGGGTAATTCTGTGGGCTATCCTGAGTTTTTGAAAGGTAGTTATAGGCATATGACCCCTTTTTTAAACGTGTTGTGCTGGAAAGTGGTTTATGTAGTTATGTGTAAAAAATGATGTCTGAGTAATGTTATTGGTTTCTCATTGCAGCCTTGCAGTCTCCGATAGAGTATCAAAAAAAAGAAACATGTGCCCATTCATTAACGAAATCCCAGCCCAGCTGTAGGATATCCCAGTCGAATAACCATCCCCATTCCTCAACCCCAGTCGGAGCTGAAAAACCTCCAAAATCCAGCCGGAACCCATCACTACCAACTTTAAAGATATCTACCTCTAATGGCAGCCCAGGCTATGACCACCATACATATAAAGACAGGAATGAACAGGGAAAGGTCAGTTATTTAAAACAAGTCATCTTGAAAATAAAAGAAATAGACTGATATCCAGGACCACTTTTTAAAATAACTATCTGGGGAAAAGGAGTTTAGTGAAATGAATATAAATTACAATGGTATACAGAAGTTACTGTTTTATATCCACACCATTTATTGTGAACATTTTCCCAAAACACATTTTTCCACAGCTTGAAAATCAATTAAATTGGGCAAAAATGACCCAGTTCTGTAACATATGTAACATTTTGTTATTATTTGTCTAATTTTTACAGAATGATATAGCCGGATGTAATGGGGCCTCATCTACTATGATGGTGACCCAAGACTACAACGCACTGAAAGAGAATGAGATATGTGTCATTCAGGGCGAGATGGTGCATATCCTCGCCATCAACCAGCAAAATATGTTCCTGGTGTACCGGCCTGCAAATAATATTTCCCCAGCTGCTGAAGGCTGGGTTCCAGGCTATATCCTGGGTCCCATGAATAAAACCTTCACAGAAAATGCTGAAGGAAGCATCAAGTAAGTGACACTTGGCTTCCCTGGGAGCACTGTATGGATTTTAGAGGAATTGAAAAAGATGGTGGAGTTCCCCTGCTGCTTTTACCCACAAGTCCATTGGAACAAACTTTTAAATGCTGGATTAAAGGCAGGGGAAGTCTTGTTTGACAGCTCTTTTTTTGTTTATTGGTAAAATAATATATAAATAAATACATGGACTTTTAAGACAGTCACGGCTTGTTTCATGTTAACAAATCTTACAAGAACGTGGAACTGACTGGACGGTTTTTATTTCTGTTTTAAGTTTTGAATGTTTTGCTTTATTTAAACATTTGGCAACAATGCCTTATGTTGGACTGAGGCCTGACTTTCCAAAATGAGAGTTGTTTTATGTTGTCTATGGCAATTTGTTTGTACAGCTTTTTTTATTATTTTATTTCCTTTTTTTCATGATTTTAAATATGTTGGCAGTATACTGTAAAAATATATTTTGTTTTTGTTTGCCAAGACTCTTTTCCGTACATTCCTGTATAAAATATTTTGCACTATTTAAGAAACCCATATTAATGAAGTCAGGTTGTGCAATATAATGATAGTCACAATGTTCATCATTGTACCTGTAATGTAACTAAGAATTTAAATGTAGTATTTTAAATATGTAAAATACATTTTCAACTTGAGCATGATTTAATGAGGCAAAATACATTTAACTTGTTTTGCTTACTAAACCTTCAAAAGTGATATTTAACAGCTGTGGTTAATAGTACACATGCAGAGCAGTAGGCTTCCAAATTACAAAGTTGGGTCTTTTTAATGTTAGAAACTTAGAATGTTAATAATGTTTAAAGCATCAAAATCAGTTTCAGCCGTTATCAGACGATATTGATTAAGTTTGTGAACCTATAGTTGTTTAAAAAGTGATGCAGTTTTTTTTTTTCATAATCTGCAACGGTTTGCTTTTTAGGATTTATTTAGCAGGTGTAATACTTTCTCTAATTCCCCAAGGCAAGTTAAAATATATTAATACAATACATCATTATTGTGGCTTATCATTACGTACTGATTAACACCCAACCCTAAATGATGAACCATTTTCTGAATTGTAGACTACATTAAATCTGGAAATTTTTTCCTCTTTGAAAATGTTTTGTTGTATGTTACTTTTTATAAAGCGTACCCCTTTTGTGAACTAGCACATAGAAAATGGATTAGTGGCTTACCAATGGGCTGGAATATGTGATAAAACTTTTTTTCTTTCCATTTAGATTTGTAGTGTTGCGGTATTAACATGAACACATTCAAATGGATGAATATTTACTGTATGTTAATAACCTCGCAGACAAAAATCTTCATTCTCAAGATGGAAAGATCTACCCAATTTGCAACCACTAGTAAAAAGAATATATATGTGTTCTAAAACTATGGTCACAGGAGAGCATCTACCTTCGTTAAATTGTGTTTTTATAACAAAGTTATACAGTACCTGCAGCTCCATGCTTTTTTTTTTCTCCAAGAGTTGCATTTACAGTTTTCCCTTCCTTTGCAATTTTGTGGCCTGGCTATGATGTTTAGCTTTTTTTTTTTTTTTTTAAAGCTTTCACTACCAGCTAAAGCTTTTTTTTATTTTAAAGAAATATGGATGATGTCCTATACCCACCCTCTCCTCGAAGCCTGTGACCCCTAATTTTACTGGTGCATTTTTTGGTATAACAGGAAGTCTCTTTCTTGGCACACCCTGCGTATGAGAAAAAGAGCAGAAAAGGAGAGCAGTGGCAAAAGTGACGCAAAGGTAGAAAATGGATCTCGTAAACCCAAGGAAATTCTGAGCAACAAGGTCCCTGTTAAAGTGAGTAAGCAGGCATTTAGGGACCGTAGGCCACCTGCCTCCCCACACTGTTAAACAGCTTGGCTTACTTTTTTTTTATGTGCACGGCACTGATAAAAAAAATAATTAAAAAAAAACATTCTTCACTGGTTTTATAACACAAAGAAATGTCGACTAATCTTTCCGTGATGGAACCGCAAGAACCTTTCAAGATTGTGTTTGTTTTGCACAGATGGATTTTAAATGTTACCAACTTGTTAATGCCTCCAGCAAGTTGCCATTTTAAGATTTTCTTTTCATGTTTTTGCAGGGATTTACTTTTATAAATCACAAAGTTATTTAAAACATTTTTTTGGGCAGAAAGCATGCTACCAGTTTCACTTTATTCTTTATGAATTGAACAGACTGACCGACGACTATTTATAAAATGGACTGAAAAGTCTAAGATGGTCTCAAATGGTTTCTTTGCATAAAAAAAAAAAATCATTAAAAGGTACAGGAGATGATCTATCTATTTTACCCATTCTGATTTTTTTGCAGTTTGGTAGATATAACCGCATGGAAATGCTTGCTTGTTAAGACTTTATTTTATACTACACATTATTGGGGATTTTTTAAAATATAAATTATGGTCCTTTTCAAACATGATTCTACTTCCAAAAGAACCCAGTTCACTTTGAATGGAAACAAAGACAAAAAGAAATGCAAGTAACTCGATTCCTTTTGAAGTCACATTACAACTTTGCACTGAGACAAACAAACCAAACGCTGTTTATATGCCCAACAAACCGGATTTAGCCTCTTTGGTTGATCTCAGTTCAGTTCAATTGAAATAACTCTAAAGTGGTGAGTTCTTTTGGAATGTTGATTTACGCTGTCAAAGGAACTGAACCACAATCCATTTGAAAGAAACTTTCCAATTGATCAAGAGTGAGCAGGCCCTCAAACCCAAGATTGTATGAATAATCTGTTAAGTAACATGCATTGTTTTAAGATGCTGTTACTTTAAGACCACCATGTTTTAGGAACAGCAGCCTAAAATACTAACTTATAGTAAAGTGTACATGTTGTCAAAAAAAAAAAAACAGTATTCTACATAGAAAATGAACAGGAGGTTATCATACACTTTAGTTCTTGATGAAGATAGAGGTGGACTGTTAGGTTCAGCCCTCCATTGGGACAACAATAAGATCAAATCCAGTATCTTTTCAATGGAGCCTTTCATTAGACTTTCTGTCTGCTTTACAAAACTGGTTAAACCTGTTGGTGAAGAAGCCTGTTCAAGTTCTGTAACAGTCCCTTATGTTTCAAATTCTTAAGATGTTTGTTTAGTTCAGTACATACTGTAGAAAATGTTTCCCATGTTTTGAGAACACTTAAAGAACAAGTCCATTGCTCATCCAGGCATATTAATGCAAGTACTCTGCAGTCTCAGCTCTAACTTTGCTTTCTCTCGTTCCGCACTACAGGAATCTAACAGTTCTGAGGAGTCAGATTGTGATGAACTAGACCCCAAAACTAGCATGGAGGTAGTAATGTATATCAACTCAAAATGCATGCAGCCCATGAAGACCTATTTTCCTATTTTTATCCCTCCGTAATTCCCATGAATCCCACTTAGATGCTCTGCACAAGTATCACCAGTAAAGTTTCAGCTTCAGCCTCAGCTTGACACTGGAGAAACCTGAGGGTCATGGGTTAGTTGAAAACAGCAAGACTCCAGTTTGGGCTTTTCATCACCCTGTCATTTAGGAAACTCACCCCTCCTAACCACTCCCCAACCTTAAGGCATGCTTAACCAAGACCTAACTCCTCTCTAAACCCAACTCATTTCAAATGGCAACCAAGCTAGCAGTGCTTCAGGTTGCAAACATGTCCTACTAGTCCACCAGTGTGCAGGGCCTCCATGCTGGGAACACACCCTTCCCATCTCTGTGTTTTATTTGAAATGACCAATTTCATTATCTATTCCTGGGAACAAAATGTTAAAAACTATTTATGTATGTAAAGTCAGTGTTTTTAAACTTGTATGTCAATGGACTGGTTTGTTTTTGAACAGCAAGATAGCGCCTGAAGATGGCTACCTGCTGCAATGTTATAATGAAAATAAACACCAAAGGAATGCTGGTAATACTTTGCAATAAGATGTAGTTATTTGTATAAGAATTGGAATAAGGCAGTTCATATGACCAAATGACAGATTTATCATTGGAAATCAACTTGAAATAGTAATTAGTTCATACAGTTTGTAATTGCATTTCAATTCCCACCTCTTGTTGTAGATTGTTACCTGACTGCTTGTTTGTTTTTCCTCCTCTAACTTGGTTATAAATTATCTTCAACTGTACACAAGCTGGGATTTCAAGCTGTGAGAATGAATGCCGATAGCAATTTAAAGCAAGCAGAAAATATTAGGCCCATGAGGGATTACTTGTTCCAGTTTTAGGTTACAGAAAGCTGAAATAACCTGTTTAAAACATGCTGTTTTTTACTTTACATCAGGAATTGTATCTTGATAAACATTGTACGCAAAAGACTTGGAGTTTCATTCCAACAGGCCACACTGTTCAGTTGTTGACCACATAACTGCTACACACTATTGTTATGCTTATGTGTTTATAATGTGGATCTGCATCCGCCACGCGAAACTCACCTGTCTACAGATTAAAAGGCAACAATTTGTTTTTAATTGAAAACATTTTGATGATGATTATACACACAGCACAACCTAATCGTGTGATTTAAAAGTTTAACCAGCTTTCAATTGAAATGTGTTTTTCAGTGTATATATATATATATATATATATATATATATATATATATATATATATATATATATATATATATATATTCCACTTATGCTATATTTTAAATATATTCTAAACATACCTATGTGTGTGTAAAAAAAAAAAATGTATGAACAATGAATAAAACATGTGCTCTGTCATATGAGAATTTCTGCAGGTTTGGAGCCACAACAATACAATGTAATAACCAGTTACATTTTAAATATATTTAAAATATAACTTATATTTGATGTATAATTATTACATTTGTGGTACATTTCAGATACAATCTAAAATACAATGTTCAGACATTTACATCAAAACTGCTTTTTAAAAGTGAATTAGTTTTTACTGTATGTGGCTTTCATACAGTACATTGTGCACATTAAATGGTAAAGAAGCTCAGATAAATATGGAACAATGCTGCCACCTGGTGCTGATGGAAACCGAATATCTTCTGTTCATTTGGGTAATGTGCTTTGGTTTTGTCTTACATAGGCTTCCAAAATGGCTCCTAGGAAACCATGTCAGCTCTGGTTTCACTATACTTAAATTCAACTTCAGCTCGGGACTCCACATGTTAAAAAGCCTCAGAATGAAACTAATTAAAAAAAAGAACAATGTCTATTAAACATTGACTATATATATATATATATATATATATATATATATATATATATATATATATATATATATATATATATATATATATACAGTTAAAAAATATACTTTGCTTGATGTTGCTTGTAGAGACGAAGTTGGTCGCACACTCAGAAATCTCTTCTTCTTTAAGAATGATGAAGACACACTGTATGTGTCGACACACTTTGTGTTTTGTTTTGTTTCAATAATAATAATAATAAAAGTTTCATAAAACAAGCGGAATGTTATGTATAATATTAGCAGTCAAGTCTTAAAGAAGAGATTTCTGAGTGTGCGACCAACTTGCTGTGTATGAATGCCTTGATGATTTTATATATATTACACTTACACATACACACAGTGCTCCCCCTTTGTAAGGCAACCCTTTATACTGCGGAACAGGTTATAATTTGGTACGGTCATTGCTCCCATTACATATAATTAACCAATGCTGTCCAGAAACACAAAGAAGGATTAATACAAGTGCTGGGGCAATAGAAAAAGGAAATGAGTATAATTACATTCTAACAATCGCTTATTTGTGTCTTTCACAGTTACTGAATCCAAATTTTATTCAAGAAGGTAAGTTCACTAAAATTCAAATAACACGCTTGGACATTGTGCTCTTCAATGGAATGAACTGAAAAATAATAACAATAACAGAGAGTATATAGGAATAATATTCAGAATTATTTTTAAGACGGGATCGTACAATTCACTAAACCGATAAATCCTTCACAGGTGTTTTACAAATAAGGAGTTTTGGTAGTATTTGAAAATTCAAAAATCACTTGACCGCGTATATTCCAAAGATATTGTGTAGTATAGTATAGTAGATCATATGTATAGCTGGCCAGCTACCAGCTTTTTACACAGAGTTTTGTATCCCTGGGATGACAGTAACCACATTGGATTTATCAAATCCACAGCAATTGTAAGCCCTTAATGGAAAATTGGAACAGTCAGTTTGTGTAAGTGGCCTTTGTCGACACAAAGTGTGTTAAGGAACACCACAGGTCAATATGTGGATCTTTCTCTAAAAGCTGATGCAAACACTGCATTCTGTATAAAGGACAAGGGTCTATAAGATGGCAATTTGCTCACAAGTGATGACCAAGAATGATATATTTACTATGGAAGTTGCTTCCCCTTTTTTATTTGCAGAAATTAACTTGCCACATCATTATTTTTGCAACGGGTATTGAAATACATGCAGTCCCAGTTGTACAATTTGGCCCATTAAAAACTTTCCATCCATTGTTTTTAATGTGAGCACCACCTTTAAACAATATGTCACAATACTAAACAACACACTGAAGCCTGAAGAAGTTGTTTAAAGATGGACAAAAAATCCTAAAATGAGCAAAATTGCACAAGTGTATATATGATTTGGCCCAGGTTTGAGTGAGATAAAATGCATGATGGCCGTTCATAAGCCAACGAAATAACAAACAGCCACGCCTTCGTAAAGGTTTCACTTACACAAGGAACATTTCTGTTTAACCATATTTGTGTTGAATGAGACACAGCATGAGCCAGATTGCAACAGGGATGAAGAAACATTTGCTCTAATCAACATTTGGGCCGACGATTCAATCCAGAGAAGCTTGGATGGAAGCGTCCGTGACAAGCTGCTTCCAGGGCATTGATACACGCATTGTGTGCTTGTGTCTGTCACCCAGGTCAACCCTGCTTTATCAAAAGCAGTGTGAAATCAGCGTACCGACCTGCATGACACGGGTTCCAACCCGGGTAGAGCATACCAGTGTGAAAGGGGCTAGTTGTAGACCACATTTTCCCTGGCGTACCTGTGAACTGATCAACCACTCTGTGTACGTTTACTATGAGAAAAAAGTTAGAAAAACTGTGGAATAACATAAAGCCCTTAGAATGCATGTAATGGTTTCTACATTAGTTGGCACAATTTGACACCACTAGTACCAGTATACATTAAAGATATTATACTAAAATGTGTCATTGTATTTTATTAACAGTTGCACCAGAATTCCTAGTCCCCCTTGAAGATGTGACATGTTCTTTTGGTCAAACAGTAGTACTGTGCTGTAAGATCTGTGGACGTCCAAAGCCAAACATAACCTTGAAAGGACCTGACCAAAATCTGGTTGTTAACAACATTCGCTTCACTATAGATATCAGGTACAGAGTTAATATTAAAGTATTTCCTGTGCACTTTTTAAACAATAGATGACTTGAGTATTAACAGAAGTGCATTCATGACATAAGACACAGGGCTATATTTTCACTGTTTACTCTCTGATTAACCTCAAACAGCTATACACACTATAGTTGTTTGCTGATCAGTTTTATATAATTTACAGGAAATGTTCACCTTTCAAAAAATAACTTAATCAGATTGGAGTAAAGGCTTTGAAAATATGGCCTATAATGTCAAACCAGTGCTACTATGAATTACGAAAGGTGTTTAATGTCTACTTTGTTGAAGACCTATAGAGGCAAGACTATATTGACAAAAAAGCCCAGAAGATTACAGGACTGATTTTTTTAAACCTGTGAGCCTTTGTCTTATGTCTTATAAATACTGTCACCCCCACCCCCTCCACAGTACCCTCCTCCCCAAGACCTTTGCTTAAGTGTTTTGTTGTTCAGAAGCCAAGCCCAATTTGAGTGGGTTCAACCCTACAGTATATTATACATAAATTATACATAAACTTGTTTTATCCCTCTGATTTACCTTAATTCCTATAAGATTGTTTTAAGAACAAACCAAGAGCAAAAAAAGAAAATGAGGGTACACAGCAGATTGTTAGGTAAAACCAAACACAGAAATACAAATTGCCAATCCTGCTTTGCAACTGGGCCTAACTGAAAAGGTACATTCAAATCCAGGTTGTACGAAGAATTACAGAATAATGAGGCACTGTAGAATGAGTTATCCTCTTCAGTTGCATTACACAGTTAATGTAAAGTCATCCAAGAAATATTAAGGACCACATGACAATTGCAAAGGACAGGGTTTGCTGGAGATTAGTCACGTTGTTGAGTACCAACTCGGTAAAACCTGGACAAAGGCAAAGGCTTGCTTTAATCGTACTGCATTTTAATGAAATTACAAGAAAAGCATTTGTTTCTGCAGCCATGGCATGAGCACATTATGTTTAAAGCACAATGAATAGACTTTTCAGATTTCATTTTTTCTTTTTTTGTCAATTAACTTTACAAGGTCTGTTTGGTATTTCTATTGTATCACTTGATTATTTTTTTTTAAATAAATAAATAAATACATTCCAATATTTATCTATGTACATATAATGTACAAGGAAATATATGTTGTAAATGAATAGAAATTATATCAGAAATGGGAAGACTGGTGTTTTCACTGACAGGGATATAGTATATGTATCTATTTTGTTTGTTTGTTTATGTTTGTTTAGATTAAATTAAAATTGTTTTGATAAAAAAAACAGCAACACCATGCACCGTATACTACTGTGTGAACTACATTATATGGACTAAGCAATAGACCAAAATGTGTAAGCTCATAGTACTTTGTACTGGTTTTTGACCATTGCATATTAAGAAGTCTAAATAGATGTTATCTTTGCTTGCCAAATGGTTTGCTTCTGACCTATTAAAAAACAAATTTTGTTCCAGGGATACTGGAGAGATCTTGCTGAAGATCTGTAACCTGATGCCTCAGGACACTGGCATTTACACGTGTGTGGCAGTAAATCAATATGGAACTGCATCCTCATCAGCGTCAATCAAAGTACAAGGTTGGCATGGCGATCAGTGGGAACTTGTGGGGGTTGCTTACAGTCTAGGTTGTAATTGGCTTAGAGTGTTTTGTTGCCCCTCATCAGGATTAACAATAATTGAGAGCTCTTAACTTTGAGTAGGCCTACTCTTCTTACTCCTCAAAACATTAAACCGAGAATCAGGCTTGTTTCTGTCATGTGTGAGTAATATGATACTCTTTCTTGCTACAGGTGTTCCTACAGCGCCAAGCCGACCCGAAGCTCAAGAAAGAGGCTGTACCTCTGTGATTCTTCGTTGGTTACCACCAGCTAGCACAGGACACAGTGCCATTTCAAGTTACACTGTGGAATACAGAGAGGAAGGTATTACAATCTATTTTCAAGCCTGGTTGCAAAGAAGATAAAAAATAAATGCCCTTAAGCCTTTAAATTACACAGAGGGCCTGATTTTCAAAGCAACTCATGTTAAGTAAATCTCGGGTAATGATGCACTGCACCTAAATTTAATTTAAGTTAAAATACAAGGCAAAGCAGAATTATACCTTTAAAAGTAATACAAGTCAATACATTTACAAAAAATCCATTAACTAAGTTTTAAAAACAGGCTCATTATGTGGTGTCCATACTCTTTCATATAATACTGAAAGAATACATTTACTTTTGAACCACTCCTTCATTTTGCATTTGCTTAAAAACATTTACAGTGCAAATCCAAAAATCCAATGACCATTATCTTTGCAATAGATTCTTTGCCATGGCAACAGTGTGTTGTCTCAACCCTGGACACCTTCCTTTTGATTGAGGACCTTACCCCAGGAGGACAGTATCAGTTCAGAGTCAGTGCCAGCAATCCCTGGGGGATCAGCGCCCCAAGCGAGCCATCAAATATTGTAATGCTCTCCAGCAATGGTAAGTGGTGTTCCTTTGATTGACACAGTGCTTCAAACGTTTTCTTCTGTACATTTTACATGGAATTGAAATGTTATTATAGTTTACTCTAACACATGGATTCAGAAATCTGCATAATTACACAATTTCTTCTAATTTTTAGACTCTTCCTGTGATGGAACAGGCATTCCATGGAAAGATAATTTTGAATCGGCTTATATTGAACTGAGTGAAATTGGGAGGTAATATGCTCTGTAAACCCTACTTCCATCCGTTTATCTCATGTGATTCTGCTCTGTTTTCTGGTGGAGTTATATTAACTTAGAGATACTGTAGGTTGTGTAGTTTTGCAGTGGCCACCGATTTTAACTTGTATTAATGTATAGCTTCTATCGGTGATGTACAAGCAAAATAAAGTCCATTATTTTAACATCTAGTATTACTTTTCTACTATACATGGCATTGTATTATCCCAAAGAGATTTAGTTATTTTTGCTAAAGCTGCCATGCTCCAAATTTACAAAAATAATAACACTACCAAGAAAAAAAAGGAGAGCTAGTCTGTCATAAAGTGCAGTTTTATCACTCCTGAATGACCTTCACACCCCAAGTAAAGTTTTGCCTCATGTTAAATGCCTTATGACCGCTATGTTTCCGTGTTTTACGTGTATCCATCTGATTTTAGGGGCAGATTCTCAATAGTAAAGAAATGTGTGCACAAGGCTACCAAAAAAGAAGTCGCTGTCAAATTTGTGAGCAAGAAGATGAAGAAGAAAGACCAGGTGGCACATGAGGCAGCCATAACACAACATCTGCTGCATCCCCAGTTCCTTAGTCTTTGTGACATCTATGAATCACCCGGAAGCTTTATATTGGTTTTAGAACTGTAAGTATGGGTCGCCATTCAGTATAATTATGATCATATTCTTAATAATGTACGATTATAATATAATTGTTACTATCCAAATACTAATGTAGTTATGTTCTTCCAAAGTAATAGAATTGAGGATGAATTCTACTTGCATTTTTGTATAGTTTCAAAATGTATTTGAAATATCAAGGTGACAGGACCTCATTCAGATTTTTTTTTAAGCATTATTAGTTAATACATAATTAGAAGTTTATATTTACTATTTTCTACTTTTAAATTCTGTATGTTTGGCTTAAAGTTAATAGGTAACAATTTTAACATTTTCTATCTGCTGAGTTTCATTAAAATATATATATATTTTTTTTTTAGTATGGAAGATGGACGGCTTTTTGATTTCCTGATAAACCACGATGAACTCATGGAGGAAAAAGTGTCTTTTTACATCAAAGATACACTGGAGGCAATCCAATATCTCCATAACTGTAGAGTTGCACATTTAGATCTAAAGGTAATGCTCAAAGAATGCTCAAAAGAACCAGGATTACAAACCAGTATGTTTTCTGAATAAATTATTTAGAGAAGTTATTTTACAGCAACTTTGTTTACTAAATAATATGTCTAATGTTTCTTGGGGCGCTTTTTATTTTTGCTTTAAAATCTAAGTTTACAGTTTAGATGCCAATTATATTGAAAGTGGTTACTAATCACTATATATATATATATATTTATTATTTCAACAGCCAGAAAATCTTTTAGTTGATCTCCACATTCCAGTGCCTCGTGTCAAGCTGATTGATTTTGGCGATGCCATTCAGATTACAAGCCAGAACTACATTCACCCTCTGCTGGGAAACCCAGAGTTTGCTGCTCCAGAGCTAATTCAGGGATCTCCCGTTTCGTTGAGCACGGATATCTGGAGTCTCGGAGTCCTTGCATATGTCATGCTAAGCGGGGTCTCCCCTTTCTTGGATGAGAGCGTGGAAGAGACGTGCATGAACATCTGCAGACTTGATTTCAGTTTCCCTGATGACTATTTCTGGGGAGTAAGCCATGCTGCAAAAGACTTCATTAAGGCAGTCCTTCAGGTGAACTCTAGAAAGAGACCCACTGCTTCCACTTGCCTACAGCACCCCTGGCTGCACGCTCCCAGCAGTGCTTACTCCAAAAACCCCTTGGATACCTCTCGACTGGCTTCTTTCAATGAGAGACGCAGACAGCAGAATGATGTCTGTCCTGTAACAAATATCAAGAGCTTCATGACTAGCAGTATGGGCCACACATTGTAAAATGTTTCGATACGTACAGCAGGATGCAAGACCCTTACAATAGCAGGTGGAAAGGGGCCTTCTACAATAGAGTACATCATAAAGGTTTAAGACAAACATACCTTTTCATAAAACATATACAGTTTGGGTTACTTCTGTGTTTTATTTCAGTCAATGTGTGTTACCCGAAACATAAACAGCAGTACATAAGCAGGGCAAAATCACAAAGGGATAAACTATACAAGTTCTGTTTTAAGGTTCAACTCCAGTTTTCTTTTTTTATTTCGGGGCTGTTTAACATGAAGTGTGTAAAAAATTGTAATAAAAACAGAGTTTAAACACAATACCAGACACATGAGTCAGCCAGAATACCTTCACAGTGGCGGTAAACCAAAGGTTCCATAATGAGACTTCTGTACGTACAAAGGTGTTTGATCAGTTTCTGCAAGAACAGAAGCACATACAACTCTTTGACAGAATTTAGCAAGCAAAATTTGAATTTAATTATGTACTGTATTTAAGTATGTATTTATACATATGTTTTAGTTTTTTTTGCAGATATAAACAGTCTAACCTTTAGAAAACTGCAAAACTGGTGGTGATATCTATAAACTCTGGAATTTGTAGAAAAAGAATTGGTTATTCAGGTAGAATGTAAAATATGTATGTATTTGACAGTATGAGGAATCAGACATGACTTATGTAGTATAGGGGCTGTTACCTATTACTAATGCATAAGCCTAACCTACAGAAGACCTTGAAACATGCAATTCCACTGAAGCCTAATAAAATCCCTGTACCCCTAGGCATGATGATAAAGCAGATGAAAAAAATGAACTGACTTCCTAAAATGACTTTGTATAATTCAAAAATACACGTGCTGGACTTACTCAAGCATTGCCCCAAGCGAATCTCCTTAGAGATTCAAGACACACTATTGTAATTGAACCTACTTTTTCTATAGATGTGAGCCAGTGGTAAAGGCACTTCATTAATGGAGCAAATGATGTAAGGACTAATGCTTGGTTCAATTAACACACTGATTCTGTAAACACTGGATTGAGGTGACTGGATTTTGAATTGTAATAGCATAATTACAGCATTTGCAAATAATATACCTATAAAGAAGTCACAATAATAATAATGTATTTCATTTAGAGATGGTTTTGCAGACCACATTGATGAGAGAGTTAGGGACATGGTTTATTGAGGCTTTAGCATTTACAACCAGAAGAAAACAACTTCTGTGGTTCTATATGGAGACAAGGTGATTTTTGTGTGTGTTGCTTATTCTGTTGTGGAAAGATTTGTTTAAGCATTTTTATACTAAATCATCGTCTGTAAGGGAAACTATGTGAAACCTGTCTTCTGTAAGCTTCTTTGCACTTACAATATAAAATATGCTTCAAAGTTTAAAACAAAGCATAAGCCTTTTATACCTCACTATATATATCAAAAAGGGTGCAAATAACTTTCAGCCTTAACAAATACTGTATTTAGTTTCCAAGAAGATCTTAACTTTTATTATTATTGTTATATTGTTTTGTAAAATGATGCTGTGCATAGCCTATTTCATTTGTAATTTAAGAAAACATATTGCGGTGTACTTTTATGTAAAGTGTAATCAAATATGTTTGATTTATTCTGTTTTTAATTTATAATTTGTTTTAGGATTTTTAAAGGTACTAAGTACTGAAAATGTCTAGGGACATACGCATAAGACATTCATGTATTACTGAATAGGTTGCCATTGTTGGCCTGCTTTCTGTTTTTCTTTCTAAACCTGTGTACAAAAGTCAACAAAAACAGTGTATGCATATGTAGTGTTACTTATTTAAGCTGGTTTTGATGTAATACACCAAATGCATATTGATTTTAAATTCCAGCGAATTGCAAAGGTTCTGATTTGCTGGTACATCAATAGGGATATAAGCAGTAAGTTACCTATTCAACCATGTAAGCTTTTTCCATTGCAACAGCATGCAACATACATTAGGAGTTTACTCAAACTGTGTACTGGTTGCCACATTTGTAAGAAGTGGTACAACATGTTGTAAATGGTTTAGCTTCTCCAGTTACAAAATAAACCTGCAAACAAAACCTTTATTATACCACATGCATTGGCTGTTTGTTACTGAATGTTTAATAAACATCCTTGTTTCTCAAATGTCTTCAATTGTTTTATACATACAGTAGTTGCAATTTAAAGAAGGCAGGGACAAGAGGATTTATTTCTTCTGCTCATACAAGAAATGTTGTATGCCCACTTTAAATAAGTGAACTTTGTTTGTCCTTTGGAAATGACGCGTCAGTTGCATCTTTGCATACATTTATATTTTATGGGTAATTTACAGGTGGGGGCAGGATGTGAGGTAACTTTGAAGTACAGTGCCAAAAATAGTGTCTTTGCGGGTGTATAAATTGCAAGGCCCATTTATATGGGTAATTTGATTGGGTACAGGCCATTTCTCATATTAAGAACCAAGGCTTTTAAGATTATCTATCTCAAACGCAGAGGTGATTCACCTAACACAACACACAGACACGTCAACTGCTTGCTGCTGTGAACCTGTCAACAAACACACAGTCACAATAGCAATTCTTATTTAAATTCGCGTTCGTGAATGGCCAAGTCCAATTTAGTCCTAGTCGTGTCTGAAATAGCCAGCCGTTTGTTTATGTCACAAATAGTATAAAGCTATACCCGTTTCTACATTTTCTCCCCTAACTCCTACAATGTAATTATGCAACCGCCCAGAACACATCCGGGTTAATACGTCACTAAATAGCGACGCACAGTCTCCACGTGAAAGCTGGAGAAAAAAATCGTGATTTTAAGGAAGTGTTGGAACTCATTAAAAAAAAAAAAGTATCTAGAAATGGATAATCTAGAAGAACTAGTTATGCACTTGTATGAAATTCAAGCGGTTAAATTCGGCCAGTTCCAGTTGAAGAGTGGCATTTGTTCACCTGTTTATTTTGATCTAAGAGTGATCGTTTCTTATCCAGCTATAATGAACCAGGTAATTATTTCACAAGCTCTGAGCACGCGTCGTTTTTACTAAATCAGTATTAAGTCGTATTTAAGGTATAATTTGTTTTGTGTATAATTTGCTGTTGTTATAAATTGTTGCAATTCGTACTGTGTAACGCTAATTTAGCTGTGTGCAGTAAATCATAAATCGTGTTCACAATATGGCGCGCTATGCGAATTACGTTTTCCCCAATTTGGAATGCTGCAAGTAGGCTTGCCAACTGGCACAAGTGGCACAAGTACAAGTTTTTTTTTTTTTTTAACTCCTCTCTAAACCACAAATGAATCAATTTTAAATCAACAAGCAAAGTGGTTGTGAATTGCGTGAGCGGCTTCAATAAATGCGTTTAATTGTGGTCGTGATTCTATCTGGAGAGCAGCATAACAACATGTATTAAAATTGTACGTTTAATTTTCGTTTAATCTTTTGGTTAATACAGCAAATCAGCAATTCACACACACTTTACATGTTAAATAAAATTGAACATAATTTGCCGTTTAGAGAGGCGAGTTAACCTTATAATAAATAACCTTATAATAAATACAACTTGTTTAAATAGGTCGCCAGCCTCCTCTTCCAATGTGCAAAGAATAGTGGATTGAAGTATGACACCGTGTGTGGCGTCCCATATACAGCATTGCCATTGGCCTCAATCATTTGTTTTTCCAATCAATTACCAATGCTCATTCGGAGAAAGGAAGCAAAGGATTATGGTGTGTAACTTTGGATTTCTTCAAACAATTACATACATATATACTCTGCCATATAGTACAATGCATTATACACAATAACTAAAAAGGAAAAACATAGAAATAAAAATAGCTTACACTCTTGCTGCAACAGTTCATGTAAATAACATTAATGATAAAATCTACCTCTTACTTCCATATATGAATATTTCCCCGAGCAGTGTTTTATGACATCATGAAACATGTAAGTTTTAGGGTAGCAGTATTAAGACCTGCTGCTATTAAATAAGTTAAAATGGTCCCATTGCTGTATGTGACTTTCCTGTTACCTTGAAGTAATTGAGGGGAAACTTCAGATAATACATATGGCTCTATATTGAAGCAATAAAAAAAAGAAAATACAATATAACACTAGTATAACAACAGCACTTACATTCTTCTAAGTAGTTTCTTGCCTTTTGCGCTTACTTCAAACTAACTAAACTGATATATTCAAAGGAACGAAGCGGCTTGTGGAAGGTAATATCAATCCTGGAGAGACTTGCCTCATCATTGAAGATGTGGTCACCAGTGGATCCAGTGTCATGGAGACTGTGGCGGTCCTCAAGAAAGAGGGCTTGAAGGTGACAGATGCCATCGTGTTGGTTGACAGAGAGCAGGGCGGCGAGGCCAGACTGGCAGAGGAAGGCATTCGTTTACACTCTGTTTGTTCCTTATCAAATCTGTTAGACGTTCTTTGCAAAAAAGGAAAAATTGATGCTGAAGTGGTACAGAATGTCAACAAATTTATCCAAGAGAATAGAACCTACAAATTCACAAAACAAAATGGTTCAGCCCCGGCAAAGAAAATGTGTAGAGAATTGAGCTATGGTGCACGTGCTGAGCAGCCAGGAGTCCACCCAATCGCTGCCCAGCTGTTGAAGGCGATGGAAAAGAAGAATACAAACCTGTGCTTGTCTGCCGATGTCACCGATTGCAAAGAACTTCTCCAGCTGGCTGACACCATTGGCCCGCACATTTGTGTGCTGAAGACTCATGTTGACATCTTGCAAGATTTCCAGCCAGAGGTGATCAAGGAGCTGAAAGCCATGGCAGAGAAGCACGAGTTTTTGCTGTTTGAAGATAGAAAGTTTGCAGACATTGGGAACACAGTGAAACACCAGTATGAAGGTAACACTTGGACACTCTTTGACTTGCATACATATTTATATATATATATATATATAAGGGCTGCTGTGATCAGTCTGTACAAAACAGTCTAAAAGGTAATTGTCCACATATTTGGAAAGTATATTACTAAAATTCTCTAATGTGTTCATTCACTAGGTGGTATTTACAAGATTTCCTCCTGGTCTCATATAACCAATGCACATGTGATTCCTGGGCCTGGAGTAGTGAAAGGACTGAGGGAGGTGGGAATGTCTCTGAATCGGGGATGCCTGTTGATTGCACAGATGAGCTCCCAAGGTTCATTAGCCACTGGGGATTACACTAAAGCTGCAGTGAGTGTGTTGTTTTTTTTGTTATGAAAGAAAGGTCTTATTAATTGTGTAGATAAAATGTTATACAATCAGCCCCTTGGTAACATGTCCTTTAATGTGCAAACTTATTATCTGCCTGTTTGCATTAACTTTGCCTTTTATCTGTTGTATTTATAGTATAGTACAGTATGTTATATATTGAAGGAAACAAGCTGTATTTGAGATTGTTTGGGGGCTTCTTGATTTGAAAATGTCATTGAAACAATTTGACTGTAATAATTTGATTATATGAACCAACTGATATTGAAGGAAACAAGCTGTATTTGAGATTGTTTGGGGGCTTCTTGATTTGAAAATGTCATTGAAACAATTTGACTGTAATAATTTGATTATATGAACCAACTGAACACCACCTAGTCCCAATTTGTTTAGATAAGAGTTTTTAATGTATGTTGGACTGATTCTTGCTTAGATATTTCCTTTAGTGAATACTGTATTTGCTATAGTACTTTTTTTCTGTCAATGCACATTTTTAAAAATATTTTATGTATTTTCTGAAAAATGTTTAAGATCCCCAAAAAATCCAACCCAAAATTAAAATGAAAAGAGAAATCCGTCATTAAAATGTTAAGATTGTATAATGTTATGGAACAAGTATTCTTCTGAATCGGAAATGATCCTTGTGCAGTTATTGGTGCGCACAAAGAATGCAGTAATATATTCTGGACAACACTAAAGAGTTCAAACTTGTATTTTTTCACAGGTTAAAATGGCTGAAGAACATTCTGATTTTGTGTTTGGCTTTATAAGTGGCTCAAAATTAACTAGCAAGCCAGAGTTTCTTCATATGACACCTGGAGTACAGCTGCAGTCAGGAGGCAAGTAGAGGTTTGGTTTTGCTTGTTTTTTAAAGGGGTAATTTTTGTTTTATAATAGGCTTCTTTTGAATTTTGTAAACCACAGCACACAACGACAAAACCGTTGGAGAAGTAAAAGGAATGGATGATAAATGGTAGGAAAAAAAAACAGATCGAAAGTATCATTAGCTGTCTTTAAAATGTTTATACTCGCTAACAAAATCTGTTCTAGGACTTCTAAGACTTCAGATGATTCACATGTGATGAGGTTGTGTGGATGTTCATATAGAATGTTGCCAACAAAAAAAATTCTACTGCTAGCCATAAAAGATATAGTTTAGGAAATTATGAATGATTTCACAAACTGGTTTGGGGGAGGAAGTCTTAAACAGCCTGATACATGTTGTTGCATTGGGTCTATTGCAGAACTGACTGCTTTACTTGTGACTGTATTCCACATATGTACCTGTAGCCTTCCTTTGTTAGTGTCACAAACACTATATAAAATCAATAAATAAGATGCTGACTAGTTAAAAATGAACAGTATAGCTAAAACATGCCTAATTCTCTTTCAGGAGATGGTCTGGGCCAGCAGTATCTGAGCCCTGAAGAAGTCGTCGGTAAGAAGGGCTCTGATATCATCATTGTGGGAAGAGGAATTCTAGCAGCCTCGGATCGAGTGGAAGCTGCACAGACCTATAGAAAAGCAGGCTGGGAGGCTTATCTAAAGAGGCTTTCTGTGCCTGGAGACAGCTGCCATAGTCAGCAGAATGAGAGTTGATACAAAATACATCCTGCAGTATAGAGGATAAGCGACCAGGTTTATAAGGCAGAACTTCTTTCTTTTGGCACCACCTTTCCATGCCTACAACTTAAGGGAACAAAGTATTTTATTTTCTTAATAAAAATACTGCAGACATACTACTAATGACAAGTTAAAAATAAAATCTGTACTAATGAAAATGTGCTGCCTCTCATCTGCTTTTTTTCATGAAGCAATTCCCAACTTCTTCCTGTTAAGATGAAATGGAGAGATTTCACTATTTTCCACAAACACCAATATGTGTGTACCTAAGTCAGTACCTAAGACTCACAATACTGTATATTACTTACACTACCCATTGCATAAAAAACAATCCACCCAGTTATACATTGTTTCATTTGATTTTGATTTCAATATAAAGCAAATTCACATTAACTGTCTTTTCCACTGCTTTGTCCTCTCATACTGCATGGATTTGTTAGAATAGTCTGCAGGTAAGCCAAAATATACTCTCTAGGTGAAATTGTCACTGCAAATTAACTTTCACTAAGGGCATTGATTATTTCATCACACTTCTTTATTACACCTGTTTCATATTTTCTTAAATTACATGTATTTTCATATTGTCCCTAAACCTTGGCTATTTAACTTTACTGAAGGGTCATTTTTAACACAGCTTAAGAGAATGTGGAAAATAAATCTATGGTATAAAGTAGAGAGCAGATGGTGTCAGCACAAATTTGAAGTCACTCACAATTTCTCTAAAACCTGGAAATATATATCAATCAATCAATCTTTATATAGTGCCTTTCATAGTGGACCACCATCACAAAGCGCTTTACAAGATGCAGGAACAAGAAAATCCATAATACTTTAAATACAGAGAAATGCATAATACATGATAAACAGTAAAAAAAAAGCATAAATACATTAAATACAGTGGAAAATGCATAATACATGATAGTAGCAGCAACACAGCAGCTAATAGCAGATATCAGGCTTAAAGAGCATGGAAAGCAAGAGAGAACAGATGGGTCTTGAGAGTTGATTTAAAGCGAGCGACGGTGGGAGCATGACGCACCAAAACTCGGATACCTGCCACAAATTTCAAGTAAGCTAGAGAAGTATAGCGAGTTATTATTATTATTATTATTTGTTTATTTAGCAGACACCTTTATCCAAGGCAACTTACAGAGACTAGGGTGTGTGAACTATGCATCAATGAAGAAAGCTGCAGAATTGGTATGTTCACAGAAAATGTTTTCAATTGTCCTTGTACTCGAACTAGTGTAGAAATGCTGCAGCTTATCAAAGATTTTTCATTACCGGCACAGTGTGTGACACATTTTAGCCACAAGAGGGAGTAGGAACATCACGCCGGCCAACACGAGTTCTGTAGAAGCTCTCGACTGATGTCAGTCATTTAGAAGTGGCATCTGTCTGCTGCAGATTGTTCAAGATGGTAACTTTGTAGTTCTCTTATATAACATTCTCCAAAAACTAAGTTTGTAAAAGTGAATTATTTGCATGAGATGTCACTATAGTAACTAACATTGTATTCTGGAGTACAGTATCAGTGAATGCATTTAGATAAATACCTGAAGAGCAGAAGAAATGTTCACACTGATCACTACCCTTTTGTCGGAAATGACACTTCTGTCACAGTGTGGGTAGTGGTGGATTTGAAATAAAATGTCAGGGATTTTTTTTTCCCCCCAAAATAATTATTGAGTCTATATATACAAAGATTAATTTGTACTACATTGCACAAAGTAACATGCATTTTAGTCTGGAGTGCAGTATCAAGTAATTTATGTTCAGCCTGATGACTTCCCATGTACTAGAAAAAGTCTGTGGGTGGTGGCTTTTAAATATTTTTTTTTCCAGGAATTGCTCAGAGGGATACTATACCCCGATATATACAAATGCACATTTCATTTTTCGCTGCTTACCTCAAATACACAATGTACAGAGTCTGACAGAGACTATTGATACAAGAGGGATGTAAAATGAGACTATTCTGGTCTAATTAAAGTCGTTATGCTTTAAAGAATTGTTAAGGCTATCTTTAGTACAGAAAAGTATGCCAAATGTTATATATTTCAGTTATTATATCAATCAGGACAACTATCAAGTAAAAAAAATGAATTTGCACTTTATCAGAAGGGAATGATTCGTCATCATTAAGCATGCAATAGAAGGTTTTTTTTCTACAATTCTACATTTCAGAATTATTTCCCAGTACCAGCTCTCTGTCCATATAAAGATGCTATATGAATGTAGTATAACTGCAGTACATACTATAATATAGAAAACAAGAGTGCTTTGGACGACACTATTGCATCTGTTTTTATACGTAAACTGTCCTCTGGAAAAATAAAAGCTACTGGGCCGATGGCAGGACAGAGCGTGTCTAAACAAAGCGATTTGCATGCAGGTAAATTCATCCATACAGAAAAGCATATGGTATCATATAAATATAAAACAGTGCTTGTGAGTCACTTCCAGACCCCCAAACCTAACACGCATCAGCTATTACTAGAGACCAAAATATGGTTTTAATTGTGTTAAATATAATGGAGGTTTACACATTAAGCCTAGGTCCATGCTATAATAATAATAATAATAATAATAATAATAATAATAATAATAATAATAATAATGTGTACTATATCCCATCACGTTTAATGCTGAAGAAAGTGTCTGGAAATACAATGGTAATAGTACAGTAGTCGATTTAATATGTGATAATAATATGCAGTATTATGTAGTTTTTTTTGGAAAAATCACATTCATTTGACACGTTAACGCCGTCATTGAGATATAGTCTCTATTTATTAAAATTAATGTTTAAAAGTAGCCTACAAGGCACAATATATGAAATATTGAATCATAAAAGCACACACACACACTTTGCATATGGCTGTAAGAAAAAAAACAAATTCCATGATAGAGCCTATCAATTTCTAATTGTATGCATTATGAAAAATGTATACTGTATTCTACTGAGTTCATGAAAACATGATGCTCTGCAAATCCAACGAACTCTTACTGAGAAACTCAATGCATAAAAAAATAACTTGAACATAATCCCCGATAAAGAGGTTAAAACACGTTATATTATTTAATTTTACAAAAAAACAAATTAAACGTGTTAACTTTCAACAAATAATAATCTTCTGTTATTCAAACCATTTATACAGTAATTAAAAAACATTATTACTCAATAGTTTTATACACACACACACACACACACACTTTTACAAGGACTAAACATATATATATATATATATATATATATATATATATATATATATATATATATATATATATATATATATATATATATATATATATATATATATATATATATATATATATGTGTGTGTGTTTAGTCCTTGTAAAAGTAACTTGTTTCATTGTTTTTAAACAAGTACTTAGTTTTTAATCTTTTACACTCCTCGGAATTTGTTTTCGGCCTGCGGCTCTGGTACCAGGAAGGTGACATAATTTGCAAGCCGCATGGAAATCTTTGTGTAAATGAGCGGCTGCAGGTGGGTGGAAAATGGCAGGTGTTTTTTTTTAGCACAGGTTAATGAATCTCCTCTATCTACCTTTCAATTCTCTCTTCTATTCAGTTTTACAATCGCCCGAGCACCGGGATCCGCCAACAGAGCTATCCTATCAGTTCCATCTACTATAATTAACAAACCAACACAGAGTTAGTTTGCATAGAGACCAGGTTGAAATAACCAAGAGGACTTAATCACCTCCCCCTGCCCACCCCCAAGTTCCTGTGTCAATATTTGACCAGAGCAAACGCACCCGTGTGACAGGTGTGCAGGAGAGGATCCTCTCACTTTAAAAGCTAATATCCTTTTTTTTCCTTCACTTACCTCTTCTGATAAATGGAAGGGCTGTTATTTTTGTTTCATCCTGGCTATATAAACTCACTCTTTGTGCATTATAGGTTCATTTTCCCTTAAGATCCGGGAAAGGAAAGGTGATTTTTCTCCCAACTTGGGGTGAGACTGTACCGACATGTCACGCGGTGGGAAAATAGGTAAGAACATTTCTTTGAGATTTATACGCTTTCTTTTGACCTTCTAAATACGTCTTGACGTTCAAAAAACGTTCTTTAAAGTTGTTGTATTCTTCAGTATATGTTTTAACACCACCTTTGATTGACACTTACTACCTCTGTTCATTTTAGGAAAGCACTATCATCCAGACACAACGTCAGTGAAGACTCCAATTTGTACTGTCCTTGGAAGAATACTCGGGGTTAAACCAGAACTTGTTTAAAAACTGTATAAGGAATATCTTGGACGTCCATACTGTGGCTCCGTTCACAGAAGAACTCGGCAAAAATGGAAATTGGACTACAGTTAGATTGAAAAGCAGATGGTTTTCTGTATTTGCCTCACGTTGAGCCTGACGTACAATACCTGAAGCTGAAGTTTTGTTCGTTCGGCTCGCGTTAAGCAGGTACAGATTTTCTACAAGTCTGCAACACGAATAGGCTACCGATTGAATAGATACAGAAATTAAAAGCAACACTATACAAAAAAACTGAACACCTGGACAGGTATTTTGTTGACTCTTTAACAACAAATATGTGACAACATAGCATAAGAGACGTGATGCAAGGACACTGCCAGTTTAAAAGTATTCACTGTTCTTGTGTAATTGCCAAGAGTTTCACTAAGTAAAAGATCGATTTTTTAAACATAAAATTAAAACAATTCTAGTAAATGACTGGACAACTGGACATGCCACCAATTTAATTTAATTAACCCCATACTTTATTTCGATAAGCATACATTTTGGAGAAAAAGCTAATCATATTCAACTATCTAACTCTGTGAGACACACTTCCCGGTGCTTCTATATATATATATATATATATATATATATATATATATATATATATATATATATATATATATATATATATATATATACTTAGATTGAACTTCTTTACCATCTATGCTTGTTTCAGGTCCAGAATGTATCACTTGTTTCCGTGTGAGGCAGATATTTCTGCTGTCTGCTAAAAACAATGTCTATAAAAAATAAAAATAAAAATAAAAATCTGGAAATGTAATTGGAGCCTATCGGTTTCATTAAATCTGTTAAAAAGCTGTATAACAGTGCTTTATTTATGTTTTTGGGGTGGGTTTTTTTTGTATGGTTTTCATGTCACTATTTTTGCTAGAGTATGCCTAACAGGTTAGCACAAGCTGCAAAGTGGTGTTTACTCCACAGTATTTTGAACCATTTTATTCCACAATTAGTTAGTAAAAGCTAAGAACCTTAAATAAATAACTAAAAATCTAGTTTTGTAACTGCTTTTTTCTGTTTTCTCTGCTTTCTGACACTACACATTACCATTTAGGGCACTATACCAGTAATATTCAGCTTGTGAGCCGGACTTCCTTCTCGTCTTCCTTTTACCTTCATCACCCCCAGTATAAGCTGCTCCGTATTCTCATATGCTGATAACCACCCCCTTTATGTGCCCCTCCCAAGTAAAGTCAATTTGTGATTTTGTTATACTAAAATCTAATGTAAAGCACTTCACTTGTTACCAATCCCTTGATAGTTATCTACAAGGGAAAGACCTGTGCATTAAACACTTCACTATGGACCCTATAAAGTGTTTTAGAGTATCCCCTTGTCTTTCTGTGTAGTCAATACATTTTAACATACCTACCTATATGTTGTTAAAAATCACAACCAACCTAGAACTAGAAACAAACCATATTAATTTGGGGACATTCAATGGAATCGCTATTGCAAGAAGTCACTTCTTGAGGGAATATTGAAGAACATGTATCTGCCCAAGTTGTTCTCCACTGATTCATGGCTAAAAGTAAGGGTATGGCTACACTTGTGGTACATCTTGTTTATAAAAATGATTTGCATTTATTTGAATATCAAATGGAGGACTGCACCTAAGTGAAAGGAGGTGGAGCAAACCCCATGGTGTACCATAAATGTATCTATTGAAGAACCACATGATTGACATCATACAGAAAGCTGGTATCTCATGCCTTCTGGGATGCTTGGAGCAAACAATGTGATCTGGCAACAGATTCAGTCTGTAAAAAAGTAAAAGGAGCTCCATGTAACATTCCTGGATTTAGGCAATGCATATGGTTCAGTGCTACATAAGTTCATTTACCACTGCTTTGCAGTTTCTCAGTCGGAGTCAAGGCAGGTTGCACCATTTCTCCACAGGCCTTTACCAAGGCAACGGCAGTCATTATTAGGGCCTAGAAATTGGTAGTGGGGAGGAAAAAGGATGGCTTCTGGCATGCGGCTTCCACCACTTAGAGCATACATGAACGACATGACCACCATGACTACAATGGTAGCCTGCAACAATCGGTTTCTTGGCAAACTAGAAGATAACATGAGATGGGCATGTGTGCAGTTCAAACCCGTCAAGTCAAGGAGCATCTCCATCATCAAAGGACAGGCAGTAGTGCACTACCGGGCAAGCTTAAAGTCTGGTGCTTTCAGTTTGGTCATCTTCCAAGGTCGCTATGGCCACTAACTGTATATGAGGTTTCCCTGTCAACAGTAGAGAGATTGGAAGCGTTGATTAGTTCATAAATTAGGAAATGGTTGAGAGTTCCATGACGCCTTAGCAGGGTGGCACTCTACGGTAAAGGGAAACTACAGCTGCCAGTCTCAGCTCTAACTGCGGAATTCAAGTGTGCTAAGGTTTAGCTAGAAATGACACTAATGTAATTGCGAGACGAGTGTGTGAGGGAGGTAGCACCAGCAGTGAGAACTGGGAGAAAGTGGGCAGCAAAGGACACTGTGGACGATGCAAAGGCTGCCCTTCGTTTCAGAGATATCATGGGGCTGTTGAACCTTCCCGAGGTGTCCTAGTCGACAAAACACTGAAGATGGGAAGTGCCCCACCCGGCCTATTCCAGACGGTTGCCATGTTGAGGTGCTTGGGAGGCCACACTTTGGCTGATCCCTGGAGTCAGCATCATCGCCATTGTGTGTGCTGATGCACCAGGGAGGCCACAAACAGTTTGATCCCTGGTGCCAGCATTACATTTTAGCCAACCACACCAGGCCAATAATAAATTCACGTTACCTGGCGGAGAAAAAGTGCTGAAGGCTCATATATTGCAGTGAAGCTAAGTCCTGGTTGGCCCCCACCACCACTACTATATCTTATTTTATCTTGTTGAAAGCTGGCTCCAATAATAGCATAAAGTGTGGATAAAAATTGCTTAAGGGAAGCCAAGATATTTAGTAAGGAAGCGAAAACTAGGCAACAAATGCCCCACCCCTAAGCATTTATTTACACCAGGATATATAAAAATAATTGTGCATAAAGCAAAAACATTTACTTGAAAGGCATACCTTGTATGTGCTTGTTTGTGAAACCTTTTTGTTTCTAAATGTTAGGCCTTCCAGGGTCTCCTAGAAACTGAAATGATAACACTATGTTACTATGGGAACCAGCTCCAAGATGTGTGGCATGACATTCAGGCAATGAAATACAGCAGATCTAACATGTTTAATAAACACTTTCCTAGAACAGCGTAAAACATTAACTACAGCAGAGCAGAGGTCAATAATCTGATAGAGAACATCTGTCACTTGAACCACTATGACGTCTCAGACTTGGCTATTATTGATATTGGCCTAAACATATTTAAACAAACAAACAAAAAATCCATTTAGATTAAAAGCTAGAATACAACTGGAAAATAACCTCATTTTAATACTACTACTACTACTACTGCTACTACGACTACTACTACGACTACTACTACTACTACTACTACTACTACTACTACTAATAATAATAATAATAATAATAATAATAATAATAATAATAATAATAATAATAATAATCATTTTGTATATTTTTAATATTAAGAGTACTCTTCCTACCACATGTAACATTAAACTTTTGTGTTTCCCTCATGTGAATAGTGGTTGGTTATATTCACATAATGAAATAGAACATGACCTGTGATATGCAAATAAAATAACATTTGCATTACATTGTAATGATTCTAATTCAGACATTTCATTTTAACCGAATGTCCATATAAGCCTTTGGTTTTGTGCTGAAACGATTACATCAGTATAAAACAGTAAACATCAACTGAGGAGGAAACATGTTCATTAAAACAGAATATATAGGGTGGATACTTAGCAAACTCCTAGCTATACAGTACATGAATGGGCAAACATCATGGATGAGTACAAATGTTACTTCATTTGGTGTTTACAAAGGATAAAGCTAAACAAGTATATTCAGAACATCCCAGGCCTCAGCTGTAAATACAGATTTAGAGTCATCTACTACATCTGTGTCAGGACCACTCTGAGTAAAGTCTGACAAACTACAATGCATCATAACTATTTCAGATTAATATTCACTTTTGCATGTGACACTTTTTGTGTTGTTTACTGACTTGTGTGTCTGTATTTGCAACCTTGCATTGCATTTAAATGACAAATAAAACGTGAGATAGTGGTGGCGTTTTGCACAGAAATCGACACAAAGGCCTGCCGCAGTTTGCTTGCGGATTGAATTTGGTATGCAACAGTATTTTATTGTATTTAAATAAGGACTACACAGTAAAAACAAAGCAAATTCTCCCATAGAGGGCCATGGAAGGATTGCAGTAGGCGAATGATAACCAAAAAACTATGAAATATGCAGGGAGCTTATTCTTTTTAACGGAAAGCGCCTCCCATGCAGTTATAACCATAAGATTGGCATCTCTGCAGGTCTTCTTTAATACTACGTGTTAAGTTATGTGAAAAGTAGGACGGATTTGAATAAACAAATTAGACAAGCCCTCATGTTTCATATAGGGAGTTGTACTGCCACCCCTTCTGATCAAGAAACAGCAGGCAGTAGATACTGTATGTGTTAACAGTACAAATATTTGTTGTATAACAGGCATTATGTTAAGATGGGATCATATGCCTTAAATTAAGACTACATTCAAATAGTTCAAACACCAAACACATTGTTACATAATCTTAAGAATAAACAGAAGTAAAATAACAATATAACACAGTATTCCCTCGTTATTTTATTAGCTGACAAGCAATACACACAAAAAAAATCACGAAATATAGAAGGCAGTGAGTAAACTGAATTAGGGAATTATGTATTCATGAAATAATAAGCTTCCCCTAGATGTCTTTGTCTGGCCAGTTTTTTCCATTGCTACAGAATAATGCAGGTGCCGACTTTAGTGGGAAATGCATGAATCAAACTGCAGTTATTGCTGTTACTTTACAGAGTAGCTAACAAAGATAGTGTTTTGCTGTAATACATCAGTAAACATTTGGTATTCGAGGAAGCCTTTTTGTCACTGCTGAAAAGGTAAATGACTCTTGCTGCAACAAGCAGCTAAATATGTGCAGGTCTTTTGTTCTATACAATGAACCTGTATATTGCAAAGCCCCCAACCCAAACCCAAATGAAATACATGGGAAATCAATAAAATCAACTAGCAGTGAACAAAAAGCAGGGTACCTTCTCCTTGATTACTGTGAAACACAACACATAAGCCGTGGCTATTATTAAAACAAGCAGCTGTGTGAAATGAACACTCAGACATGTTTCTTTGTTCTGCACCTGTCTATGTTTATCTACACATCACCAGATACTTGTTCTTTGCACTGCAAACTAAACAAAACTCAAAAACCTGCATCCGGGTAAACTCCCAAAATGCTAACTTAAACCTCCCCGCTTACCTCTGTTTACTGCTGTAACCAAGATGATGCAGTTACTAAACTGGGGCCATTCGTGGTGGAATCATCCTCCAAGTTGGCATAACTAAAGAAGCGAGGGACAAGTTTCTAATTCAACAGATTTACATAAGAACATGACAATATAAGAAATTCCACTTGGCCCACCTATGCTCGCTCACTTTGATGCCAGTGTGGTCTGTTAGCACTCAGGAGAGTTAATTATATGCCAACATAAAAGCATGTAATATAAGATAATGTATTTACAGATAATGTATTTACAGAAAGCAGACATGCAAGTGGTTAAATGGGAGACAATTGGTGCCTAGAGGGGGTGTGCTGTTTAACAGACAGGATCATGAAAGGTGGCTCTAATGAAATATGCAAATGTCTTTAGGCAGTATTTGTAGTTCCTTTTGTATACCATAACTCTGCCTGGTGTTCTTCATACATAAGAAAACTATGAAAACAGTCCTGCTAATAGTCTAAAAGCAATCTCCCGTAGCCTCCTGTTAAATGTACAATTATACAACCATTGCACCATAACAGAAACCTTTCAGAGAGCAGATGTTACGTGGAAGAACCGTCAGCGCCTGTTCAAATTTGTCCTTTAGGGGATTAGTTTCTATGGCAGCAACAAAACACATGGAGGAGATCATTTTGCTGCTCATTTGTGCCTACTCTGTTTAAATAGCATTTCCCATTATTAGGCAACAGCATTTGCCTGGTAACCAGCTATCTTGCATCACCTACACTGTTCAGAGCAGTATGTCATTTGTCAAATAATATTGAATCTAAAATGGCTAAATCTAGACCACATGTACATTCATTGTACTTGTCAAACAACTTAAAATATAAATGTGTGCTTTCCTAATACATTTGATGTGAATGGTCTCTGTAAAGTCTTTGTAAAGAACTGTGCCAGAAATGGTAGCCAATTATGCTACACTTGTAGTTGCCATAGTGTTAAGTTAAATGATACAACTTCAGAAGATTTCTTGGTTGGGTAAAATATGACACATACTGTATCTGCCCATCAGTCTCTTGATCTGGTTTACAAACACTGGAGACACAAGGAAGCAAATGAGAAACTGTCATGAAAACCCTGTGCGAGTTAAACAAGCTTTTACCACACCCCAAAAACGTTTGCACACCGAGTGGGAAATGAAAAAGACTTTTGAAATGTAAACTAGAAATTTACAAGTAAAATAGATCTAACTGTTGGTAGTTACAAGGTGCATCATTAACTACAGCGCAGACATATACAGATGATCCTCATAATCCCGTAATAAGCGCACAGTAATTAAGGTTAAGGTTAGTCAAATGCAATCTGAAACTTCTGTATAGCAGCAACTTTCACGTTTGTATAGCAGCAGTGTTAATGTCTAATAGATGAACCACAGTTATTTTGTTGCTATTTGTATATTTTATACACAATAAGAGAATCACCCTAATAGAGCCGTTATTAGTTCACTGCATTACATATGCAAGACGTTATTTCCTTTTCCTGTTTAAGGGGAAGAAGAGAGTTAAGATGGTGATGTACCTGTAAAGTCAGACTGCTGCAAGATAAGCTGACTGTACTATCAGAAAAGCCAACTTCTGGTTAAATAACACCCTTTGCAACGAAAAGCCAACTTCTGGTTAAATAACACCCTTTGCAACGGAGGCTGGCAGGGATATGTGTTCGTTGCTGTCTGCACCAGCATGCCGTGCTTTTCTTTGCTGCTGCAGCAGTTTTTCTTCATGCTGCACTTGTTCTAGCTGACCTTGTCGCGCACGGGAAAAGGTCCCGGGCTCGCTGGGGACCGCGGAAAACTGTATTCACAGTCA
The DNA here is from genome assembly GCA_030684275.1 of Acipenser oxyrinchus oxyrinchus. Lineage (NCBI taxonomy): Eukaryota > Metazoa > Chordata > Actinopteri > Acipenseriformes > Acipenseridae > Acipenser > Acipenser oxyrinchus. The sequence continues at coordinate 41,746,433 of CM060258.1, forward strand.
ATTTGGGTTAAAACATTATTGTGAATCATTTCGAAAAAGCACTAGCTACACTTTTTTTTTTTTTTTTTTTTACATTATTTAAATATGTATTTACAACAAACTATAATTACTGTGCTAAATACACGCTCTTAATGTATGGTGTTTCATCCTCACAATCACAACACGTCAGGTAGTAAGTATTTGTAAATGGTTATTACGGTATAATGGTTAATGAACCAATATTTTGAAGTGTATCTCATTTTAGTTTATGTATGCATCTGTTCAGTGTGTGCATGTGAGGGGGTGCTTTAGGTAACCATGGCAAGTGATGCTTTTTGAAAAGGCAATAGTTCTCACAGGTGGAAAGAACATGCATTATAGCATTCAACTACTCACTAAACCCTTTATGTTTTTTTTTTGTTAGAATTGAATATGTAATTGGATCAACAAGGTATTCAATTACTATAACATGTACTGTTTGAAGTAAACTTATTTTTTTCTGAGAAAGATTTATGGTGTCCTAGTATAAATGTAGGTAACGATTACTGAATAGAAAAGAGCCACTGACATACTGTACACAGGAAAATGGCATACTTACAATGAATAAATAAATAGTACATAACCTGCAGTTTTGATCCTATTAAGTCTGCTTCAACACCCCCAGAACCTTTTTATCTAATTTAAAATGTGCTTGTGAACTTGCACTGACATTGGGACCCTACAAATATTAATTCTTTTGGAATGATAAATGACTGGGTGTGGGTCAAACCTGCTCTCTTTTTAATAAATTAGATGTCCCACAAAGGCATTGGTACCAGTGGTTATATTTTTTAGAGCCAAAGCAGAACAACTAGGTGGTATACCTGCTCTTACTTTTAGTAGAACAAAAAAGGTTTCTGCAATTGTAACAGCCAAGAATTGTACAACCGTTGCAGTCACCTTTTTGGAGTACATGTGGTGCAATTTTTCTGACTGAACTTCATAGGGCTTGAAAAAACGGTTAATTTAAAAATGAATGAGAAATAGTACAGCATCCCACAATGAAAAACTTTGTAATCTCTTTGTAGCAAAGATAACATTCAAAGTGGGAGGGTAACAAATTTACATGTCCACCTTTTAGTATCTAGAATTTCCTAGTAAAATAAGGGCTGTGCTGACGATGGGCAGAAACAGATATAATCATTCAAATACTAAAACAAAAGATCGTCTAGTGTGAATCTGCCTGCTTGTCGGTAGCTCTGCTGTGAATCTGCCTGCTTGTTGGTAGCTTGCATTAGCTAGGCAACAGAACAAACACACATCAGTTCCTGACAAAGGCCTGAATATACAGACAAAACAATATTCATTATCTGTGTTTTCTGTTCTGGAAACGTGTAGTGGTAGCATTGTCTGGTTTGTGTGTTTTTTAGCAGAAGGAATTATTATTATTATTATTATTATTATTATTATTATTATTATTATTATTATTATTATTATTATTAGTTTCTCTAACTATTATTTTTAAATAAATTCTCACTCTAGTGCTGTAGTTGTAATGTAGTGTGTGTCCATGTGTGTGTCTGTGTCTTTGAATCTGTCACAGACACAGACAGTCTGAATATGAGACCTATCTAGCGTTGTTTCTAAATGTTACCCCCAACCCATATTGTATACATGAACATTAATAATATCCTATAAAAAGAATAGTATCATATTCTATCAATAGGTTTATGACTTTGAAGAAGATAATATTATGATACACATGATATTATTGGCTTTAATGTAGAAGACAAACTTAAAGAAAATAAACATGATTGATTTAATGTAAAGTGCATGTCAAAAAAAATGTTTTGATTTGATTTTGATATAAAATTAATTAGATCACATGGGTACAAACACAGTAGTTTGATGTAGTAATTTTGCTATATATAATAATAATAATAATAATAATAATAATAATAATAATAATAATAATAATAATAATAATAATGCAGTTATTATATGAATTGATTCAGATTTGTTTTTTTAGAGCACTGCATTTTACAGCCTCCTACTCATCTGCCTTAACTACACTGTAACCATGATATTGTAATCTTCTATAATAATGAACAGCAGTTCATTCAGGCAAACTGGCAATTTTAATCATACTGCTTATGCAATGAGAATCTTTGTCAATGCTATGCTTAACAACAATAACTGACAGGTCCTGGAACGCTTTGATCTGCTAAGTAAAACTGCTGGCGTCAAGAATATAATTGTGATCTGTTAGAAGTTGTCTAAATAGGCCATGTGTTACAATCATTAACAATCATGCATTTATAATAAATGCACCACGCTTACAGATGTATGTACCTTCGCCAGCTTGTTTATTTAATGTTTAACAATATAAGAAGTGATAATACCTGATGCTTGAAGAGGTTATAACATGTAATTGTTTTGTGTTATTTTAATTTTTCTGTCGATAACCAGAAAACTAGCAAATTGACTGAGACCTGATATCCAGAAGCTGGACTGTATAGCCTTACCCACTACAAGGAGAACAAAGGGCAAAAATACAGCAGGTGGTCCTTAATCTCTGGTCCTCCTGTGAGGGGTATGATTTCTTAAATATTGTGCAATCCCATTTATATGATCTTGAACTGAACCAGTTGCACAGCACAGGCTAGTGACCAAAATATTCAGGTAAAGTGGTGAAAGACAACTTGTTGAATTTAAGGGTGTTTCCATAATAATGTATAGACTTTAGGTTTTGTATTTATTTACTGGGGAGGGTGGGGTTTCTTGTCTTCCTTTCTTTACAGAGTGATGTTTTAGCACTTAGTGATGTGGCCTCTTGCAGGCTGCTAAATATTTTATTATTATTTGTTTATTTATCCAAGGCGACTTACAGAGACTAGGGTGTGTGAACAATGCATCAGCTGCAGAGTCACTTACAATTACGTCTCACCCATAAGACAGAGCACAAGGAGGTTAAGTGACTTGCTCAGGGTCACACAATGAGTCAGTGGCTGAGGGGGATTTGAACCGGGGACCTCCTGGTTACAAGGCCTTTTCTTTAACCACTGGACCACACAGCCTCCTGATTTTAAGGTCATGACAAAATCTGATTTAGCCAGTTGTTATTAAATATTCTTAGAGGGGGGAATGCATTCTGCTGGACAGTGGTCTCCCACAGAAACAGGCAATTAGAATGATTCTACTCCGTTCTGAAGACCACCAGTATGGATCTGTGTGAAATGCACAGTTTTCACATCAGAGTTAGGGCAGGTTCAGTATTTTCAACATTTTCTCATAGTACTTTTTCAGCCCCTAGCTCCCCCACCCACGTGCATCTATAGCACAATTATCAAGATTTTTACAAATTGGAAAAGATGTACAAGATATGTAGTGCAAACCCCCTCCACTGTCATATGTTTTGTACATTTGTGAACATGTTGAATGTGTTCAACAACCCCTTGAAAATGTGTACATAAAAAGTGTTAAATTGTAAAATATATTCTTCTTTGCTTTTTGTCCCATTAATTGGTAATTGTGTCTCGTCTCTCAGACAAAGCTTTGAATGTTTTTTCAAGGTGTTAAATCTTACATCTGCATTTCTAGGATTATGATGTACGCACTTGGCTAGTTTTTACAACACCTCCTACATGGTACTACATTATGAGGGAATTATTTCTCAGAAACACCCAACAAGCAAAACTTTGAAAGTCAAAACAGCTGAGTCATAGTGTAATACCAAGGGAAAGCTACAGACAAGGACAAAGTTTGACAATGTTTTGGACCAATCCTTGCAGAAATTAAATATGCAATATAAATTAAATATGCAATATATTGGAACACTATGCTGAGGTATGTTTCAGTATATTGAAAAAACATATATCCTATATCTTAGAACAGCAAAACTGTATATTTTTAAATATATATTGCAGTATACTGTAACATAGTATTACTAAAATATATTGCAATATATTAGAACAAACATTTTAAAAAAGCAATTGCACAAAGCAGTGTGAGACCTTACCTTATTTATACTCATTTAAAAGACAAGTGTATTACATTTGAATCACTGTCCACATGGTGGCACTGTTGCTAAGGCTACTGAACATTTCTGCTTTCATTTTTGGATTAAAATGAAGCCCAAGACGTACAGTAAAATTGGCAGGATAATGAAGCCTGTCTACGTTAATAATCTTGAGATTGCTCGTACATGAACATGCAGCAAACTGGAACATGTTATAATGCAATACAATAAAATTAACTTAACCTGAGTTGAAATTACTTTATGTACGTATGTATTTAATGTATTTTCATGCAGTATGTCATACACACACTTCAAAAGAGCAAATGGCTGCAAGATACATCCCCAAGTCCATTAAGTCAGTCACAGAGTTTGCTGGAATTAGTAGAACGCTGAACTGCAGTACATATAAATGCCACAAGATGTCATATGAGTCTATAATAACTGGCAGCACACAGGAATATCCCCCTAGAAAGTGTCCTGAGGACATCAGATGATTCTTAATGGTTAGGTTTAGGGTTAGGAATTGGGTTTGAGGTTAGGTTTTAGAGCAGGGGTTGCTTAAGGTTAGGGTTGGGTTAGGGTCAGGGTGGCTTGATTTCGCAGAGTTGCCGAGCTCTGGAAGTGAAATGTGTGAGTAAATGGCAAATGCCCTCGAATCATCTGATGCCCTCAGGATACTTTCTAGGGGATATTAATTTATGCTGCGTAATAACTGCAAGCTGATTGGTATTTTTAAGTTACCGTACCACTTTGAAAGCAATTTTCAGTTCGCAATTCTCAAATGTTTTTTTTTTTCTTGCTGCTACCATTTTACCAGAAACACCTATGGAATTAGTCATTTCAACAACAGCTTACTGTAAATACAGGATGATTAATAAGCTACTCATTATAGCCATAGCAACTTGTGTTGATATACTTGTGGACTTCGTGGTCATGTATGTGAAATCTTCCCCATGATTATAATAACATGTTTAGCTTCACACTATAGCGCTATTCTGTTTTACATTTTATTCTCCATGTTGTGGTAACAGGTGCTGTGTACCTATAGAAAACTGGGTCTGACCAAGGGGAAAATACTAATGTTTTATGACTGCAATCATACACATAAGTAATATAACCCAATGTCTCTTCAGCATATCGTTGCAAATCCTATTATGTGCAACCTTTAGTAAAACCGTTATTAGGCATAATTAGTATACAGAGTGCATCTCTACTCTACTGCTATGCATTATTTTCCAGTAGGCCTAACTTGTTCACTTGACCCCCATCAATGCTACTAATGTAAAAATAAGAACTAAGAATGCACTAAATAATACTATTATTAATATAATATAATATAATATAATATAATATAATATAATATAATATAATATAAAAGGAAGTTAGAAAGGCCAAGAGAGGGATAGAAATGAGCATTGCTAAGGGGGCTAAAACCAATTCCAAAATGTTTTTCCGATATTATAACAGCAAAAGAGCATTCAAGGAGGCGGTAAAATGTCTAAGAGATACAAATGGCAAAAACATAGATGAAGAAAAAAAAATAGCAAATATATTAAATGATTACTTTTCACAAGTTTTAACAAAGGAGGATACGAACAACATTCCCAACATGCCAACCTGTTCCTATCCAGTTTTAAATAACTTTAGCATACCAGAGGCAGAAGTGTTAAAGGGACTAGGAGCTCTTAAAATAAACAAATCCCCTGGGTCGGATGATTGGATAATTGCAAACGTAATACCAATCCACAAAAAGGGAGAAAAGACCGACCTAGGTAACTACAGACCAATAAGCCTGACTTCTATTATATGTAAACTTATGGAAACTATAATAAGATCCAAAATGAAAAAATGACCTATATGGTAACAGTATCCTGGGAGACAGTCAGCATGGTTTTATGAAAGGGAGATCATGTCTAACTAACCTGCTTGATTTTTTTGAGGATGCAACATCGACAATGGATAATTGCAAAGCATATGACATGGTTTATTTAGATTTCCAGAAAGCTTTTGACAAAGTCCTGCATAAAAGATTAATTCTTATACTGAACACAGTAGGGATTCAAGGAAATGCATGCATATGGATTAGGGAGTGGTTAACATGTAGAAACAGAAAGTACTGATTAGAGGAGAAACCTCAAAATGGAGCGAGGTAACCAGTGGAGTACAACAGTATTAGGTCCTCTGCTCTTCCTTATCTACATTAATGATTTAGATTCTGGTATAGTAAGCAAACTTGTTAAATTTGCAGATGACACAAAAATAGGAGTAGTGGCAAACACCATTGCAGCAGTAAATGTCATTCAAAATGATCTAGACAGCATTCAGAACTGGGCAGACAGATGGCAAATTACATTTAATATAGAAAAGTGTAAGGTACTGCAAGCGGGCAATAAAAATGTGTATGATAAATATCATGGGAGATACTGAAAATGCAGAAGGAATCTATTGACTCAATCTGTTGACTCAGAAATGTCTTCACCTAGACAATGTGGGGAAGCTATAAAAAAAGCCAACAAAATGATCGGATATATAATGAAAAGTGATGAATTCAAATCAAGGGAAGTAATGTGAAAACTTTACAATACATTAGTAAGACCTTATCTAGAATATTGTGTTCAGTTATGGTCACCTCGCTACAAAAAGGATTTTGCTGCTCTAGAAAGAGTGCAAAGAACAGTGACAAGAATTATTCCGGGTTTAAAAGGCATGTCATATGCAGACAGGCTGAAAGAATTGAATCTGTTCAGTCTTGAACAAAGAAGACTACGGAGCGATCTGATTGAAGCATTCAGAATTCTAAAAGGTATTGGCAATGTCGACCCAAGGGACCAGGGGTCACAAATGGAGATTAGATAAAGGGGCATTCAGAACAGAAAATAGGAGACACTTTTTTCCACAGAGAATTGTAGGAGTCTGGAACCAACTTCCCAGTAATGTTGTTGAAGCTGACATCCTGGGATCCTTCAAGAAGCTGCTTGATGAGATTCTGGGATCAATAAGCTACTAACAACCAAATGAGCAAGATGGGCCGAATGGCCTCCTCTTGTTTGTAAACTTTCTTATGTTCTTAATTCTGTATAATATAATATAGAATTTATAAAAAGTCAATTATAACAGTGAAACAAGGTATATCTGTAAGTATACAGTATATATATAATCCTTTCAGAAAATAGGAGTACATTTCACAGACTGGAGGAAAAGCTTTTAAAAATACTTTTTTTATATTTTCAAACTTGCAGAAATGACTATTGTGGTAAATACATTTCCATTAAGATTTAGTGTAAGAACTGTAGGTAAAACATTTTGCATTTGTGTAGTCTGTTTGTGTAGTTACTGTGCTCATAAATTTCAACTATGCATTTTAGTAGAAGTTCACCTTAAAGTAATAATGAATGCCATTCCCCTAGCTCTGACGAGCCAATAGGAGAGCTTTATGTATGCATGCGGAATATCTGTTCTAAAGACCCTCTCTTCAGTTAATCTCACAGAATGCAGTTATTATCCAGTTTCCCAATCAAACTGTTGTGTCAGTTTGTTGCTATTGAAGGGGGCTGTCGATCAAACACAGGGCACTAGGTTCTATTTTGATGAGTCAGAACTGCTAAGCCCTTCACAGCAGTTGTTTCAACTTACAACAAAAGTTTGAACTAATGCTCTCTTTCAGTCTGGCATTGCTGAGTGGGCAGAGGTTGTGCACATTCTGCATTTACTCGGGGGCCTGGTATTATAAAAACACTAAAGGGTGGCTTGTCCCTGACATTCACTTTGGATCTGTCCACTTCAGAACGTAAGTACTTTTGTGGTATGAAATAAATTAACACTGCATTAACTGATCTGCTTATCTGATATATTGCCAGTTACCACTATTTGAAGTAGAATGTCAGAAATCACTGAATATTTTATATATATATAAAGAGTTGTCTTACCTTAACATTACTTTAATACAAACATCACTGTATTATACAGTAATTCAACACAAGTTTTCATTACAATTATTTGAGGTAGATATTGAGGTAGATATGGTGGGAGAATGAGGAGGCTTAGAAAGGTACAGTTAATCCAGATCACAAAGTATGCTCGTTCTTTTTCCAATACAGAAGGCTCACTGACAGTAGCAAAAATGACCACACAACAGATGGAACAAACAGGACAGTGGAAAATCACTGTTTGGGAGGAGGAGAACTTCCAGGGAAAACGCTGTGAATTCATGATGGAGAGTCAAAACATCATGGAGAGAGGATTTCACAAGATTCGATCCGTCAAGGTGGAAAACGGCCCGTAAGTCTGTCTTTCCATGTCAGTGAAATCACAGGATCTAACCTGATGTGTAGAAAGCCAAAAGAAAAGTTGCATGCATTTTCTTTCTGTTTGTTACTGTATGTTGAAAACCTTCTAGATAGTATTCAGATATGTATTGCATTGAGGGATTTTAATACTTATTACCTTTTGATATTAGAGTAAATACTGGTAGAAAATGTTTGGGTAAGTGGGTACTGTACTGTAGTCTGGATTTGTCACATTTTACTTCTCGCCAAATGTGAATATGGGAATAAGCAATATTAGGCCCTCTATCAGGATATATGTAATATACAATAAGACTTATTTATTTTCATCCTTTATTAATATTGACCTTCCAGCTGGGTAGGATTTGAATATCCTGAGTACCTGGGCCAACAGTTCATTCTGGAGAAAGGTGACTATCCGCGCTGGGAGGCCTGGAGCGGGAACAGTGGTTACAGAACTGAACACATGCTGTCCTTCCGACCAATCCGCTGTGCCGTAAGTGTGTCAAAGAACAATAGTTTTGAAAATGAGCATTACTCTGAAGTAAGTGTTAAGCAAAGGCACATTTTAAGAGGGATACAATTACTAACAAGAAACCACTCACAACAACAATTTAAATGTAAATGCAATTATGAACATATAATGCCAAATATTATTTTAACAGCTTTTTACTGTGGGTGGGTTAATTTATTTATTTATTGTTTTGCAACCACATGTATGGTTGGTCCAGTGGTTAAAGAAAAGGTCCTGTAACCAGGAGGTCCCTGGTTCAAATCCCATCTCAGCCACTGACTCATTGTGTGACCCTAAGCAAGTCACTTAACCTCCTTGTGCTCTGTCTTTCGGGTGAGACGTAATTGTAAGTGACTCTGCAGCTGATGCATAGTTCACACACCCTAGTCTCTGTAAGCCACCTTGGATAAAGGTGTCTGCTAAATAAACAAATAATAATAATATAATTTGTTGCTGAGTTCTAATCCATATGTATTCATAAAATCATACTCTTTAGTGCACTGCAAATGTTTCCTTCAGTACTTTTTCTGTTGTTGACAATAGCTGTGCAAAGCATTGTGTGGTTCTTACCTCTTACAGACATTTTTATTAGTCTGTGTCTATGGTGACTGTATTAAGAACAAGGAAGTCAAACAGGAAAGGTAGCCGAAACGGAACATCCAGTCCTGAGCATAGCTCAAAACTTCTATCATATGATAGAGCTAACAATGGATACAACTCAGTATATGAGCAACATCCACTCTGTTTAATGGAATCAAAAACAGTCCAGTAAAAAAAATATATATATATATATATTCAAATGTTATTTCAAGCTGCTTACTGATGTATTTGCTTCCATATGAAAGACAACTGGATTGAGATTTGTTTTTGGGAACAGACCGGAAAGGTTATTTTATTTGGGATGTTGCTCTGCATTCAGTTTTCAAACATTAACTATACAAATGATAAGAATGCATGGTCTTCAGTAGTAACAACATACTTTCCCTTTGCTTCTCTTTAGAACCACAGTGACAGCAAGGTGACTCTGTATGACTGTGAGGATTTCCAGGGTCGCAAGTTTGAAATGTGTGACGATTACCCTTCTCTGCAAGCCATGGGATGGTGCAGCAAGGAGGTTCCTTCCATTAAAGTCAACTCGGGGTCGTAAGTTTTATCACATTATTATGTTGAATACATTAAGAGGTTTTAATGATACTTTTAGCTATGGCAGACATGGTACAGGGGGAACTAACTTACTAGTCAAACCTGTATTATAGCCACCTGAGCTAAGTGGTCAACTGCCATAGCAGCCAGTAAACTCCAGAACAGATTAACTTTTCAATGCATGTGAATGGCAGAGGCCCAGTGAATAAGCAGCCACGTCTCTTCAGTTAAATCATATTTCACTGTGGTTCATTTATTATCATAGAAGTTGCTCATCAAAGGTAGCAACTGTCCACATAGAAACAAGCAAGCTCAAGTTGAATTTGATCCTTCAGAAGGTACAGGTTATTGCATTAACACACAAGCATTCTTGAAAGGCTAATTTTTTAACTGTACTCAGTACCAGGAAGGCATTTTGGTTCACAGGTATTTTACAGGTATATTTTCTTTTTGTTTTTTTATAGTTGGGTAGCTTACCAGTACCCAGGATACCGTGGATACCAATACATCCTGGAGAGAGACAAACACAATGGAGAATACAGAAACTACAATGAGTACAGCACCCAGGCGCACACCAACCAAATCCAATCAATTCGCAGAGTCCAGCACTAAATCCGACTCACCCTGCTCCTGACAACAATTGTGTATTTATAATGGCATGAAATGTACTACAATAGGAAATAAAAGCATTATTCAAACTATGGAAATGAGTGCTCATGACCATTCCTTGCTTTCAGATAGTTCCTTTTCAAAGTGCACAGCTATGGCATCACCTAGAATTTTAGGATTGAGACATAATAATAATTAAAAAAAATAATGATCATTTAGGTATTTAATTTAACATAATGTAATGAAAGAAACTGCAAAATGATATTATTGTAATGTCTACCAGAAGCCATAATAGTACTGTAAATATCAGCCAAATCACAGCATGGGGTAGATTATATATATATATATATATATATAGAACTACATTTGAAACAAGCAGCATAATGATGAAAATTCAAACAGAACATTACAGAACATTAGAGGCATATATGACATACTGTGTAGCTCTTAGTGATCTTTATTCTATTGGTATATATGTTTTTGATTTACATCTATGACAGAGCTGGATTGTTAATTCACTATAAGAAAAAACAAAATAATTTGGGATCTAAACATTTTTTATGTTATGATAAAATATATGATGTAATATATTCCAGTTCATAATATTCAGGAAGACATTTTCAATATGCTTTGTACTGAAAATTATTATTATTATTGTTGTTGTTACTTTTTTTCTGTAACCCAGTGTCATTTTTTTTGCCTCAATAAATACTTTTACAAACTTTGAGAACACAATGTAATCCTGACTGTGAAAACAATGGCACTGGGTTACTGTAAACTATAAAATACCACTTAACCACATGTTCTACAATAACAGCCTGACCGCATAATAGTTGTTTGACTTTGCAGATAATTTCAATGGAGTGCAAATAAACTGTAAAAAAAGTAAAAATAAATTTAAAAAGCCTTCTGCAGGTACAGTGATAACAGGTATGTTCTTCAACAACTAACGGGATTCCACATGCATAATTCCTAACCATGGTTAGACTACAAATCCATTGTATTGATCTGCTGTGGTGTCCAACAACATTCAATACATGCAGGTACTGCTTGCAAGTGCATCCGATTCTTTGTTCTCTCCGAAACATATTGGTTTATTCTCCCACTGAATCATTCCAGCAGCTAGTCTTCAGGTTAGCCACGCTGTCACATCCTGCTCAGAATCCGGATGCCGTTTATCTTTTGCAGTGGTCACATCCTTGTATACACTTGGCATAAGGTAGTACTGTACAAATTCCAGACACACACCCGCAAACTTAGAACTTTGCTGTACCAAAGCAGTTAAAATAAATATTCCACACCCTGACCAGGATACCTTCATAAATATTTAATAAACACACCTTTCACAAATACACTTTCCTGAACGATTTAAACCTGTGTATGTATTTAGTTTACCTGTACAGAACTCACCTTCCTTCAGGAAGGAACTGCCTCTTATATTATAGCATAGCTAAACATTTTGGTTGAATTTTGAAAAATAGTTGTAAAGGTAAGTACTACTCTTCATAAAGTTAACATTGTATATTATAATATATTATTTATTTCGTCCTATGTAAATATCATACTGTTGTGTTTTAAATTCAGCATTATACTACAAAATAATGATGAAGATTTAGCAACAGTGCATATGCAGTAGCTGTCGAGGGTATTATTTAATTCTGTAGGTAGTTCATCACTGTGTAAGTATATTAATTGATTTTATGGATTACATAATAACAGATCCCAATTTGTTTATCATATTTTGTATTTTACCAATGTCTTTGATACATTGCATGTATTTAAATGTATTTAGATGTATTTTAGAATTCATAAAATCAACAAAATCTTTAAATCTGTTTTGATGATTCCGTTTGATCTATTTAGACAAGATAGCAACTGTCAAGAACAGTTTCATATATACTTTAATTGAACGCAAATAATCTTCGACTCAGACAGCGACTAACAAAAAAAGCATACCCCATTGAAACACATTTTCCTTAAAAATATGTGATTTTTTGCAATTCATTATCTATCCATTTTAATTCGCCATTCCTGAATGATCAAGCATAAAATTATATTTAAGATTCTTTAATTTTGACTTAATGTAGCCTATGTTATTATTATTCATTAAATTCACTTGCAATTTAAACCTTAACACCCGTTTATTGTCTTTTTTTTATTACAGATACTAATATCCATGTATTATAAAAAAAAAAAAATAATAGTAGAATTGAGTGTTCAGCTATTCCTGAAACACAAGCACTGCAAATGATGTCATTGTTGCAGTGCACCATTGCATACCCTCAGGCGATTGGCTGGCTTGAGGTGCTTTCACCAGGCAGACATATCACAAAAGAGTGTGCAATCAGTGTGTTAGATAATAATGGAAGGCATGTATAGTTTTATTTTGTTCGTTTTTTTTTCTTTCAAATGAGATAGGTTTAACTGCAGTTCTTTGAGGCCCTCAACCAAATACGGTATATTGTATTAAACAATGGACAAAACATGTACAAATAATTCAAATAATATTGACTGTATATTTTGAAAACCTTACTTGAAAAATCTCCTTCATTCTGGGCTTGTTTTAAGTTGCCTGCGATCCCAATTAAAGACTCAGGCAGCTAAAGCAAGTCTGGAAAGCAGGAGCAAACTGCGTCTGGAAATACAGAAAGTAATATATTATTGTATAATTGTGCTCCTCATCAATAGTATTGTATTATTCAGCATTTCTAAATTACAAACCCTAGTTATCTTATCTTCATTAAAATCACTACGTAAAGAAGACAAACCAGTCTTTTTCAATGTCATCATTGGATATGCTTGCCTAGCGGAACTGAAGCACCTGGCCAGACAGCCACTGTTGTCCTTTTATCTTCTGAAATCAAATTGTTGAACTCAGGTATATGGGCACTACCTTACTTACCAAAGTGGACACGTCAGAGGGAAGGGTCCAGATTCCTGGTACTGGGCATTACCTGCACATGCATTGTTTGTGTAACATTTTAAACAGAGAATAGTTATATTAAAATATACAATACATCTGGATGTTTATTGATGCTATAAACTGTAAGTCATATGACTGTATTATGTACACACAATGAAATGATGCCACATCATCGTAACTCTATGGATTAAGTTACACCAAGCCATGGTGTATGTACCTCAAGGGGTTTAACTGCTGAGAATTATTTTTCATGGGTCACAGAGAACAGAACCAGGGGCCACGGGTGGTATCTGAGGAAGGGCATATTCAGAACCGAGGGGAGAAGGAGCTTTCTCACAGAAAGGGTGGTGAACCATTGGAACAGGCTGCCGGACAGAGTTGTTGAAGCAGAGACTTCGGATCCTTAAAGAATTGACTGGATGCTGTCATGAACAATAGTTTATAACCCTCTCTGTGACCGTAATAAAATCTTTAGCTAGCCGCCTGGAGGAAGGGCGGTCCTTTTAGCCACTGATTCCCAGAGGTTTTCAACTTGGTTAGGGGTTTGTTTTGTTTTTCCTCTCCTAATGGAGTGCTAACGGATCACGCTTGCATCAAAGCGAGCGAGCATAGGTGGGCCGGATGTACTTTTCTCGTTCTAGAATTTCTTGTGTTCTTATGATGTCAGTATTTTATGGTTAAGACACCTACCTGGTTGAGCTATTAAGAACTATTCAGTGTCTTGCAAACCACTTGTCCAATTTTGATAAAACTGGATATTAGCATTTGTTATGACATGCTATTATAAATGCTGAGAATGTAGGCCATGATGATGTAAGGACCTTGGGATCTACCTCAGGTAATGTCAAAAACACTCCTGACCTCAACACCTCCTTGGATGGACGTAAAAACCTTTCTTGCAAGCCATTCCCACTATAATAATGGCACTACAGCCATGACACTTGTTGGGTGGCATGCATTTTCCTGCTGGGCATTGCTTGAAGGAATAGTTTTGTCATCTATTTATTCACAGTGGCAGGGGCGACAGTTCCATTTTAACATCAGCTTGTTTTGGCAAATCCATATTGTACTTACACCATCGCCCATATATATATATATATAGAGAGAGAGAGAGAGAGAGAGAGAGAGAGAGAGAGAGAGAGAGAGAGAGAGAGAGAGAGAGAGAGAGAGAGAGAGAGATTATTCCATTTGTTATTGTATTTATTTATTTTTGTTTACTGGGCTAATAAAAAAGATATATAAAATGACAATCATTTTTAAAACTTTAAAAGCATAAAAACAAAACATGATTCAATACTATCAATATTAAATGGCGTGTGTGTCCCTGGCATGTGCAACTTCCCCTAGAAAAGCTCCCTTTTTGTATTACCTGAGCCCACTCCTTACAGTGGACCCTTTATTCCTCAGGTAAACAGCTGGAACACTATACAGAACTCTTCTTTAACTTCAGACATGTCAGTCCGGTGGAATATTCTTTTCTTCAGACTTGATGAAATAGAAGTACACTATTTTACAATATTCTGTAAAATTTGACACTACTGCTACATACACCAGTCAATTTTCTTACAATTTTTTAAGTTAATATAATTAACTAATAACTTTGCTTTCAAAGTCCAAAAAATGTTGTATAAAGTTATGTATACCTTTGGTGATACACGTTGTATCCCACATAGGGCTACTCAAACAGTATGCCAGTATCTGATTTATTTATTTGTTTATTTTTATATGACACACTATTGAAAACTGGAGGTTATTTTAAATAACATAACACGAAATACATCAATTATTGAATACCAGCTGGTTTTAAACATTGTGTTTATAGCTAACCTTATAATTCTATAGCCATCGCCCGATTTTATTTTATTGTTACTTGAATGTAAGTATGGCGTTAGGTTTTCCGTCTCTTTTTACAACTGATCGGTTTGTCTTAGACCTATTACATCATTTGACTGGTATAGTCTATAGGATTACATTTATGTCATGATTTCTCGTGACTTTATCATCGTTTATCCTATAGTAAACCATTATTTCAGAAAAGCCACACATAGATAATGACTAACCCCAGTTCCATGCCAGACTGGAGACAATTTGTTACTGTTTTCATAGATGCAATGAAGCAGAATCTGAAAAGGTAAATATTTTATTCCGATGCGAACCACGCGATTCTGTTTACAAAGAGTTAAAAGGCGGAAAATCGAACGGATCTGAATAGGTTTCCATGTCAAACACTTCAATTCTCCATAGTAACTCTGATCTTAACTCGGAAACTTTATTAAAACGCGATGGAGGATTGATAAAGCAGAATTTCTACCAGCTTTTTTTTATTGCGGAGACTGGGCTAGATGACAGATTTAAATTGCTCTTTTAATTAAAGCGATGCTTTAAAGGAAATTACAGTCTGAATGGTGTCCCAGAAATGGGGTCTGTGACTGTTGCCTAGAAACTTTATCAATCCGTTTCAAATTTATTCCAGATCACAGTTTTGAGATAAAGTTTAATAAAAATCCTCTCCCCAATGAAATCCAGCCCTTTCAGATCAACCAGCACAATGAAACCGAACTGTGGAGCAAACCTTATGCTTAACATGTATCTCCCAGGTATTTGTATTGTTATTATTATTATTATTATTAGTATTATTATTATTAATATTATTATTATTACTATTATTTAGTTATTCATCAACAACTTAAAAATAGCTAATTATCTGCGATGTAGTATTATTATTATTGGTAATATTAGAAAGAGGGGCTTTGTGATCTATTTTCTCTTTCAATGAGTCGGTTTTAAAACCTCTCGTCTCGTTGACGGTAATCGGATTTCCTTTTTCCTGAACGCGTTTCCTGATTTCACCTTCAAAAACTCTGAAAGGAAACTTGCAAAAGAAAAAAAAGAAGAATCAGCAAATTGAACCACAATTAAAAATAAAATAAAATAATAATAATAATTGAATAATATGTTGTTTTAAAATAGAATATATATATATATATATATATATATATATATATATATATATATATATATATATATATATATATATATATATATATATATATATGTTTAATAAAATCATCCACTGCATATATGTATTTTGAAAGAATTTTGTTTTACCATCAATATATTGGCATTTGTACATTTTAATGACTTAAAAAAGACTCTTATTTTGTCGCTTTGAAAATATATGTAAAATAGTTAGTAAAAACGTACACATACATTGATATTGTATAATATAAGATAATATAGACTCTTTTTAACGTATCATTTTGTTTTATTTTATAGACCCTGGAACGGAACATTTCTTGAAAGACGGGAAAGCTTCCTCCTGGTCGCCCATAAATCCTGGAGTGCAGAAAGGCAAGCTGATTTTAACTTTAACTTTCAGTTATATTTATTTATTTATTTATTTACTAAATATATATTTTGTATTTAAGTGTGGTTTTGTATTTGAAAAGCTTTAAAAATCCACAAGGAAGTAATTAGTTCAATGTCTTCGCAAGGACAATAATACAAATTTGTTCAGTGGCAAAATAAAAATTATGGGGTTTAATTAATTTTCGTTTATAGGCTAACATAAGCTATAATTTAATGTCTTTTCATATTCAAATGCATTTGTTTCTAATTTCTTTTTAAACCCATTTAATTTACCAAGGTATATCTCTAAACGGCTAGACTGGTGACGAATGTATACCAATTCATGTCATGCGTTTTATGATATATATATATATATATATATATATATATATATATATATATATATATATATATATATATATATATATATATATATATATATATATATTCATCATATGATCATGTAACCAAAACAAAATATTAATTTACTATAAACAAAAAACGTTTATTTTATTTACATGGGATAATCAATTAAATTACACAGTATGGTATTAAAAATATATTTCTAAAATTGTGAACTAACTGCATAATTTAGTAGTGCAGATTACTCTTTAAACATTAAGAAATATTGAGATAAATACAAAACTAGGATTACATTTCACTTGATTTATAGTTTGATCATAACTCAGTGTGTCTGTGATGATTACATCAATCAATAAACAGCAATAATAAAAAATAAAAATAATAATAATAAAAAAACACTTCACTTTTTATTACAAACTTTATTTTCAGTGGATAAACCTCATATAAATAATTATATCAGCACATTCAAATATGTTATTTACATTTATTTACGTCTGTGAAACATTTGTATGTCAGGACCCAGATTAAACACTAATAAATTCGGTTTAGGTGCAGTAGTTGTAACTGAGATACATAGACGTCATAAACATACCCTGTCTACATAATACAAAAATACTTTTTGCTCACTCAAAACTGGATGCCCAAAATATTAATTTTAAATTAACAAATGAATAATTTATATGTTTTAGAATTTTAATGGGCGTGATATGCAATTACATTTTCAATCGACATTTGGTTAACATTTAGGAAGAAACCAGCTATTGCATATTTATTCAATATTAATTTAACATTAATTTAATATGCAATTGCATATCTATTTAATATTAATTTATGCTACGCAATATAAAGCGTTACTGACAATCTCTCCAGCAAAGATTCACTTAATATCCTGCTGTAGTAGTGGTAATGCAGGACAGTATTTATATTATTTTTTGTCTGTACTGTGCTGAAAGTTGATTAAATAAGCATATCCCACCTGTTTTTATTTACGGCAAGAGAATACACCTGTATTGCATCAATCAATTTTGTAGGGGTAATCAGATAACCAGGGATACCATTACCTAGGATTGTAAAGAAAAAAATCCAGCTGCGTGGATAATCCAGCATCATTCAATGCATCAAATCCATCACATTAATTGTATGTGAGTAGAACACTGTTGTAGATGCACTGTACACTGAACTGTTCTGCTGTTTTTTTCTAGGCAGTGGACAGATTCAACTATGGCAGTTTCTGCTGGAACTCTTATCGGACAGCTCCAATATAAACTGCATTGCCTGGGAAGGAACTAACGGGGAGTTTAAACTCACTGACCCGGACGAGGTAGCCAGGCGATGGGGTGAGAGGAAAAGCAAACCCAACATGAACTACGACAAACTGAGCCGAGCACTCCGCTATTACTATGATAAAAACATCATGACCAAAGTCCATGGGAAACGTTATGCGTATAAATTTGATTTCCACGGCTTGGCACAAGTCTGCCAGCCTACCTCAACCGAGCACTCTCTGTATAAATTTCAGAGTAATTTCACCCCGATCCCCTTCTCCGGGATCTCCAAACTGAATCTCGTAACACCGGGAGTGTCTGCCTCTGGGTTCTCCTATTGGGGTGGATCCACACCGACTCTATACCCCAGTCATAGCTTGCAACCACCAGGACCTTTCAGCTCTATGACTGCCTCTCATATCAGCGGTATTAATAATATTAACAATTTAAATAACATAAATCACCATTACCATTAAACTCACATTGTGTCAGGCAGCATCACACTATTAAACTATTAAGACAATGTAGCATCATGTGTTTATTTGGGGATTCTGTGTACAGATCATGTTAATAAAAACACACTGTGGTTGTTTTCTTTAAATGGATTTTAAAATGTTCACTTTTTTTTTCTTTACTCAGAAAATCGCTTTCATCAATGTCTACTGCTTGCAGCGTGTATTGCCAGTACGACAACAGAAGAAGTACTGCATGGCATGCTTCATTAATGTTCTAATATTAAAATATTTGAGTTATGTAAAATCTGTATGCATTGATCACGTTGGTTCTTGTATAGTTATAGCATCTGTGTAGTTTAGAGCATGTCAAATTAAGTGTTAAGACTTTCACCCATGCTCTGTTTATATATATATATATATATATATATATATATATATATATATATATATATATATATATATATATATATATATATAACGTAAAGCCGCTCATACATTGAAGATTGTGTTGATGCAGCAGAGTAATTGAATGTGTAGATAAACGTGGAAACAATCATGGCATTATTATATTTATAAATTTATTTCGAAAAGGGTTCTAGCGCCACCTGGTTTATGCACATAAAAAGCCCTAATAAACATTATTATGCTTTTGTGTTATTTCCAATGCTGTGGACATGCTTATCACATTAAATGGTCCATGCTGACGACCCCCCCATAAAAATGATCAGTACTGTAGGTTTATGAGATTTATACAAATATGTTGATGATACGCACATTGTTTTTTTTTCCCTAAAAAAATGACCCTTTACCTGTAATGCATATTCAAACATAAGTCCTAATATATCAAGTGCAAATACCTGTTTCATTTTGGTTTTTCTTCAAGAATAGTATCTGCATTGTATTTCTTACAGGATTTGTGTTTCACAGTACTGTATGTTTATTACGATATTGTTAAATTATATTGTTTGTTGAACAAATTCCACCTTGTCTATAATTTTAATATATCTGTTTCAATATTCACATTAATTTGCATGTTTGCTATTCAATACATTCTATATATGTACTGTATCAAGCAGTCAAGTCAAGTACAGTGAATCAGACAATCTGAGCCAGGCATTTGTATGGTAAAGTTTATGGTACTGATATGTACAGAATTCTGTTTGTTTGTGTCTTCATAATAATTGTATTATATCATGTGTATGTACTTGTCATTGCGTAAAACTATTAGACATGTATGTTATAACAGTGCAGATTAAACAGCTTCTTTGTGTGCTATTCATCTTTTACAATTCTGAATATTGCAAATCATTTTATTTTATTTATTTAGGGTTACTGGCATGCTGTAGTATTTTTACTATTAGGGGTTGAATTTTTTTAAGTGACCATATATATATATACTGTATATATATATATATATATATATATATATATATATATATATATATATATATATATATATATATATATATATAATTTCCTATATTGTTATGTTATATCATTATATTTGAAGAGCTTTAAAAATGATCATGGTAAAACTTAAGGTAGTAGTCACTCCTTCTGTACTCAACCTTACCCAGCCGATTATTACCATACAACCAGTATAATAATGAAATACATACATATCTTCTACATAGTGTTTAAATACTGTTTCTGGACTAACTGTGATAAAGCACTGATAATACTACTAAAGACGAATTAGTAAATACCAAATAAGCATTATGCCTTAAAACTAAAAATAATAAGTATAGTAAATATAGTTAGGATTTACATCCAGCATTATTTGATATTTAGCCAGGACTGGAGCCATGCTACAGTGGTGTTCTAGGTTTGTGTTTCAACCAGTTTTTTCCCCTGTCTTTAATCTATATTGGGAGTACAGAACACTCATTGTAGTTAAACCATATTTAAAGTCTGGCCCTCAATGTCTGTTCCAGTCCTTTGTTCCAATCAAATCCTAAATTGGTTAACTGACCCTTAGCCAATTCAAATAACTAATTTAGGACCTGGTTAGAAAACAATATCTCTAGGGTCAGGTTCACCACTGTGCAATAATCTTTTGACAGCATATCAAAAAAATGAACTTGATGGCAACACCATCTGGGGAATTGATATTTGGAACTATCAACAGTAATATAAATAAAACATTTTTCAGCAGAATGCAAGAGGTCCTATTGCAATCTCACAGAATCCCTTGCATATTGTAGGTATGATTGAAGGTATATTACTGTGACTGTGCTCACAAACTGGAGCCCGGATTCTCACAGGAAGTCTTGACCTCACTCTGTGCCGTCATATTCCCAAAGGTTTGCCTCCATTTCCGCAGTATATACTGTATATATATATATATATATATATATATATATATATATATATATATATATATATATATATATATATATATCTGTCAGTGCAGCTTTGAATTCCTGTAACCATCACTGCATAATGCTGTGTTTCAGAGAGCATGCATTTTACAACCTAGAATCAACATGAATATTTAATATATTTAAAAATCATTGGCTATTGCACTTACTGTATAAGGGATTTTTCTCTTAATAGGACACATTATTTTTATTGCATTCTAAGCAAAACATGAATCTGGTGACCATGTCCATCCATCATTCAATCAATCAACCAACCAACCAATCAATCAGCCAATCAATCAATCAATCAATCAGGCTAATTATCTAAAATCCATACATTTAGAAGTGTGTATGGCATTTTCCAATGTCAGCTACTTTATCAATCAAACTGCACATGTATTTTGCAATGCCATCTGGTGGGTATTGGGTGAAATTGAATGAATTTAAAAGTGGTGAATGTTAATGTTGCAGCTCTTAAACTGAATTATAATCCTTCTGTCACCCCTCAAGGCATCACTTAAAAGCACATTCTCATGTTATTATTATTATTTATGCACAACACTCTAAGTTCTTCATAATAATAAATAGCTCATCCTTTTTAAAAAAAACAAGCAAATTTACTGGTATTAATCTTGACAAGGAGAATATCGGTACTTAAGTTAATCAATGGTTTTCCGTATTAGAAAATCCAAAATAAGTAAATGAATGTGCTAAAATTGGTGTATCAGTACTGGCCAAATGCAAAATTGAAATTGTATGTAGCTGCTTAGTGTAGCTAGACACCAGGAGGTGCTGCTGCACTATAGATGAGAAATGGAAATAAATAGTGTAGCAATGATTACAACCAAGGATTCTGCACTTTGAGTCATTATTATTATTATTATTATTATTATTATTATTATTATTATTATTAGTCGTAGTAGAATTAGTAGTAGTAGTAGTAGTAGTAGTAGTAGTAGTAGTAGTAGTAGTAGTAGTAGTAATAGTGTTATTATTATTATTAGTAGTAGTATTAGTATTATTATTAGTATTAGTATTATTACATATACGTCCTGAGAGAAACAAATACTTATCATACAAGTGTTACCTTGTTTGCTTATTTGTGCTAAAACACGGTATTTAACAGGAATGCAAACTATTTTGTTTCTGTGTACAACATTTCATAGCATCACACTTCTTTGATATCATTTTACAAAATATATTTTCTTTTAACTAAAAATCTGTAGATACTATTAACATATTTCAACTGCCCATTTCTAAATACCCAGGATTCAGATTAGGGCTATTCATTATTGTCAACAACCAATATATTTATATCTTTTGTTTAAATTGAAATGATCCTTAGATTAGCCGGTGACTTTCCACATCAAAACATATCAAGCATAATAGCCTAATCCATTTGAATTGAATGCACTGTGCCTGCTGTGAATACATGTTAAAATAAATACTGAGAAGAAAATCAAGATACAAAATCGAATTTAGATGCCTTAATACCAGTAAGTAAAGGAATATCATTTGCATTGTTTTACATTGCAATTAGCTTGACAAAAACAGTGTGTGTGTGTGTGTGTGTGTGTGTGTGTGTGTGTGTGTGACTGGAATATAAATGACACTATCTCCTGGAAATGAGGTCTGGTGCTGATGTCAGCCTGTGTTTTCAGTTAAAGGAACCATACAGAAGATAGATTGCGCTCTTCCACTCTGACTGTAAATGGTGGTGAACCCAGCTGAAACTCCCTACTAGTGCTCACCCAGTATGCCCTCCCATATATTCCCACTTGCTGACTGGCTAAACCCTGGTGCAGACAACGGTCTCCTGGACTGCCAACAGAAGTACTTGCTCTTGGCAAAGGAGCAATAACTGACTTCCCTCTGAGGGTGGATGGCTGTGGAGAGAGTTTTCAGGTTCCCAGAATTCTGGCACATCACTTAAAAGATCTCATTCTCAGGTCTTGTCATTACTCCACCATGATCCTAATTTTGTTGAAGAAACCCCAATGATGGAATTCACCAAGTAGGCTTCTGGCTACTTTGTAAAAGAATCCATGGCGACAAGGATGACTTTGTTAACCCAATCCTTTGGTGTGTCAGCACTGCAGAGAGGTCCATCCTCACAGTGAATCACCCACTGAAAAGCTAAAGCCTGGTGTCTGGTCCTGATGAGGTAGTGCATGGCCTGCACCTTGCCTATCAAATGATATTATTCAACTAAGACTGTTTTGCAGTTAATATTAATGTAAGTACTCAGTATATTGAAGATTAACCTGTACATAGTTATCTAAATTGATGCTGTGCATCAATATTTGTAGTTGATGATCCAGATTATGTGTTATATATATATATATATATATATATATATATATATATATATATATATATATATATATATATATATATATATAAAGAAGTTTTCAAAACGCTACAGTATTTAGATAATAAAATGGGTCTCAGTCTTGTGCATAACCCTGAAAATATATATTTAAAATAAAATAAGTACAAACTACTTATGTAGACTGTACTGTGGGGTATTCATAAGTTGATATTCAAGGTTTAGTATTCAAGTCAACAGCAGTAATCATTTTAAGATTCATCCTGCCAATAACACAAGTTAACAGGCATCAATAAGAGCAGTGGAGGAATCCAATTTAAAAAGCAATATCGATTTGTTGTATAACCTCTGCTCAAGGACTAATTTTTCTCAGTAGTGGTGGGTGTTTCTATTGTCTTGAGAATGCCAGCTGGGCTGAGTAGCACTGAATTGGTGTGAATTCAGAACTCGAGAATGCATTGTGGTGTACACACTAGGTATATTTGCTATGTTATTTAATGACCTTGAAAATAAAACAAACAAAACACAAAAATCAGCTTAAGTGCAGTGTGCAAAGAAAGAGGTGGCAGGTATATGGGAGCGGGATTTGAAAAGGGGACCAGAATGCACAAGAACACTTACGTTGAGCAGAAAAATGAAATGCCTAAAAGTATTTTTGATGGTGCAAAAATATTAACATAAGGTTACTTAACCTAACACCCAACACTTATTTATATATGTTTTAATATATTCCAGCATTCAGCCTACCCCTTCTGATTTATTGGTAACAATGTGAACAGACCCATACTGTATTTAATAACAAAGCATTCTTTGCTTCAATAGTATTGGTTTAATTTTATTTTGCTTTGAGATGCATTTTTTTCTCTACGTTAAACTTGTCATAGAATGTAACAATAATGGGAAAATGGTTATTCTGCCTTGTTAAATTGCTGGCGTGATTTATTTTTTTAACATTTGAATTTTGAATCAAAATTAGCATCTGAAACCACAAGATCCTTTGATGTGGCAGGTGAGAGACAGAAATGTACAGTAACAGAAGGCTATTCTTGAATGCAACCATTAATATTATATACTTCCATTTTAACATCACAAACAGGAGTGCATGTCATAAAAGGACTCAGATATACTCTGTGTCTGATTGGTTTCCTTAAGTTTTCCATGTGCGTATCCACAGTTCAAAAAATGTAGAACACATTGAAAAATAGACTGTTGATGAGATTTTTATTGTCATTTCTGAAGCAAACTAATGGTACATAATATGTAGACCCTTCTTTGTACAAACCTACCCACACAAAATCCCAGTTTAGCTTCTAAGCTGCATGCTCTCTTTTTTCAAATTACAATCACCCATCTCTGTTTATTTCAGTTATGTGAGTGTGGGCAGTCATCTGGGGAGGGTTACGTAATTAAGCTGGAAATGGCTGATAAGCAGAGCTTAAGTCAGGTGGATAGAAATTGTTAATCCTACGGCTGTTCATTAGGGACATTTCTAATGCAGCTTCTTGAAAACAAACCATATTGGTTTCTTGAATGACCAGAACTTGAGCAGGGATTCTGTGTTAAGCCTCTATACAAGAACATCCCCAATGCAGTTGCAGTACTGTGTTTAAACAGCATGTGCTGTCTCAAAAAAAACACCCTTCCCTAGGATTACATTTTAATAGCATTTTTAAAGTACCACGTAACACACCTATGATAGCTGTGTGCAATTATTAAATGCTGCATACAATGTCCAAGGAAGAGAAGCTATACTTTCTTACTGGCAGACCCTAGTTACAAGATAAGAATCTTCATCAGCATCTCAGAAAAGAAAATATAAGATCATTGAAAAGCTGAACAAGAAATAAACAACATTTCTTACATTCTAAACCAGATACTAGAGTATGAAAAGGAGTGACAGGAAAGCAAATAAAAATCTTTTTTTTTAAAAAAAGCAATCCATAGGAATATGTATTAATATGATGTCTTAAATGAAGCATCTGTTTTGCTGAAATGTTATAAAAATACAGCCAATAAGCATGCTTTGGATTATATATAAGAATAAAGGGCACACTAGAAAATGACCTTCGTTTCATCTAATCAATAAAAAGAGAATAAAAATGTTGGTGATGCCATTTAATCAGATTGTTTGACCTGGAATGTCTGGCCACCTTTCCAGTTCCAATAAAGAATAGTATTCTGAACTAAACCAGCATGATGACCCTTCGATCTCTGGAGACTGAAGGAGACTGCTAATATTAGAAATCAAAGTCATATTTAATAAATATTAATGGTATGGGAAAGGTTTGCTCTTCAGGGTACAGTACCTTCTTTCTCATCCCCAAGATCAGTGCAGCTGGAATTAGCTTGAAATGTCAAGAGAAAGCCACCAAGAATATGCTGTGGAGAGTTTAAGCCTTTAATAGAAGCCTTCTTTAGTGACTGAAAGGCCAATCTAAAATAACTGAGAACAATCAGTGAAGGAGAGAGTGCAGAGGGCATGTGTGTGCATAAGACAAAGTGGAGGTGTAAAATAGTTGCCATAGACTACTGCTAACCAGCCATCCAGATCTTTGATCTCTAAATTAAGGAGAAAAAAGGAATTACATTAGTAATTTAAATGTCTGAGTTATTTATTTTGTAAAGTTGAATTGCAGGTTCGTGTGTTCGTGACTGAGATTTCTGAGGGTGGAGCAAAGCATTGGGCTTCGGTTTTTGAATGTGCTTTTGCAGGTTTGCAGTGTGTTGGAAGGTTCGCTGCTGATTTTCAACTAGTGACGGCTGGTGGACATCAATAATTGCAGGAGTTAAGACATTGGAAAGATGTGAAGACCATTCTTGTTTGTTGGATAGAGATGGAGCCAGTAAAGTTTTATAGAGGACTTGTTTTTGTGACCTGTTATAGCCATTATTTCATGGGTTTGTTGTGGTTCTGACAGTTGACAGTTATACTAGATGTTCCTTTTGGTGGATTGATACCTTACTGTACTTTATCTGTGATGGCATTTCCTGGCCATCAATGCCCTCTAAAGGAACCAATCAGAAGACAGCATTCCCGTTCTATTCATCTGACAGGTTTATAATACCGATTATTGCACTTATGAAACTGTGATTTTCATCAGTTGAATGAAATTAGATCTGAGCTATTGCTTTTGTTTTTCAATCATATGACTTTGAGAAGCCAATCAGGTTGCAGAAAATGTCCAAGACATTTTATAAAGCTAGATTAGGGTATGCCTAATGTCAGTTTATTTGGGTTCAATATTTACATTGGGTCTCTCCCTATTTAGTGGGGTCTTCTTGGTTGTTTGTAGACGACACTCTTTATTGTAAAAGTTTTGATCTGTTTTGAAGATGCTTGATTTAAAAATGTTGTTTTAGCGAATATCTTTTATGATACACCTTTTACATATTTTGAAAGTGGTACCACGGATAACATGTACTGTAGTGTGGAGAAAAGTAATTTATGGACAACTGAAGTACTGCCACTTCAAAGAATTCAAGTTGCTCTGCTGTGAGTATGACTCATTGTAGTACTTCATGGTTTTACTGCATCGTGATGCAGAACATTGTTATACAACAGCACTAGAATGTGCACAAATTAGTCAAAGGACTTGTTCTTTATCAGTATCAAAGTGCTGCAATGCATGTGCTCAGAAATCACTGGTGTACTCTATATAAAAATGTAAGTGAATAGCATATGCAGGGCATTCTTCTGGTGCAAACAGCTGCAATTGCGAGTATCACTGTACTTGGTCAAGTGATAACATTTAACATATGTCTGAAGAAGAAACACACATTTAATTATTTCAAAAGCAGTATGGTATTAACACCTTTCACACGTATACATTTTTCATCTTAAATATTTAGAAATATGCCATATATACAATGCATAATACTTCAATTGCTTTCTCATTTGATCACCAAACCTTATTGTCTCTCCCTCATAAAAATGAATTTGACTGCGGTATACCATATTAAAACAGTAGCAATGTACTGTAGAGCATAGCAGAAACATAAGAAAACATAGGCAAGCATAGCAAAAACTGCAAACTTAAACACAGCATTAAAACTAATAAGAAAGACATAAAGTTATTCTTACATAACCAAGGTTAAATATAGGTTGAATATTATCTGAATCAGGATGAGCTTATGACAGTATGTTTTAGTACAGACATTATGATATGCTGGTGCCACAAATGATGATGGACTTGGAAGCTCAGAAAATGCACTTTTCTACGTGCAAAGTATTTACCACCACCTGAATGTTTAAATAATATATTTAGTAGCTAGACTCCCATTCATTTTGTATTATCATGTATATTTAACAATTTCCTATGACACTGTACATGCTGTCCACAGAGCTGCATTTGGTTAATGCATACTGTGCTGTATGTACACAGTACACTGACTAGTCTTTGTGACAAATATACCATTACTGTATATTTATATATACTGCTGAATTCTTGTCAAAAATTCTGTCAATGTGTTCTGTTTTCAAGATGACAAACTATGATACTGTAGTCTCAATATAGCTTTTCAAATACTGAAAATTGTCATTTTCAGTTATTCAATGATTTCAAGGTTTCAGTGAACACATGTTTAACTCTGAGATTGCAATGTTAGTCTCCTCAGATCAATTCAGTTTTGTTCACATTTTGTTTTGTTTATTATCTAAAAACAATATGCATGCACTTCCAGGTAGGCTCTCCTCCCAATCCTATGATACAGAAATCATTTTTATACATGCGTTTCCTTCTCAATAAACCATAGAATGACAGTGATGAAGAGCCAAGTGTCTCAGCTACTCAGCATACAAAATATTCCAGATGCACTGTCCCATCACTGCATCCCAATCTTCATACACACCTACAGAAATTCATTTCTTACTCTTCTCACACAGTCTTTTAACTTTTTCAAGACACTGCCAAATTAAATAACTGTTAATGCAATTTGCAATGTTTTGGGGTGGTCCTGGAACTATTAAATCTAGACATAAAAGGCTATTTTGGGGCTCTCACTTCCCAGTTAACAAATATGTCAGTAACAGATTCTGTGGTGCCTACCCCTTGTCTAGATATGTGTAAAAATGTTCGTGTGACATACAGTTGTACCCCCATGTACCTCCAGATTCAGATATTCTCAATAACTAATAGGAGACGGTGGTCCAGTGGTTAAAGAAAAGGGCTTGTTATTGGGAGATTCCAGGTTCAATCCTAGCTCAGCCACTGACTCAGTGTGTGTAACCTTGAGCAGGTCACTTAACCTCCTTGTGCTCCGTTCTTCAGATGAGACGTAAAACTGAGGTCCTATTGTAAGCGACTCTGCAGCAGCAGTTGTTGATGAAGCATAGTTCACCCCCTAGTCTCTGTAAGTCGCTTTGGATAAAAGCATCTGCTAAAATGACTAAATAATAAATAACAATAATAACTGCTAACTTCTCTCTCTCTAAATAAGAAAAGTAAAAGTGACTGTACTGTACAGACAAGACGTGCACCCATATACCCCCAAAATATGTTACAGACTCGTAATAGAAGTACTGAAACATTTAGAACTGCCTTTCATCCAGATTGAACACATTCAGTAATGTTGACCACTGACAGTTTGATCTTCAGTCTCAGTTTACCCATTCATCCCAGGCTCTTTAAGCTGATTAGAAGCCTATATATAGTTACAGCTGAGTCTGTTGCATTAGCGCTAAATGGAATTCTTGAAATTACCTTGTGGGAGAGATTATTCGCAGATTATTATTAGTAAACAACACCCCTAATCTCCCCCTGTGTGTTCCAGATCTTCTGCCTACAAGCTTTCTGCACCTGCAATATGCAGAGTGATTCATAAACACAGCACCATGGGAGAAATAAAAAACTTTATCATAGAACATGTCTTTTAGTTTCAGGTTTGCAATCATGGTGGACAGGAACATAAATTTGTGCCAATTACAAAGTTTCATGCAAATGGACAGAGCTCAATTAGAATATGTTCTCTAATATATTTTTACACGGTATACAGGTCACATTAACAAACCTATTGTGTATAGACCTTGAATTAACATTTGAAATTGCTTATATCTAATTCTGAAACATCCACAGTTTTGTATTTTACTTGGAAAATTTGCACTGGATTAAATGCTTGGTAAATTTGGCCCATTAATTTGTGTATACTGTATACCGTATAACACCTGACCTGAAGTCTTATATTACACTGCCAGGCATATTGTATGAAGTATTTGAATACTGATTTAATAACTACACAAGTACATATGCTATAGCTCATTTATTGTGTTTTTTTTACCAACTTCTAAAAAACAGAATGTGTTTGTCCATTTAGTGATTAAGAACGGGTATAATTAACTGAAAAGGTCAAACAGTTCTATTCTAGATCATGTGAATACTTCTTTCAAAATGGAGGGTGCTGATGCTGCCCTCTGGCTAGGAATCTACTATTAAATGTGACATCATTTGGATCACTGATGCTTGCTTTCAACATATTCTGACATACATTTCTATCATTGCAGTGGCCTTGATAAATGCTACAACTGACGCTTACTGAAATAATTACTGAGTTGTTTTGAAAACCTCACTGGTATTTGGCATATGCTGTGGAATTCTGAACAGCTCCTGTAAGGTACTGCAGAGTTATACTGAATATATGTACAAAAACAAACCCTTTGAGTCATCCAGTAGTCTTTTTAAAATAGGTAGAGAGTTATTATTTGAAATGAAACATTTGCTCATGCTGCTGAATGGTTCTTGAGACTTGCATCCAGCTGTTTCCTTCACAGGTATCTCCATAACAGCCATTCAGTATTTCTATACTCCTTGTATTGCTATTTTTGCTGTATAATTTGGTAACCCATTTGGATTCCCCTTTTTGAGACAGCTCTGTTACTTCGTAATAATTGCACATTGCTTAAATGATCTTTGAGAGGGTTATATATCGAGGCATATTACTGTCTGACATTGTTATTCAGAGTTCAATAACCATGGAAAATTGAGTATGTGTGGCAGACTTTCAGTGGATTATTTTGCATACACATACAGTACTGTGCAAAAGTTTTAGGCAGGTGTGAAAAAACGCTGTAAAGTAAGAATGCTTTCAAAAATAGACATGTTAATAGATTATATTTATCAATTAACTAAATGCAAAGTGAGTGAAAAAAAATCTAAAATCAAATCCATATTTGGTGTGACCACCCTTTGCCTTCAAAACAGCATCAAGCATCAATTCTTCTAGGTACACTTATACACAGTTTTTGAAGGAACTCGGCAGGTAGGTTGGCCCAAACATCTTGGAGAACTAACCACAGTTCTTCTGTGGATTTAGGCAGCCTCAGTTGCTTCTCTCTCTTCATGTAATCCCAGACAGACTCGATGATGTTGAGATCAGGGCTCTGTGGGGGCCATACCATCACTTCCAGGACTCCTTGTTCTTCTTTACACTGAAGATAGTTCTTAATGACTTTCGCTGTATGTTTGGGGTCGTTGTCATGCTGCAGAACAAATTTGGGGCCAATCAGATTCCTCCCTGATGGTATTGCATGATGGATAATTATCTGCTTGTACTTCTCAGCATTGAGGAGACCATTAATTCTTACCAAATCCCCAACTCCATTTGCAGAAATGCAGCCCCAAACTTGCAAGGAACCTCCACCATGCTTCACTGTTGCCTGCAGACACTCATTCGTATGCGCTCTCCAGCCCTTGGCCCGAACAAACTGCCTTCTGCTACAGCCAAATATTTCAAATTTTGACTCATCAGTCCAGAGCACCTGCTGCCATTTTCTGCACCCCAGTTCCTGTGTTTTCGTGCATAGTTGAGTCGCTTGGCCTTGTTTCCACGTCGGAGGTATGGCTTTTTGGCCGCAAGTCTTCCATGAAGGCCACTTCTGACCAGACTTCTCCGGACAGTAGATGGGTGTACCAGGGTCCCACTGTTTTCTGCCAGTTCTGAGCTGATGGCACTGCTGGACATCTTCCGATTGTGAAGGGAAGTAAGCATGATGTGTCTTTCATCTGCTGCAGTAAGTTTCCTTGGCCGACCACTGCGTCTCACGGTCCTCAACGTTGCCCGTTTCTTTGTGCTTCTTCAAAAGAGCTTGGACAGCACATCTGGAAACCCCTGTCTGCCTTGAAATTTCTGCCTGGGAGAGACCTTGCTGATGCAGTATAACTACCTTGTGTCTTGTTGCTGTGCTCAGTCTTGCCATGGTGTATGACTTTTGACAGTAAACTGTCTTCAGCAACCTCACCTTGTTAGCTGAGTTTGGCTGTTCCTCACCCAGTTTTATTCCTCCTACACAGCTGTTTCTGTTTCAGTTAATGATTGTGTTTCAACCTACATATTGAATTGATGATCATTAGCACCTGTTTG
Source organism: Acipenser oxyrinchus oxyrinchus (assembly GCA_030684275.1). NCBI lineage: Eukaryota > Metazoa > Chordata > Actinopteri > Acipenseriformes > Acipenseridae > Acipenser > Acipenser oxyrinchus. The sequence goes on from CM060258.1 coordinate 41,778,353, forward strand.
GTATAATTGTTTAATCATACACCTGACTATATGCCTACAAAATCCTGACTTTGTGCAAGTGTACCTAGAAGAATTGATGCTGTTTTGAAGGCAAAGGGTTGTCACACCAAATATGGATTTGATTTAGATTTTTCTTCTGTTCACTCACTTTGCATTTAGTTAATTGATAAATATAATCTATTAACATGTCTATTTTTGAAAGCATTCTTACTTTACAGCATTTTTTCACACCTGCCTAAAACTTTTGCACAGTACTGTATATACATACATAAATACATACATACATACATACATACATACATACATACATACATACATACATACATACATGCATACATTTTGTCATAGAGTAGCTGCAGTGTTTCAGAAATACATAGATTTTTATCTCTGGACTTCTAACATTTTGGTTTTTCAAAATTCTTACAAAACATAAAGTGACAATGCTAGAAGTGTGTAAGGTTTTCATTTTACTTTATTAGTTTACTAAAAATGTGGCCACACCCTCACAATATCCATTCTGCACTTCAAGCCCTGGATACAAATAGTTTGAGTTAGGCACCCGCATTCATGTCCCTCTCAATCGATTTTCTTCTACTCACTTAACATCTAACCTCACACGATCAATCACATAACATGTCAACTGGTTCTGCTCTTTCTAAACACTGAATACTTTGTTGAGCTGCTTGTCATCACCAAAAATGATACATTTCCAAATACTATATATGGACACACATACCCTTACAGTACTGCTGTCTGTGTTCGCTTCTGGTGCATTGCTGCAATCTGACAAATGTGAAGTTAAGACTTTAAGAGTTAAGATTTTTAACAGGATTGGCTTTTGTCAGTAGACAAGATAGTAACGATTGACTGGCCACTACAGAAAATAGCACTTAAAACATATTTTAACAGTATACATATATATGAATTGCACAAAAAATGTATTGTATTGAAAGCTCAGTTTCTCATGAAATAATAATATGTTATTTTTGTATAATAAATGTTGAAATACAGCAAGGCAATTATAGGCGCTATTTGTCTTTGAGAATATAAAGGCGTTTGTGCAATTACATGCTGAATGACAGTGCTTGCCTTCCTGACTGCAAAGCTCTGTATATATCATTCATATTGTTATTGTTACAAGGTATGCCTCTGCAGTATTTCATTATACATTAATCTAGCCTACAGTTGCTCAGCGTGATGCACATTCAGTAATATACCGGCTGCTATGGTTACGGCAGAAATGCTTCTGCAGTGTTCTGACCCAGCATCCCAGAGCTCTGCAGCTCCCAGTCAGTGAGTGACAGCTCTAACAGACTGCACCAAATTCCAGCCAATCAGGTATAAGAACACGCATACCGTGTGCCATGTCCTTTATTAATAATTTGTGTAGGATTTCTAAATTCAAACCTTTAGTGTATAGAGATGCAACTTGGATGAGACCATGCAATAGTCATTTATGACCTAAAAACAGGAATAACTGCACGATTAGACATTTTAAATGGCGAAGAAGCGACTCCATGTGTAATCTTCCAATGTGCGGCTGTCCCTGGAGGCCAATTAAAGTGGGTATAAATACGCGTGCTGATTTACTCATTCTATGTGTGGCATTAACAATACATGTACAATATTAATTGGAGAACGGTGTATAGTCATATATGTTAGGGCTCACTGCTGGTTTAAAAAGCAGGTGTTGTGCTTCCCATGTCAAAATCAACAGAAATAGAAATATCAATTTGTCAAGATTATTTTCTATTATTGTATAGCCAAGAAGCTTTACATAAATCAAAATGATTGTTTTATTACAAATAATTACATTGCAGGTACAATTTACACTTAATTAATCATATAAATTGGACTCCTAAATTGACATTAGTAACAAGGAAATAGTAAAATAAATAAACAAATAAATAAATAACAAATTATAACTACTACTATACTAAGACTGCTACTACTACGACTACTACTCTAATACTACTACTACTACTACTACTACTACTACTACTACTACTACTACTACTAATAATAATAATAATAATAATAATAATAATAATAATAATAATAATAATAATACAAATGACTGTTGAATAAGCAAACTGTGTTTATAGTGCTTTGTTGATGCAACTAAAATGGTAATACAACATAAGCATTAGCATGTTTGATGAATTTCGAATTATCAGGAAGAAAAATCACCTGGACATTGTTATCATTCTTTTACTTTGGAAATAGAGTTTAAATCAAGGCAACTAGTATTAGAAAAAAAATGGAAAGGATTGTGAACCGGGTATTGTGCCATTTACTATACTCCGAGTCATATACCAGTACATAACAAATATGTTGACAAAACACATTATAATATTTTTTTTTAGGTTTTTTGAGGGTTGACTCCAAACTCAATGGACTTTTTTTTCTTTTCTTCCTGTGCTCTGGGAAGCACGTGATACCTGTTTATAACTCACATGCTCGGATCAACATGCACGAGGTCATTTCAGCACCACGGTCAGCGACAGAAGCGAAGAGGAGTACACGTGTCAAGGACAGCCTTAAAAAAAACAACGAATGCATGAATTCCGAAATATATGGTATTATTAACTTTATGTATCCTTCCAAACGAATTTAGAAAGCAAACTAAATTATGCAGGTATGATCTTTTTGTTTGACATTTCACTTTTTCTATTTTTATTTTTTTTGAGGTACACTGTTGGCTGACAACCTAATGTAGCCAGTACTTGAGTTCACCTCAATAGTTTGTAAACCCTTGTATTTTTTAGAAGCAAATGATGACTTTTACTGATTTCATTAAAGGATAAGCTTTACAAAGCGGATGAACTATTGCTGTCCTAACTGTTGAAATTATAATCACATGCTTACACTAATGATTTATGTTCCAGTTTTCAGGTAAACACTTTACTAATACATTATTATTATTATTATTATTATTATTATTATTATTATTATTATTATTATTATTATTAATGGAGTAAAATAACCTTATTTTGTGGAAACAGGGCTAAACGTGTAAATAGTAAAGCACACTATTGCAGAGTTAAATAGTTGTTCTTTCAATGGTAAAGTTGACCTTAAAACTATAGCGTTCTGAACAAAAACATATCATATAGTTATATAATGAATACAAATCAAATCTCAAAGAGTAGCCCATTCCATTAAAATATACGATGCACTGCCAAATATGCCATTAGTGACCAGTGCACATGGTAAAAGGGCAAATGCAAATTTTGGATTCAGTACAGCTCGATTGTACTGAAACAAAGACAATATCATTAATGGGGATAATTTTGCTAATTTCCCAACAAGAATCCATACATAATAAATAATTTTCATTATTGTTTGTGTGTGTGTGTGTGTGTGTGTGTGTGTGTGTGTGTTGTGTGTGTGTGTGTATATATATATATATATATATATATATATATATATATATATATATATATATATATATATATATATATATATATATATATATATATATATATATATATATATATATATATATATATATATATATATATATATATATATATATATATATATATATATATATATATATATATATATATATATATATATATATATATATATATATATATATATATATATATACAATACGTTTTATACATTTCAACAGTATTGGCACATCGGACGCTGTAGTAACACTTTGTTGTAAAATCGTACATTCAAATAGACAGTATGAGGTTTAGTAATGTGCAATACGTCTGTTAAAGGCCAGCACCTTGGGTAGCTCCCTTTTCAATTCCCGAAGATGAACACTGCTCGCTATCATTCACTTTCCCCAAACTGAAATAAATATATAAATAAAGATTCTAAACATTGACAGGTTAGCTAACATTTTGATTGTTCCACTGCAGCTCTGCGTTACCATCCATTTTAAAGCCACAATGAAAGAACATTTAGAATACACCTTAGGCATGCATTTGTTTAACCACTCCTTCCCGGCTATCTCCCAGTGTACTGTGATTCACAGTAGCATAAAGGGAATTTATTTTACATTGATATGCAACACGAAATATCTCTTATCACTCAAGGGATACCTCTATCTATTTTGATCCACAGGCTCTAGTGCACATTACTTCATTGTAACCCTTTACCCCACAGCCCCGATCACCGCCGTTTTACTCGGTGCTGCAAATAAAATAAAATAAATAATAATAATCTACTCTGTCCATTTTGTTTTTAAATCGTTACATTTTTTTAACGGTCAAGATTAATAGTCCAATGTCCATTCGCTTCCCTGGTTTCCCCTTCATTTTTCAGGTCCTGGAACACCTGAGTGAAGAAATGCGGATCGGAATTGATCAGCAGCATGTTGGCACTCATTTTGTCAATGACCTGCAGGCATCGCTCCCAGAACACCTCCTTGTTGGTCTCCACTAGAAAGGGTTTTAGTGGGTAAGAAATCTCGTTACCCATGTACGAGTAAGCCAAGTAGAGGCAGGTCAGAAAGGTGGCTTGAAGTTCATATTCACTGGCGATTTCGTCGCTTACAGCATCTCTGCAAAGTAAATAGACGAACACCAGGTTAGCAGGGGTTATGAAGCCCTGGTCCTGCCAGCCCTGAATAAGTAGGGATCGGTCCACATTTCGGAACCATAGGATGATCTCGTTGGGGCTCAGCTCCTTCAGTTTGTAGCATCTTCGGCACATAAACTCGCCAAGGCAGCGCAACAGCTCTCCGGTTGATGCTTGAACAATCACTCGTCTTGGTGAGATCACGGATTTGCTAGGCTGCTTTTGGACCGAGATCAACTGTTTGCCATTTTGTATTACGTTCTGATTTTGATTCGTCTGTAGGGTCTGGCTAGGGACAGTGGGTACCGGAACGGCGAGTGGTCCAGGTTTCTGGTCCCGATGTGACCCTTTCCGATCTGGACTGGGTTGCTGCTGTGATTTTATTACATTTTCGTTGTTCAGCTGCTCGACTGGGTTGTTGTTGTTGACCTGCGAAGGTGGAGGATTCGGGTTAACCTTCTTGGCACTTTTCTTCTTGGCCGTGGCTGCCACCAGCCTCTTCCACGTAAGGGCTGAAATTATCACTGAATGTCGCTTCAGGCTTTTCTCCGGTTTGCCATTTTTGCTGTTGGGGATAGCCGAGTAACCTCCGTCCTGCTTCTCATCCAGTATCCCTCCCTTACCCGTTCTCGGAGATAAAGAGAGTACAGTGCCCATCGTTTCTGATATTAGCTAACACCCAGCAACCTGACAGAGCTCTTTCTGTTGTTTTGCTCACTTCTTAGAAGGACGATCACCCTGTAAAAATAGAAACGCTTTAGTGTCAAACCCTGAGATTCAATTCCATTGAACATGAATTACTCCACTGGAGATACAGTGGGGAGGGACTGCGGGAAACCAAAGTCAAAGTGCAGGAGAGATTCAGACAGGAGATCTGGCGCTCTCAGCCACTCCTTCTGCTCCAGCCAGACGAACCCCCAGCTTCAGACGATGAGAGAAAGGGGCTGGTCTGTTGTATTCGTTGCAAAGCAAAAACAATCAGCGTGAACCCGCAAGACGGGATTAGCCGTTATAGTGTAATGAGTCAGCCAACCTGAAGAAGATATTTTACGATTGACAGCCCCCTGTACCAATCATAAACAGCATTGTCCACACCATATTCCAACATTACAGCAAACCATTTTTAGCATAACATGGCCGAACATACAGTTATGAGCTTGTCTTTTATTTGCTTTAACCTACCCTGAGAAGTGGATATTTGTATTTTTTATTTCTGCAAATATTATGATTATTTAATTATCATATTGTTAGGTGTTATTTATGTCTGTCTTGTGCTTCCATTTGGCCCTAATCTTTATGTATTTTTAACATATAGGAAATTAATTATAACAGTGAGCATCTTGGTTTATAGTAAACCTCTTTTAATCTGGTAACTACCACTTTACTTAAAAATGACTGAGCTGCATACATGCAGTAATGACAATATCATAATGACTGGCCAGTAGAAACACCAGGTAGCTGTGTAGATTTTTTTAATATATAAATAAATAAATAAATAGCTTCCGCTTGTTCATTTTAACTGTCCTGCTGTTGCACCAAATGTGTCTGTTTCCTAGTATTCTGGTGGCAAAACCCTTTAGGAAAGACATGGAACTATAAAAGCTCAATTATGTGTGAAAAGTATAAACTTCCCATTGTGGTCTAAAGTAAAAAAATACATTAAAAAACATAATTGAACTAAATGACAGTAAAATAAACATGTCTCATTAATGACATTGTCAAACACAGTTTTGTGTAATAAGCATTTATCCTTTTTCACCAAATGGCCTTTTTATTACCCTAACAGCAGCAAAGTGTTCATGTTACCCATGTGCTGGAGTCAGTTTATTACTTGATGTATTGTTACCCCACAGTTGTACTATTGTTATATTGTTGCACCACCTGCTGGCAACACACAATGCATTCACATGTCCACTCTCAAGTCAAGAATAAATAATTTCCCCTTCTTAAAAGCTCACAGTACCTGATGAGGTTTATGGCAGTCTTGACGTAGACTGTACAGTAATCGCCTTGGCTTCTGTCATTTGTCATTTGTCATGTTGTTTCATGATTCTTTTCCTAACGGAATTTTAGAAACAATGTCACACATTAAGCTACAGTGCACTTGAAAAAACCTGCATTAAAAAACTGTCAACTGAAGAACGTTCCAACCTCTTATCCCTCTTATAAAGTTTGTTCAGGTTGTTATCTGCTGTCGCCCATCATGATAGAAGCTGACTTGTAACAGGAAACTGGAGCTACATTTTGTAGTTCACTCTTATTTCTTGTCCAGCCGCTTGAGAGCCACATGGTTATGTGGTGTGTGATGGGAGGAATGCTACAAGGAACTTAACTACAGCTGAGAAAGTCATTAAAAATGCCTAACACTAGACACCCCAGAACTGTTGCCAGTTCTCCCTGTATACAGACATATATCCCTATGCCATTCACCTATATAGATGGGATGAGTCCCAGGAAGACCAGGTGACCATTAAAGATTGGTGACCAGTGTTAAAAAGTACAGGAACACAGGTATGTTATAAAATGCTTACAAAAAATGTAATATGTAATTATCTTGAAAGTAATCCTGCACTGTGTTGGTGCTTTTATTGATGTGTTGACTGGGGCTGTTTGAAAAGTAAAAGACCTTTTAAATAACATAAGAAGGGAGATGCAAAACACAGTACATCAATGAGGGGAGATAACCTACCACAATAAAGATTATATTAAAACAAACTGTTTACAGAATACAATAGCAGCATTGTATTTAGTTAGGATTGTTAATTACATGGATCCATTCACTATGCTACAAAATAAATAGTGAGGCATTCTACAAAACACAATAAGGCCAAATGGAATTTCGGTAACTAGCTATAATGTAATCTATAAGCAGAATTTATTAATTATAAACTATCATTTAGATTCTTGAAGGCTTTCTTTGTAGATAATCAAGAAGAGTGTTCTAGGATGGACAAAATAATGTTTCTGTGACGTTCAATTTGACCTCATACCATCTGAACCCAGAAAAAAAAAAAAACACTACAGGTGATTGATGGTATTGTGTGGTTTGAATCTCATTAGGGTGATGGCATGGGCCATCAGGTTGTTAAACACTGAAAAGGGGTTGTGGAAGGGTGGTGTGTAGTTCACTGACACACAGGAGACACAAAGGTGATTTGGGAACACCGCACAGGTGCCCAGTTTTATTATGGGAGCGTAATTTCTTTTCAGCCCGCAGAGGGCGCTGTTGTCTGTGGTCTGTCTTACCAGCGATGGTACAGACAGAGCCACGACTATACTGGGAGCGGTACAGAGTACAGGTGATCAAACACAGGAATAATCAAAAGGCGAAAGGAACAGGGAAAATAAAGCACAATAAGCAAAACTATAAAATAAAAGGTGCTGCGCTCGGCAGCTTTCCCCAATCGTCGCTACCCGCACGGCTCGGGTCTTCGTCCTACACTAGCTGCTCCCTCAGCCTGCTATACAAATACTTAAGGGGTCTGCCCACGGTTTCCCCCGCTACCACTGTTTTTCTTTTGGGTTTCTTTTTCTTTGTTTGCTTTCTTTCCCAGCCGTTCCCGGTCCTGGACCAGAGCTTCCGCACGCTCCGCACGTCTTAGAAGGGCAGACCTGAGGGAACAACAGAATATTATTTTATAGGGCCAGCAATCCCCCCAAGACCCACCTCTCAGCCACTCAGAGAGAAAGAAAGCCCGCACACCCACTCTCCCACCTCTCCGTGTCACTGCCATGACTGACAGGCGAATATTGACGGGCTGCTGCCCTCTTCCTGCAGCACTTCGAACACATCAGAAGAGTCAGTACAGGTCTCCCCCTGTTACAGGGGTCTACTCTTACTTTGCATTGTGCTGTGCTGTTGGTTAAAATAACCCATTTGGAACATAATCTTTTAAACAGCCTATTTATCTGAACCAAATATGCAACATGCCCAGCTGTGCAGATCAGTCATTCAGCATTTCTGAATGATCTTCCATGGTTGGATTGCAGTATGAGGCAGTTCTACTGACCAGGCCTAGACATGCACGGCCATTTGTCCAAAGTGGCTTCCTGTTCTAAAAACAGTTTGCACTGTTTGGAGCACACCCTCCTGCATTGTAATGTAGGCTGAAAACTTAGTGTAAGACGCATTTTTAAAGTTATATAGTTATATAGTTATTTACAACAAACAGTTGGAGAGCAGTAGAACGTATCTACACTACAAGCTCTCAAACACATTTCCTGCTTGTCATTGCTCTTTTTAAATTAAATAATGGCTATGAATTCTCATAACATTCTATCGCTGTGACCTGACGTTACGGAATAAGTAAAATAAAATAAATTCTCTTCATGTTATCATTCAGAGTTAATGCTAGTCTGCCTCTTGTCATATTCAAATAATTACTTTTTTTATGATCATGAGTCACAACAGGTTCAACATTTGCATTTCAGCTCTTACGGCATTTGCATTTTTCTGTACAGTTTGAAGGCCTTTCAAACTGAAGGCTGGAACACTGCTATACACATGTGCTCAGGTTATAGAGCTACCAGCATTATTAGTTTGATACTGTCAGTGTAAGTGAAATGACACATCATGTTAATGAAGAATAATAGTAGCTAAAACAGCAAGGTCTCAGTTAAGAGACCTGGGGATATCCAAGTTAAACGGTGTGAAATTGGACACAATTGAATACAGCAGGCAGAGCAATTGGTAGGACAATGCCTGACAGGCTAAAACATGATTTAAGCCTGTGACATGCTCCACTAACACCGATCAGCTCCAAACACATATTTTCTAAATAACCGTCCACCCTGTGGCATGCAAATTAGACTTGGTCCTTTGATTACCTTGGAAGGCTGAAGGCTGTGTGTACCTGAACATTGTTGCTGATCAAGTTCACCCACAATGCTGAATTATCTCTTTTCAAGATGATAATGCAACCATGGGATTGGTATTGTCTGTGGGGCAAATGTGAGAGACTTAAGCCATATCCCTTGGCCAGCACAATCCCTCTTAATCTACAGTACTTGAGCATCTCTGAGATTGTTCTATTAAGACATGTATTCCTGAGGGAACTCCAGGCTGGCATTGTGTCAAAAGGCTTACAAACCCACTATTACTGAAGGTGAGGGTCCTAAAAAATTACCTGTGTAGGTGTTTTACCTTAATTGTCATAAATCACTCAAATAATCTCTATTTACGTGATCCTGGTCCTTAAAATATTGTATTTCTCTGCAGTTTGATTATGTTCTTAGTTGAAGAAATTGATTACATCAGCTATGTGTCGCTCTGTTCGCTGCAGTACAGTATATTCCTAATATGAACTAACATACACCAATATAAAGTCCTTACCATTTTTTTCTTCTTACTTTTATAAGCCCCCGGGCTTCCTTTTGCAGGATTTCATGGGGTGACAGCACAAAATTATACTGTTTCTACAAATTCACCTCTTTGCAAAATAACAAATTAGCGGTTCTACAGCTCCATCTCCTGCTCATTGTATGTTAGTGCAGTATTATTATTAGAGTATTACTTTTTTTTTTTTTTAATCGAAAGTGCTTCTTAATATTTCCCTTACAATGTTACAGCGTTTGCAACCATTCACAGTGGTTCTGCCTACACCTGGCTTTGCACCAACTATGGGCTTGTCTGGGGAATCCTAAGTGCAGGGACTGAACAGTCTCCCTCGTTCCATTCATGTGACAACCTGGCCTTTCAACTGTCTATATGTAGAGCAGGTGGGGCTCAGAACCCAGAACCACTGACCATGATTGCAAACCCCATGGCATCCTGCAGTAAAGGAAATGTAAAATAAAGCTATTAAAATGACATTTGAATCTACGTACCCTTTAAAAACAAATACAAACCAATTTACTAATATTCCCAGTTTTTTTATGGGTATAAGAAACATTTTAAGAAACAAAAACATAGCAAATTGATGAAAAATGAATAGATATAAATAGCGATTAAAGCTTTATACACTTTTAGGGATTTCAAGTAGTATTCTTTCTTTCACGACAGTAAAAGAAAAATAAAAAATAAAAAAAAAAAACAGAAGAAAAAAACACAGATGATGATCTTATCTACAGTTTGAGCTTTGTTCCCAATACCAAAAAGAATATCTGGCTGATATTTCCATACAGTTGTATTACAGCTCACAGACAACATCCTGTTATTTTGAAAGAAGACAGTAGGTGGCACACTTCGCAACCCTCATGTACAGTATTTCTCAGTAGTGAGTAATTGTGACGGTCGCGTGGCTGCTGAGCAGTCCTGTCAGCAGCGGCCTTCACCACTTCAGCCTGATATTTAATAATCCCAGCTCTCCGTCAGTGAAATAATAGAACCCAAGGCCTCTATCTATGTAATATTCACCATAATGACAGAATGCTCCTTTCAACTCACTTACCAATGCCAACAATTCAATCACAGAACAAATGGCAATTATACCTTCCCAGCTGTTACTACAGGAAAAGCTTTTCATATTAAAGGTAGCCATTTACCCAATTTGTCAGCATTTTGTCGTTGGAGTTAGGACTGAAATAAGAGGACATAAGTGTCCCTTTTGTGTTTGTAAAATCATCCTATAATACATATAATACAAATTGCATGCTATAATACATATATAACTGTGAGGTAGTAGTTTAGTGTTCCAATCAGCTGTCAGTCTAACACTAACTGCTTTATTTGTACATTTAGACAGAGAAAAGGGCCTGTAGTACAATGGAGTGCTCTTTTATTAAGAGTTTTTTCCCATGCTGGTTCCTTATGAGAGATCTCAAATTGGCATGTGGTTACTACAGTAAACGGCATTGCTGAAATAGCAATTAGATGTAATTTCATACCTTGTGCTTACACTCTTAGAAAATGTTAAAATTCTATATAGAACCATTTGATTTTGATGGGATTTACCAGGAACCATATGGTTTCATATAGTATACCTAGGAACAGTTTTTTTGTAAGAGTATAAAATCAATTAACAACAGTTTATTATTATTATTATTATTATTATTATTATTATTATTATTATTATTATTATTATTATTATTATTAAAAGCAACTTCACAAACTAATAGCTTTGTTGAATATGACTTTTGAGAAATAAAGATGTCTTTTCAAAAGAAAAAAGAAAAACGATTGTATTGCTGTGCTTATCGTAACATTGTCCATCATTCTGTTCAGCACAGGCTTAGCTCTGAGTCCAGAAGCAGGTGGATGGCTGTTGAGATCAGAGATCAGCAGCAAATAAGACTGCAGCTGTGGGGAAAAAACTCAGATAAGAGCTTGAACAGAAATTAAAAATATGACATGAGAAAAAAAAGAGAGTAATATTACAGATCACAGACAGGCTTTCATATTTCAGGACTGGTCACTTTGAAAACCTTCTGAAAAAAGGGGACTGGTTGAACAGGAGGATTTGATGAACACACAAATCATTAGACAGGGATCCTATAGCAGTGTAACAGGCTGAGCTATAAGAATGTAAACCTTTTATAGTAGAAATCATATTTATTTTCTAGGACTTTGGCACTGAGAATATTGATTTGAAAATTAGATGTTTTTACTGTTTTTGTTAAAAAAAAACACACATTGAAGCACTTAAGCTGGTGTAAATACATTTTTGTGCTGTGTATGTATTTATTTTTATTTATTTATTTTATGTATCTTAGGTTTTAGATGTTGTTCTACTTGTGGTGCATAGAGATATTTCTACCATGAGGAGGTCCCACTGGGATTACAGACCAGTTTTAATTAAATTGGAACGTCTGGTCTCCAAGTGGCTGTATTATATTAAGTTAATACTTTCATTCTCAGCTTAACCCTAATACACATACTATCATAGTTTGTCTCTAGAGCTTTCAGATTCAGATTTATTGAATATTTCTACAGGCATACTAGATGCAGCTCAAATCTTTCTGGCCCAGAGATCGTTTAGAATTGGTATGTAGTACTTTATTTAGCTGTGAGAAAGAAAAAAAAATCCAATAATCTTGCAGCTATAATTAAGAATTCATGTAGAAACCAAGGGAGGTATCTCCTGACAAGCTACTAACTACAAATCAGTTTACAATTATAGACACTGACAGCTCCCTAACACAAATAGCATCTGACAACACTTCACTGATATTCTACTGTGGACAGCTGGTATTTCTAAGGAGCATCTTCTTTTTTCAGGCTTTTTTGGGGGGTGAAAGACAGTATTAAAAAGTGTTTTCAGCTGCCTGATGTTTTCTTTTTCCAGTTTTGCAGACTGCCAAATGGATTCACAACATCCACCTTTTCTAATTCTTTGCCTGCTGATGCATCAGTTTCTGCTGTGTTAATATAAATTATAACGAGTTTCCATTAGTTAAGCGAAATCAATTCATAGCCTTCGAAATATTTCACCTCATAAGGATTCAAAGGACTTCAAGGGCGAATACAGTACGAAAAGTCAAATACAACAGTTGTGAGATTTTGAATTAGCATCTGACTTTACTACAGAAACAATGCAGTCTGATTTATGAAAGATACTGTACACCTGCTGTCTTTCGTTGCCTTGCAGGTGCTCTTTCCACTTTAATTAGACAGTGTCGAATCAGCCTCGGTAAAATTCATTTTTATCAATAGATGGCGCTGTTGCCTGCATTTTTGATGCTGCTAATACTGCTGCTGCTGTGGTCTGCCTTGCTTGTGGTACAGTATCATCTGGAGTGATGAGTGGTTTATATCAGCAGACAGTGCTGGCCCTGTACATTGAGACAGGGTTGTGTTTAATGCTCCGTTGCTGCCAGGATAAACAGACACATCCCTGATTATATTTAACGAAAGCGGTTCATGAAAGGCAGCCCTGCAGATAAATGTATTAAACACCACTGCCGTTGTCATCGTCTCTGCCTTTGAAGGAACGCTACCCACCGTTTCCCCAAAATAAACTTTCTCCCTCTTGCAGGCCTGGGAAACTCACTCCATCTGCCACTGGAAAAATATTCCACACTTCATTACAACGTGCAACATGTATTCCAGTTTGAACTGTTTTGATTCCTGTGCCATGTATTTAGCTACTAGGAACTGGATCAGCGTTGATGGACCAAATGGCCTTCTCTCATTCATATTTTTTTCTTATGTTCTCAGCTCCTGTTTTCTATTTTCCCTCTGTTTCATTTTCGCCTGTGTTTTTGTGTACTGAATCTCATCAACTCCCAAATCACCTTTGTTGTCAGGAGATTTCCAGTTGAGTCCCACAGTATATGTGACTTTGAAGAATACATATTTGTAGAGTAAATAAGTTTAAAATACAGTAGTTACAGTACTGAGGTCCACACCAAATGACAGAGGTGTCTCCAGTCTAACCTTGCCACAGAATAAACCAAACCTGGAGAACTATACATATATAATAATTAGTACAACATTCAGGCTTGAGAAGCAGTTTCATCTTTAATTCACAGCTTACACACCTTAACACAAGTGCTTTGTTAATACCGTAGACATTCTGCACTACTGCACACAAATGCCTGTTCTTGCTCATTTAACATAACATTTGATTTGCACAAACATTCAAAAATGTCTCTGGCCTTGAAAGCAAGTGTCTACTGTAACATTTTTTTTTTAATACATGGAAAATACTAAAGAGCATTCATAGTTAATCTCCCAGCTGTGTGCCAAGGTTAGTGCATTCCTATCGACAGGTGGTTAAAGAAGCGCTCCTATCAGAGGAGCTCCCCCGTCTCTTTCCTATGTGCTACCCCCAAACAGCCTGAGAGAGAAGTCTTGTTTCTCTGCCTCAGCCCCAGCCAAACACCTGGTCTAAAATCAACAGCACATGTTGAAAAGGGCCAACATCTCTCTGCTCCATGCTGGGGATGATGTCATTCCATCCCTCTATGGCTAAACACTATGACTTGTCAAGAGAAAAAGACACAAAAAAGCTTACTCTGTAAGTAATAAGGAGAAAGAAAGGATTTATTTTCTGGGAAACAGTGGTCTGTGAGCAGTGCTTTTCACATTGCACCTGCTGCCAAACTTTAATAAAAAGAGGAAAATCATTACAGCCTTTTAAACCTCTGTCCGCATCCCTAGCGTGACCAGTGACTATTTGTGGGTAATCCTGTATAAGGACCTCATGCTACAAAAAAAAAGGACCTTCACAACCATATCATGTTGTAAAGCACAGCTTTTCAAACAGTAATGTACTTATATATATATATATATATATATATAGAGAGAGAGAGAGAGAGAGAGAGAGAGAGAGAGAGAGAGAGAGAGAGAGAGAGAGAGAGAGAGAGAGAGAGAGAGAGAGAGAGAGAGAGAGAGAGAGAGCCCAGTAGTGATTAATGGAACAGTGTAAATAATTGCTTAAAGCAGAATTGGATTTCTGCTGGTAACCACAGTTGTTCTGAAAACCACTGCACTTAAACTGTGTTCAGTACCTTAACTTTGGTTGTACAGCCAAAATGTACTTATTTTCCAATGACAAACTTCTAACCATTCAGAGAAAACAGAGCGATTTTTGATTGCTAGATGCAATTAATTCAGTTTTCCAGTGATGATATTAATCATTTTTCACTGTATATGGTATTAACATATTACATTTCAAAATTGCAGTGCATTTTGTTTTAATTGTTTTTATCTGGGGAAAAGCATATTTAATTGCTTTAATTGTTAAAGAGACATCCAGCATCTTTAAAGAGTTCTCCTATTGTGGACATTCCATTCTGACCCCTTATGTTAAATATTGGTTGAAAACAAAACCTCATTGGGTGCCCATCGCATTGCTGTCCTTGTGATCAGTACACCACAGAAAGATGTACCAATTTTACAAAGAGCAGGTGGTGTATCAATGCAAATGCAAATGCAAATCAGCAAGATTATTTCCTAAAAAAAAAAAGAAAAGAAAAGTAATGCTTGTTAAACCGTATTTTCTCTAATAGGGATTGAATTTGGTCTTTTCTCTTTTCCATCCAGTCTATGTGCTCTTAATGACAGCCAAATCCTCCAACAGAGGGCAGTGTAGGCTGGCAAATCCTTCATTTGTTTTTAGTTTATCAGATACAGTAGGTGCAAAAAGGCATGGCCATCTGATGGGGGTTCGAGTTAGGCATCTTTACAGGAAATTTCCAAAAGTGAGGCTTGGATGGGCATAGAGAGAGCCCTAGATTAGTGGTCCCTTCAGGGCAGAACTGAGACATGCTTGTGGGGGAATGTCAGGGGAACCTCACATTGCTTGTGCTAGCCCTGCTCTGTGGATAAATATAGAAGCCTTCGCTCACTAGTGTTGTCAATATACAGAAGGTGCATTCATTTTTACCCATCAAATTGATCAACAGCAATGAAACATACAATAGGAAAAATGAATTGAAAATAAATGTCAGGAGTCATTGTGATATGTTTTATACAATTGACATTCTAAACTTAAGAAGCCTATGGCAATGGAATGAAAAAAGCATTGAAAAATCCAAATAATTGTTCATTCTTTACAAGGACTTTTCAAAATGCATTATCCCTAATCGTTTTGTAGTTAGAGTATTTTAAGATATCTAAACTGCAATTTCATCTTATCCTCGACAGTTTTGTTTTTAGTTCGGTTATCGCCCCTCATCAGGGCTCCTTGAAGTTGTTTTTGAAGACATGGCGACAGCACAGTTACAAAGTGATCAGCCAGCGAGTAACATCTGAAACCCATTTCCAGTAATTTAAGAGAGAACTATCAGCTCTAAACATCACTCGTTTCCACGGAGCCAGTGCAAACATTCTCCATGCGCATCATCCCCATAAACAGCGATCAAAAATTCCCAAATGCAAATGCATGCATTCAATTATAAACAAAGACAATAGCTGCGCCTAAAATCAATAAATAATGGAATCATGACATTGGGTAATTTTATGACATGAAGGACATTTACCCACCCAAGCTGGAGGGGTATGACATTAAATAGTCTCAACCAGAAAAGCAAAAGGGAAATTCTGGCTTGTGACCAGCTTCTGCAGTTTCTCATCCATCTTGACTAGCTGTGGTCACTGTGTGAGTAGACTGGGCCCCACAAAGGGGTTCAGAAAACTTAAAACAATGAATCAGGGCTTAGAATCCAAGATGATCTAAAGCTTGATTACACTGAAAGCTAAATATATGTACATACATTGTAATCAAACTGTATAAACCTAAAGCTTCCTATAGACAGTCATACAGCACAGTGTGCAATTTTATCATCAAATGTGTTCTGTGTGATGTACAAAATAGCAATACTCACCAATATGGCAGACAACGGGGTTCCATCAGACACGTAACATGCCAGAACATAGAACTGGATGGACAGAAATGTGCAGCAGGGAGCATCATTAATATCCCTCAGCAACAACAGAGGAAAGCAGCATGTTGGGTCAGCAGGACTGAGAAAACAGAATGCAGGAGTGGAGAGGCGCCATTGGGACACGACTGGCAACAAAAGGTTACCATGTTGTAACAAAGATAATGTGCTGATTTTTCAAAGTGAAACTGCGGGCCAGGAGTTAAAAATGCTTTCAAGTGTATTGAAGTATAACAGGGTCTACGGGACAGGGGATTCCAATTGCATTACCCAGTTGCTTCTTGGCTATATTCAAAACTTGAATTACATTAAAAAGGCTTCTGAAAAATACTCATTTGCCTAGACGCTTTAGCATTCCACTTGAACTTTTATTTTGTTCTGTGAGAGAGAGGTCATTGTCAGCAGCTGGCCATTCTCGTTACACACATGTGGTTTTGGTTGAGGAAGTCTTGAAAACAGCACAATGGGTGGAAACATTAGCAGGGCTGGAATGTAATGATATAGATATGAAAATCCTTTCCAAATTACACACATGTGATGTATCCTAAGTAGCATGTTTTAAATAATTGTTTAGTTTGTGAACCACATTCATGAAGATTGTTTATGTTATACTGGTAATTCAGTCACAGATAGTAAAGTAAAAAATACTTTCATGGAATATGTTTAGAAATATTTTATTGTTCAACACCAGAAAGTTTAAGAATATACAAAGACAATGAGATATATTGGTGGAAAAACACAGTTAAACTAAACTAAAATACTTTAAATTGTCACTTTTATACAGACGAACATACAGGGGAATGATTCCTTCTTAACAGATGATGTAAAGGTAGCATGGTACTCTAGCTGGTATGAAACTTACAGGTTTTGAATAATTTTAGATTAAGTAATTTTAAATATTTTTACATATAGAAAATACAGTTGACGAGATTTTACACACCAACCAAGTTTTTGTTTTGCCTATAACATTAGCAACAGCCTATTTAAAGACCCATTCTGAAAGGTATTATTGACCACACAGCAGTCTTCCTTGTGTCAGCAATGGGGCTGTGTGAAAGTCTGTTTGTATGTGAACATAACATGGATTATGACAAGGATACTCTTTCTACTTGAACTTGAGATGCATTAGACATTGATATAATACATCCCCTCACCATTATCTTTGAATGTAGAAGGGTAGTAAAAACCACATTTTTTAGACTTCACAAATGATCTTAGAAAAAGTGGAAGAATTTTGAAAGGTAGAGGCTGTCTCATATTACTATTGAACTCACTAACCAATACATTGGAAAGCAAAAATAAAAATAATAAACACTGTGAAAAACAATGCAAATAAGGAACAGCAATATGCTCATACAATCTGTTTTCTTGCTGGGTTAATGGTATTAATACTATAAAAACAAATCACTAAATGACTTCCACATTGTGGGAGCAGGAGTTCTGCAAACTATACGTGGCACAATTAGTGATCAAAACATTTGGTATTGGGCAACTTCAAAAGCATGTTAGCAATTAAGTAACTCAGACAGAAACTCATATCCAATATCTGTATCTGACAAAGTAATTTACATGACTTAAAACCCCAAGAGTTCTTCCAAGCGACCCACATTAGTTGAAATAGCCTGTGACATCCATCGAATTTCTACAAATCGTTTTTTAATCATAAGGAAATTAATCCACATGGCTTCATCATGGTGCTACTGGGTTTATGGAATTCATTCCTAACTGTACACAATAATATCACACTGTTGATCCCCATACCTACTTTAGGAACCACTGGCACCCACCAGAACCAGCAACATTTGGTGTCAGAGTGGGATTGGCAGGGCAAGGCAACCCAGCAGGTACAAATTCAGGACATTGCCAACCCAGCTCTTAACCAATGAAGAGCCAGGCTTGCTTGTATAAGCAGTCACAGACCTGATAGATACGTGACACATTTATATGGCAGTCTCCTAATAATCCCACAGTACAGGAACATAAAATATATCCATGTATATAAAATGTTTAAAATATAAACATTTTTTCAGCAGTAAAGAGTGAGGTGCCATTAATCATGTGTAATTTCAGACTCATCTGATCCAGGTAAATTACCCCTAATAGATGCTATTACACACTGTATTGCGCAACTACTGTTGTACTTAGAGAAACTTGAATTTTTTATTTTTTTTAATTAGATCTTTATTGTGAGATGCACATCCCACCCTTTAAGAACATCTTCTGTTAGCAGTTCTTGGGAAGACACCTGTTTTCTCTATTGCCATCCAGAAAAGGAAGATTTTGACTTTTGACATAGCAGCAACATGATTTTCCTCATCAATTTATGTCTGTAGTCTGGGGTCATGTTGATGTGATAAGTTGTGTTCCCTGACTAAATGCTAAAAGTGCAGACCCTGCTACTAATCATGTGTCAAAAGACTAGTTTAAATAAGCTGGAGAAGGTTTTAATAAAGAGGGAGATCAGTGTATGCTCTTTATCAGGGTATTCAGAACTTGGGTAAGGCTGATTAGTCACAGTAGTGTATCCCCAAAGAGCTGTTGACACATTTATAGCAGCTAGGCATGGTTTATTTGACTAACGCTTTCCAGATCTTGTGTTAGTTAATCAATCTTTATATCTTCACACTTCAGTGTTTCTTAGGAGAGTGTAGAGCAGAAAGGTTATTGCTAATAATAAACACTCTGTTCTGATTGCAATCTTTTTTTTTTGTATTATTATTTCCCAAATGCTATTCTATCAAGTTTGCAACTACTTTATGTTGAATTTCTAACAACCCCAGCCACACTTTTGTACCCTCAAACCCTTTTCTTGTAATTGCTCAAATCTCTCCCTCTTTTCTCCTTCCTGGGGGAGACCTGGCTTTCTTTCCTTTTCATATGTCCCAGTCTTCCCCCTTGGTGATACAGGCTCTCGTTCTCAGCTGGTGGCCTGGCCACAACCCCTCGGTCAGAGCAGCCCCTGAATGCTGGGAGGGGGGGGCTGTGTTCCCTTTTCTTCATCATGAAAAACTACTTCATGACATGAAATTGCATAACTTACCTTGTTAAAATTTATGATGTTTACAGTACATAACTGTTTTAAATTAGATTTTAAATGAGGACTGACACGACAAAACAAGGCTAGTTATATATCTGTTTTCTTCCATCTCTATAGACACAAACCTTGAACTATTTTTTTTTTCCTTTTAGTACTGTATACCCAGTGCATACCTATATATTTATTTGAGACTATACAATACTGAGCTAATGTGTTTACATCAGCTGTAAATTAAACTAAACAGAAATCATATGCCATCCAAGAAATGTGTTTATCAACTACTGTTTCATGATCATCTCCACATGTAACACCAACCTACCGTACATTTTTTCATTAAATTGTTTCCAGAGATTTTTCCCTATAGTCTTCCATCCAATAACTGGATCTTTTCAAGATACAGTCATGTTACTGGGATTGGATCAAGCCCAACCTGGAACGTAAAGGAGTGGTTTTCTTTTGGAAGTGTATGCAGAGCAGGTCCAGACAAAAATCAGGAACCAGGGCGGAGTTGCATAATTCCTGAGAGCAGAGGTGAAAGTGCAAGATTTATGAAGAAATGCTGACACTTCTGAAACTTTTTTGTGTATAACCCAAAATATTCGTTTAATGTATTACCACTGTAATAAATCATTTATTTAGGTGTTGAAAAACAAGCACAAAGAAAACCAAACTAATAATAATTAAAAAAGGAAACCACAGCCAGATCCCAAATTGAGCTGCTCCATAAGAAAGGATTTTGTGGGTTACCACCTGAGGATATCCAGAGTCGTTCAGAGTGTTACCCCACAGCTATGGCCAACAGTTTTGAATCACCCTATAGAATCAACACACTGCGCTTCATAACATCGAATGAAACCTGCTGAATAATGTTATGTATATTCTTTTTTTAAATTTTGTCTTAATCCTAAAATTCTAGGTGATGCAAAACTTTTGGCCATAGCTTAAGACTCTTGCCAAAACATTTGTCTAATTGACTTCAATTTATGTGACATTTGTCTCCTTGAAGCTTTATCTTATACATATACATATAATTGGGTTTTTTAAATTATGGATGAAATAATATAATATCACTCCCATTTATTTTAAAATGTATCAGCATTTAATTTTGACATAGACTGCATTCATGAAGGAATGGAAGGTCTAGGGATATGTACTGAACTTCAATGCCAAAACAACTCCACCAAACTTTGGGTCACATTGGATTGCCAAAGTTTTGCTGGGAACAGACACCAGGGCCATTTCATTTTATTAATATTTCATATCCAATAAATGCTGACCTGAATGCTGTCTACCTGGGTTATTACACTGACTACTGCCTGGACAAACCATGCATTGTTATTAAAGCACTCTTTATTCAATGTTTGTTCCGCTCACTGCACTGAGTGGCACTATATTAAAAGGGCAATTACTGGTCAATTTGAAACACACACAAGGATAACACCAGTACAAGGGAGTTTATGAAAGTTTTGCAATAAACCTTACATCTGAGCAAAACATACATCATAACAGCAAGAATTTCCATTGGTTCCCTTTCGATTTGAATGTTAAAATTGCACCAGTGGATATTTTGGGGCACATGCAATACCTCAACAAGCATTCCATGGCAGAAACCTATATTTTGAGCTTGCATTTTAAAAAAAAATACTTAAGCATTATGCATGGTGTAAACCACACTCTTGTAAAACTGCAACAATGGTTTTATTAAAAGTGTAAGTCTACTGCACAATTCATAACATGATCATAGCAGCTAAGAGAAACACAGACAATTTAAAAGTTAGCCTTACACACTACATGCACAATGAAAATGGGTGTTTAAAGTGGTTGCAGTAATTTGGAAAATATATGCTTTTTTCATGTTTTAGCCCCAGGTCATTATAAAACATTGTTTGATGTATAAACTGATCAGAAGACTTCCAATTTCAATAAAGCGGTTGGGTGCTGGCACTTTTTGTTCCATGCAGCACATGCAGATCGTGTTCTGCTCCAGTTTATTTTTTTATTTTTGCTGAATTTTGGTAATAGTACAGAACAAGACATGGGGAACACAATAATTCAATAAATAAAATGCCCTTAGGTTATTAATTTAGACTTTGTTTTGTTAATCTGTTTGAAACACATTGTTAATAAATAAAATGCCCTTAGGTTATTAATTTAGACTTTGTTTTGTTAATCTGTTTGAAACACATTGTCTTGTTTTGTGCCAATACCAACACTAAGACACTTTCTGGCTATGTTTACAATTATTTTTGACACCCAGAATGGAATGTTCTTTTTCTAGAATTTTGATGTCATCATACAATCATCATAGTAGACTTTTCTAGATTTTTAAAATGCACATTCTAAGCATGAAACATCTGGTGGGGGTAGGCCAGTGCCAGTTTGTTATCGTTCCATGGGTCACAATGTGTCAATTTTAATGGGGCGTATTGAAGAATCATCATCTTACTGAGACAGAGATGCACTTCCTTATCCTCTGTAATCCAGTTGCAAGTCTTGTGTAACACAATGTTTATTGAAAGGCTCATTGTAAATATGAAATATATGCAAATATATGCAAATTAACATGTTTTTAAACCATGAGAAATAACAACAGTAAACTATACCAGTACCACTTAACTCAAAATACCAAAAAACAACTCAAACAAAACTAGACCAGTTGCAGTAAATAATAATAATAATAATAATAATAATAATAATAATAATAATAATAATAATAAATGAAGTGGGCAAAGTACTTCACTTGACTTCCAGCCACAAGTGCACATCCTCTCCAGCAGGCAGAAACCCTGACCGTCTGGGCCCCTCGGAACATGTGTGTGAGGTTAAGACAGAAAAACAAAACCGAAAGTAAAGAAAGAAAACAATTGCTACGCGTGCTGGAAGCACCAACACCGTACCTGTTTAGTTGATGTCAGTTTTTGTGTTTGTGACCTGTTTTTGTTTTAATATTTATTTTGCTCTGTGAGCAGTGTTTTTTGTTCAACCTTTTTATTTATTTTGGTGTTTTATAAAAACAGCGTCGCAGTGCGCTTTTCACCCAAGTACCTGACTGCGTGTTCTCTGTCAGCTATCTGGTCTGGGGTTGTCATCTACTCTGCTGCCCTGTCACAGATTAATAAATACATTATTTATGACAGACAATGTTGTTTTGTCTTTGTTAATCTTGCAATATCTACTTTGGAGTTCTGATTTTAAAAACCTACTAATCCTTTTGATGTGTTTCTCTGAGGAAATTCCAAGTATTATAATCTCTATTTAGCTTTGGAGGGAAAGATGCCTTCAGCTTATAAATACACCTCTGCAAAGTCATAAACCACTGGCAAGATGTTGGCATTAAATAACAATATTTTGGACAAATTGGTATGATTATGAGCTATAATTACTTACAGATAGACAGAGACAGAGTATCTACATTGTATAATTTTGTATAGTTCATTTTTGGGTAGACCTTTGCGTATACTATACTTAGTTGTAGAAAGTAACAGGGAAAGTTAATTGCTGAAATTAAGCCAGCATTTACTAAATTAAATGTAATCATATTTATTCTATATTCTGTTTATGTTAGACCTGCTGACCTCCATTTCACTCTCCTCTACATGTTTTGCAATATTTTTCACACTACAGTAATGTGTAAAATGCAGCAGCATGATTTATTTAGTGTTACTGGTAGGCTAAAGTAAAAAGAAAGTGTGCTTCAGTATTCATTTGATTTTTGTATAGGCCTACTGTCCAGATTTTTTTTTTTTTTATCAGACAACTCATGTCCCCAGATATGTCCGGTTTAGCGAGGAAATACTGACTATGATCCTTTTGATAGAAAAATATTTTTGATTTGGGGGTGAAGGTGTGGGGGGAGCAATGGAGGTCCATTGCCCAGGGCCCAAAAAAACCTGGTGCTGCCCCTGATGTGCCTATAACAAGTCCAACACACTTTACATATCAAAATACTAATATTATTGAACAGTGTTCTCCAGCATGGTAAACCTATGTTAAAGCATGTGCTTTTACAACTCTGGTAAAGCCAGGTAATGACAAAGAATGGAAAAAGCATATGAGACTGATAAATGACAATAGAAATTGATTAACGGTTAAGGTTAGCCTTAACACATTAGAAGTTATGATTAGAAGTTTTTACTGTGGTAAAGAGTTACAAAAGAAAATAAACTTCTGGTAGCACACACTATTTTAAAACTGAAACATCTGCCTCGAAGATGAATATTTTTGAAAACTATAAAAAAAAAAAAAATTAAAAACAACAACAAAAAACAATAGGTTACAGATATAACCTTGGTTCCCTGAAAGAGAAGATTACCAACAACAATACTTTTGGGATATGCCTGCCACAGGTCAGGTATTTACTGAGCATTTTATGTCAGAGCTGCCGATAGGCCCCTCCGGGGAGTGACATCCTCGGTCCCGCCTACCGAGGGATTAAGTAGTCACTACACGGAGATCACGTTCTCTTTTGCATCTAACCCACAAATGTGTTGTTGATCGTCCTGTCTTTCAGGGAACCAGGGTTACATCCATAACCTATCGTTCCCTTTCAATTCAAAGACGACCAACAACAATACTTTTTGGAAAGTATATCAAAGCCCTTGCGAGGGAGCGTGAGCAGACAGCAGATAAAGGATGTCTCGCTACCACCTAACTAATCTTAGTAGTGTGAGCGTGGGACGTCCATCGACCCGACCAAGACCCCCGGACTCCTCTGCCTGCCCAGACCACACCCCAATCCGAGTTGGATGTGTCTGTCGGCACCACCTGATGACTGTGGATCACTCCCATCCTTACACCTTCGCGCAGATGAGAGGCTTGCCTCCACCAACGTTGGGCTTCCCAGCATACGTGAGTCACGGTCAGCCGACAGTGTCTGTCGCGTTTGGGGTGTAGTCGGAAGGCATTGAGCCACGCATGAATCGGGCATGTGACAGGGTAGCCGAGTGTTGACGTCCCCAGACCAGATAGCTGACAGAAACAACACACAGGCAGGTACTAGGATGAAAGGCGCTTTCTTGCGCCGTTTTTATTAACAAAAATAAATAAAATATTTTAAAAAGAAAAAACAATGCTTACAGATCAAAATAAATGTTTAAACAAAAACAGGTCACTAACACAAAACACGTAGTTCAGGCTGGGCAGTAGCCTTCACGGATCTTACCATGCAGTCTGTTTTACTTTCGGTTTTGTTTTTGCTTTTCTCTGCTCGCTCTCATTCTCTCCTCTGAACATTCTGTACACCCAACACCCCGAACAAAAAAAAAAGCTGCAGGATTTTATGCTGGTGACCATCTCACAATAATTACAAACACTCAAACAATAATTCAATAAATGGCACCAGCCACATTCTCACGAGCTGTCTGGCAAAAAGATCTACTAACACCACCTCTCTGCCAAACCACATTTAAACCAATAATAATAAACAAAACGCTGTGTTTTTAAGTAAACACAAAATACATTTAAATCATAACGCATTTACCCATTCTAAAATAAAAAGCAACAATACATTTTAAATCATAATACAATAAATGCAACCCATTTATTTACAAGCAGGGCTTTTCTGCCCGGCCCCACTAACTATCTGTAGAGCTCTCTCTTGCCCTGCTACAGGGCGCATGTGGAGTAACCCCAGACGCTGTGGCCATCAGACCCAATAGTTTCTGGCACAACACTAATTGTACTGTGGACCCCTGTTGAAACAGGGCTAGACAGTTGTGAATGGCGGCCACTCTGTTGTCCAACAGGTAGGCTCGCGTTGTAAGGGAATCCACCCGGAGACCCAAGTAAAGCTTACTTTGCACCAGTACTAACTGGATTTTGGCCTTGTCTCGCCAGATACTCTGCCCCGTGTGGGCCACTGCTCCTTCCTGCGACTGGGAGCAGATCAACCAGTCGTCCAGGTAGTTCAACACCCTGATCCCCTGCAGCGGCAAGGGGGCTAGAAGGTGCGGTGGGCTAAGGAGAGGCCGAATGGCAGCACGGAAAACTCGAAGACGCTTCCTTGAAAAGCGAAGCGGAGATATTTCCTGTGCGCGGGGCGAATAGGAACATGAACATGCATCCTTTAAGTCCACAGTAGTAAACCAGTCACGCGGCCGGACAGACTGGAGGATGTGGCGATGTGTGACCATCTGGAACCTCCTCTCAACAACCCATTGTGGTGCCTCAGGTCTAGGATGGGACGAAGGCTGCTGTCCTTTTTTGGCACCAGAAAGTATCTCGAGTAGAACCCCTCTTCTTCACAGGTGCATTTTACGAGGCAGAAGGCTTGCTTGAGAATTAATGTTTTTACTTCTTGCTTGAGGTCCAAGACCTGGAGAGGGTCGCTACGGATGTAACCGTGATCCCTCGGAGGAGGTGGAGGACGGGGGTCCCAACACTGCAGAGGGCTCAGCTGAGCTGGTTGAGGAAGCTGCTTCCATGAACTCTGAGAGCCTCCTGCATAGGGTCCAAGAACGTCTCATCTCCTAGGGCGGAGGAGGCATGCTGCACCCGCAAGCACTTGACACACAGGAGGTGTTTGTCCTGTGGGGGATGCATCCCTCCACAGGACATGCGAGGATGTCTGGGGGGCACCGAGGGGCCGAAGCACTGAGGTGTTGAGGCTCTGGGCACCGAAAAGCACTGAAGCACAGAGGAACTGAGAGCACCAAAGGTATCGATGTAGGGGGCGTCTGAGCACCAAAGGCGCTGAAGCATCAAGGTGTTGAGGCTCTGGCACACCGAGGGTGTCAAAGCACCAACGCACCGAGGCTCCGAGGCACTGACGGCACCGAAGGCACCAATGCAGGGGGCGTCCAAGCACCGAAAAGCACCGAAAAGCACCGAAGCACCGAAGCACCAAGGCTCTGTGGCACCGGGGGCACCGAAGCACCAAAGCTCCGAGGTACTGAGGGCACCGAACGCCGAGCGCTGAGGGTGCCAAAGCACCCAGGCACCGAGGCTCTGAGACACTGAAGCGCCGAGGTACCAAAGCGCCAAGGTACCGAGGGCACCGAGCGTCAAGTGCCGAGGGTGCCGAAGCACCCAGGCACAGAGGGCACTGAAGGCACCGAGCACCAGGGGTGTAAGCACTGAGTTTACTGGGCTGGGTGTCTAGTCTGGATTGCGTGCAGTCACACAACTGAAGCAGTGCTCAGCTTGCAGTGGTGTGGCGCACTGCCTACAGACAGTATCAGTCTGGACGCGTGAAGTCACACAACAGGAGCAGCGTGTAGCTTACAGCGGCGTGGAGCACAGCCTTCAGACAGTATACAGAGAAAAGAAAGAGAGAGGGTGGTAAATGTATGCCTACTCTACAGTGGGCTATTCAAACCTAGAGGAGGAAGCACACGTTGTATATATATATATATATATAATTTCAATATATATATATATATATATATATATATATATATATATATATATATATATATATATATATATATATATATGAAAAACAACACACACACTCACACACAGCAGAAGCTGAAGGGTAGGGTATACACAATTTTTTTTATTTATTTTTTTCAGGCCGCACATACCGAGTGGGTGGGCAAGGTCAGCCCAGAGGCGTCGACTTGACACTGGGTGTGGCAGATCCGGACCCTGGTGGAGGAAGTGTCTCTCTTTTCTCTCTTTTGTTATTATTATTTTTTTGTTTTATTTTATTTTTAGCTGCAAAAAGCAGAGGAAAAAACACAGACAGCAGATGCTGCAGGTTAAAGTGGCAAGCCAACTTCCAGTAATTGCAGTGGAATTAGCAGAAAACTAGAAGTGAGAGGTCTTTTACAAAGAATCAATCATGCAACTGGAGAAGTTAGTTATACCTACCTTACCTACCTGTTTGTGAGAAGCAAAAGAGAACGTGATCTCTGTGGAGTGACTACTTAATCCCTCGGTAGGCGGGACCGAGAACGTCACTCCCCAGAGGGGCCTATCGTGAACTCTGACATAAAATACTCAGTAAATACCTGACCTGTGGCAGGCATATCCCAAAAGTATTGTTGTTGGTCGCCTTCAAATTGAAAGGGAACTTAATAATAAATCAGAAAAGTGTAAAAGTCATTTTTAAATGTTTTATTTTATTTGTGTTGCTTCTTAAATCTCTCTCTCTCTGTCCTGCAGAGGGCAAACTCTCCCTGGGTCGACACCCCCTGCAGCAGCTGTAAAGGCCCTCATGTCACATCTGCACACCAGATGTTACAGAGAAAATGAGTTGAACATTTATGGTTTTCGGAGTATGTTTTTATCATTTCATCCGGGTCTTCTTTTTTCCTGATGCTTATTTATATTAGGCATTAACCCTGCTAAGTAAGAGGTGAACTGTAGGAAATTCCACCTGATTTTCCTGCAGGGAATCTCTACTGACTACGCCCAAG
Organism: Acipenser oxyrinchus oxyrinchus; assembly: GCA_030684275.1. Lineage (NCBI taxonomy): Eukaryota > Metazoa > Chordata > Actinopteri > Acipenseriformes > Acipenseridae > Acipenser > Acipenser oxyrinchus. Next base: position 41,806,556 of record CM060258.1, read on the forward strand.
CCTCTGCATTATTCATCCTTACCAGTGGCACACGTATTCAAATATTTAACCAGTGTCAGCCTGGAAACCTACTCTAACTCCAAAACATGTCAATGAAGTGATACATGTTCAGAAAAGGGTGTTAAAAGTCAATGAGAACCAAAGACTTGCAATCCAGTTGATCCAATTCTATACGGCAAAAATTTAAAACAAGTCAAACTAAGTTCACATCTGTATTCATCGGCACACCCTGATATCAAACTGAATGACGCAATTAGTACCATTCACATAATATATTCCCTGTGAATGATTTATCTGGTACCCTATGGTTATGTATACTGTTGCATTGTGTGTGGCATGTTTCAAATTGCTCAGGACAAAAATGCAATATATTAATACCACAGAAATGACCACAGGTCCCATTTTCAAAAACATTTTAGAAAAATGTACATAATTCGTAAAACAAAATTAGGTGTCCTTATCTTGACCCATATTTGTGAAAACATTAACTACACTATACTGCAATATATGTATTTATGTGTGTATGCATATGGTTAAAACACACAATAGTGTATTGCTGCAGAGTTGCTGCAGAATGGTAGAGTTGCTGCAGTCTAGCCCACAGGCAAATGTTCTTATAGCACGTACAACAAATGTCTGTATCCCATAGGGCTCTTGTGATATCACCATTTATTATTTACCGGTACATGTGCCTGGACATACTATTTCAGAACATGCTTTGATCTCTCGCTTGTCTTTTTGGAGGAGAGTGGAAGTAAACAGCAAGAAAAACAAACAGGCCCTTAATCAGGAGAGCCCCTATTCTACAATATTTCATTCAAAGCAAAAGAGCAAAACAGAGGTAGGTGGCAGTGTGTTAATGTACCACTAGGTGTGTATTCAGCACAGTCACAATTGAAATGGATTGAGCTTGGTGATCTCAAACCTAAAGCCTTCTACAACCTAGTTCTTCTAATATTCTGTTTACAAAGCACAATCATATTCAAAACTCTAATGTTTAATAGCAGATTATTCCAGCATGATGCTAAAACACAAGCAATCTTACCATACTTTGTTTTTTACTTTAAGTACCTTTTCCTGTGTGGTTTCAAGATTGTCCTTTGTGGTCAATGGTAGTCATTTTGAGATACACCTGTATGACGGGCGCTGTATAAATAAAACTTTGATTTGTTTTGATTTAAGTTTTCATGCACGTACATTTCCCATTTGCCACAGCCTATTCTGCCAATTCTCTAAGACAAACATTACCAATTTCTGTAAATCAGATGATTAAAAAAAAAAAAAGGCAACTATCAGTCGTCTTCAGTCAACTCTATTAAACCGAATCTCAAATGAATCTCTGGCAGAAACTAAAACATGGCGGAATTGTTGCTTTCGTAAAATATCCAGTCTCCTTGAGGTTGTAGCACCGATAACAGAAAGAAAGAGGTCACACTTTGATAGGCTGTTAAATATCATATTTGGTCAAGATGGCATCATCATAATTAAATTACATTGGATATGGTAATGTAAGAGGAGTGCTTAGCTAGTGGGGTGAGACTAGTAGTTTATAGAGATGTGTAAATAAATCCTATAGTATGCTTTTCACAGTAGATAGTGAGTCTGCAGTTGGGTACCTTTAATAAGTAGAAATATCATATTGGATACATAAATACACTTGCTAAGATTTTTTTAAGGACTGATTTATAAATATGTTAATTTACAAATAGGAACAATATTATGAGTTCCATTTATTGAAATTATTACTGCAGCTGGTGAACTGTACAGAATCATGTTTGTGGTGCAGTTTAAGATTTTTCTAGAATCTCAGATATTAAATGCACAAATGAATGAGTGCATAGCATTTTTTTATTTATGCAACCACAAAATGGCACATGAATAAAGTCAAATTTAAAAAAAAATGTTAAAATGAAAGTATTGCTCTTTAATATTTGTAAAGAAAGCCACAGAAAGGGTGTTGCCCACTGAACAGGGGCCAGTGGTGGTAGCTGGAGTCGATATGTTGTTTGATCCTTGAGCTGTATTTCACGGAAAACTCAAACTTTATAGTCAACTCAGCATTGGAACAGCCCTGATTCATATCAGCTGTGTATCTGAATCCCACCAGAGCCACTGAAGAAGTTCTTCATGTGCTGCAGCCACAATTTAGTAATAGTTGTGTAATAGATATATGATACTATGGCATTTGTATATACAGTTATTTTTGCGCCAGCAGCAATTTTGTTTGTCATAAATTATAGGAATGAAAAGTGAATGCATAGGCAAAAGTGTTTTATATTTGAACAATAAAATATACAATGCAAAATAATAATACATTATGAATGCACAGCTGTTTGTTTGCCCCAGGTTTGAAGGTGTGCTGTTTAGAAGCAATGGTTTCTAATAATGTCACAGTCAGGTAAACTCAACTGACCCAGAATCAATTTCCTCAGAATTCTATATAGTAAAGCTCCAAATAACTAAAAATACTGGGTACAAATATTATGATAATTTCAGGATCATTTAATTTATGTATGTAACAGAGTTAAAAAAAAAAATCCCAGGTGACAATAGTGAACTTTTGTTATATAAAAGCTGTTATCCTACACTTATGAGGTTGAGTTAGCTTTAACATTAGGGGTATGGTTAGGAATTATGTTATAGGGTAGGGTTACAGATAAGGGTTACCATTGGGGTTAGGGCGTGGGTCTGTTACAATGTAAAAGAATCATTAGAAGCCACCTTATAGCAACATTTTTTTATTTGATAATGAAGTTCAGCAAGATTGAAACACACACACGCACACACACACACACACACACACACACACACACACACACACACACACACACACACACACACACACACACACACACACACACACAAACCATTTACTGGTACTCTCTCGATTTTTTCTGGGGTTATTCTGAGTGGTGCTTTTTCCAGTAAATACAAAAGATAAATTACTGGCTGTATCTGATCCTTACACAGAGGGAAATAGCCAAGACCATGGGAAATGGAGAATTTTACTATTTTTAGAAACTGCTTTTTTGACATGATTTAATATTATATTGAGAAACTGTGCTTTAATATATCCATAGATGGTTTAAGACAAGTGACAAGTGCTGCATTTAGAACTCTGTGCATTAATTAAACATGATTAGAGATTTTAAGACAAAGGGATTTCATTCTATCCATGAATATGTAAATTAAAAGTTAATACATACAAATAATAAAATATAACACAACACAATAACACCACAGCACACATATACTAAACAATTACAAACTAAAAACATATACTATATACTGACTGGCAAAAGAAACACACCAGATGATGAAATGCGGTCTCAAGAGAAAACAGAACCAATTTAATAATAATATGAAAATAACCTTAAAAGAGGGAGTTATCAATTTGTTTTTACCTGGTAAAATACATATAATTTCAAATGCTCAAATCAGGTTAAAAATAAGGGTTCTCAAACTGTGGTTCACGACCTCCTGGGACCTTTATGTGATAGCTCATTAACAAAGTCAAGGTAGATATTCACTGTAAAATTAAGAATACTGCAATTCCATTTTTCTTTATCATTAATTTTCATGCTCATTTAGTGTAATATACATTTAGATATTTACTTTTTTCTTTTTTACCAAATGTCCTTTTCTTCAATAACGGTGGTCACACCAGACCATAGTCACTTTAATGGGGGTCCCAATTAGAATGCCAGGGTAATGCAACATGTGGATGGGCAGTATCTGGTTGGAAAGTAGTGACAGCATTATGGGTTGGCAAAAAGGGCACAGACAAGGACGTATTATGAGGAAGAAAAGTTTTCCATACATGTTCATAGAGTTGATGTCAGAGATCTGTCTGGTAAAAGATAGACATGATGTGTCTTCTGCAGTATGTGTAACAGGCAGATTTGGGATTTAAGCTTGACAAAAACTACCAGGGATATTGATACTTTTGAACAGTTGTTTAGTTTTTCAGATTATAAAAAAGTACTGCAACCCTATCTTAAAAACATGTGATCTAAAAAATAAAAAAAAAATGTTAAAAGAAGGTTTAAAAATAAAAATCCCTTTGAATAATTATGTTTCCACACCTTTGATATTTTAACTACTACTTTTGAAATTTTATATAACAACATTGTCTTATTGGTCAAATCAATTGACCTACAGTCTTTAAGGCTATTGTTTGAACAGTACAATCTGACGTTGGTAAGCTGAGCCATGAATCAGTATTTTAAACCACTGAACAATTGATTAAACAGTCACAAAGATGTGACTATGATGTTAACATTTACCCATGACATCAGTGCCAGAAGCTAAACAGCAGCATCATTTGGAAACCGTCAGTCACAGACAGGCCAAATCAGGCCTAGTCACCTCACTCAGAACTCCCAAGAGCCTAGATGGAAGTTACCATTGAGTTGCCTGACTTCAAACAATTAAACAACAGTAGAAGTAAAACAAACCAGTAATGCAATACAAATAATAACAAAATGTTGCTGTTGATGCTGTTGTAGAAAACTCTTGGCAACAAATGTTTTCTTTCATGTTGACATACAACCATAGTCTCTGTAAGTCGCCTTGGATAAAGGCGTCTGCTAAATAAACAAATAATAATAATAATAATAGGTTTGATTCTCTTTTGAACAACAACTTTTTAACATTGTTTCTTGCTAGTTTGATACCATTGCAATTTTCTTAAAAGAGGGGAATAAACAATATACTGTATCTATTTCAGTTCAGATTTTTACTTTATTTGTGTCAAAAAATCTGGTAAAATTTTAAACGTCAAAGAATGTGTTTAATCAGGCTTGATTTCCGCAGCTACACACAGAATACAGTTCAGTTAGGCCATTAATTCATTAATGTTTAGACTTCTACAGATGGCTATTGGTTATTTTATGCTGATTCTCTATGGAATACATCTAGTGCTAAGCTGGTTAAACATGTCTCTTTTATCAGCTTATTGTTAAGCCAAGGATGTACTACTGCAATTGCAACACAAAAGTAAATATAACCCAGCTCACTACTATATAAGAATTCAACTCTGTACATTAACATAATGTAAGATCAAGTGTTTGTATCCTACATTAAATGGATTTCAACTTCTTTTTGTTTTTGTAAAACAGCAACTTAATTAGTGAAATACAAAATCTGTTTGATCTTTCATAACAGCTGCATCTGATTGTTATACCTCATTAGTGCAGACTAAACAATACAATTTTGGAAATCCCTCAAGGTATAATGTTTTCATAAATCTTCAACTACACGCAAGAAAACTCAACGCTAACAAGACCAGTGGGGAGCTGGAGATTCATATACAAAGTAAGCTTCCGATCCTGACCAGCCTTTAGATCAATGGAGTTCTTGGGATGCTGGCATCACGTTTGGCAGACACCCCCCTGGTTTGTACCTGCACACATTTAATTAATGTTTACCTATCATGAAGCCACCTGTTAAATGTGGATTTTAAAAGTTAAATACAGTAAATAAAGACATAGATGTGTGGATAATGGAGAAAATAAATGAACAATGTTTGGGACAAGAAGCAAGTAACTCTTTAGAGGTGTACTTTTTAAGCAACTAACAAAATGATATTCAGAACAAGGAAAGCGGTACCAGTGATAATGTTCCTTGTGCTAATAAGAGGTGAGGAAATTAAATTGATTTTATAACCTTGTTTATCACTCTTTTAAGGATGTTTGGGGAAGATGCCACAATCATATGTTGAAACATTGTACAATATAGTATATGACAATCTTTCCCAGTGAATTTTAGCATTGATGATGGCCATAGAAAATGTATATAAGTATAAATTATTATAATTTATTCAGTTGTTTTGCTTGGTGCAAATGTTCATATAAACTTTTAACAAACCAAAAATCACAGTATTCATGAACAATGGTAGCACAGGAAGGTGGCTGAAGATGTTTTTTTTTTTAGTTTTTAGTTTTTTTTTTTAATTTAGTCATCGCCAATGTTTTTTTTTACCCTGGTTTTCTCCCCAGTTTGGAATGCCCAATTGTTATTTGTATCCCGGTTCACCGCTGCAACCCCCTGGCAACTCGGGAAATGGAGGCTGGAACACACGTCCTCCGAACGTGCTCCTGCCAATCCGCCATTTTTCGCACTGCGGATCCACAGTGAGGCCACCAGACCTATAGTGCTGGAGGACAACACAGATCTGATGGCTCCACTGCAGAACCGCAGGCACCCTATCGGCCACAGGGGTTGTTGGTGCGCAGTGAACTGTGGATTCCCCTGCCGACCTAAGCCCTCCTTACCCGGGCGGCACTCGTCCAATTGTGCTCCGCCCCATAGAAGAACTTGTGTTTAAAGCCTGCTGTGCCATTAATACCTTAGATGTTATGTAGGCAAAGTACTGTTTGTTGGGTTTCGATGTTCAGCTTTGAGTTGGTACAAGTCTATACAGCAACAGTACCAGCAATTAACTACTTGAAAGAAAAAGTAATCAAATGGATACAATTACTCTTATTAGAGATCACTTTGTGCCAGAGTGGGCATTGAGAAAACTCTGCTGATAGCCATTTAAAATACCCTCCAGATTGAAGCTAATTGCTGTACCCACAAAAGGTACATACAGTACCATATTGTCATAACAGCCTCCCAACTGCCCATGAAAGTCACTGTCATTGGAACACATTGAATACATGAGGAATGTTTGGTGAACAAAAAAATAGACAGTCAATTGTCTTTAATCATGTCCGTCTTTTTATTTTCAATTTTAAGAAGCACTTCATTTAATCACTACTCGCATGGATTTGTAATTCATTGTTAAGGAACATAGTTTTAGATTATGATATGGATAGAAGCCATATGAAGTGATGGGGCACTATTAACTAAAAACACTGACTATAATGTTAAATCATAATTGATGAAAGACCTGCTTTTTTTAAGCAGTGGGTAAAGTACAGTATAATAGTGTGTGACAGGGTGACTGAGCGGTGACGTCACGGCAGAAGCAGGGACGGACAAACACTGACACCAGGGCAAGTACTGCAGTTCAAGTGGCGTTTGCCGTTTTTATTAAGCAAAAACCAAAATAAATCAAAAGTTTAAACAAAAAGACTTTGCTCAATGAGCGAAACAAAAGGTTCAAACACAAAGAAATCTCAAACACAAAAGTAAATAATAATATAGGTCAGGCTGGGCAGATTGCCTTCACTGTTCCTATGTTTAATTTTTAAATAAATTTCTCTCTCGTCTCAGTTCTCTCCGCTCCTAAAACATCCACACCGAGCTAGAGCGCTGCAGCGTTTTTATATCGTGGCCGAGGGGTTTAACTAGCTTGCAATTAATTATTCTATTACCCTCGGCCACAATCTCCGCGAGTTTATTAAAATTACTTCTGTGGATGGGACTACCCATCCACGCTACAAAACAAATCGGCTACGCCGTCAAAATACAAAACAATAAAACATACGACGCTCGCCGTCATGTAAATAATAAATCATAATACATATACAAAATAACACAGGGGCGGAGGGGGAACCCCCGTTCTAAACTAAAATAAACAAAACAATGTACAGGGCTGCTCGCCATGTTACATAGTGATTGATTCTGATTTATTTTACCCATAACAGGAAGACCTTACATAAAGGAGGACCCAGTTAAGTTGCAGCTGACATAAAAGATAACTCATCTTTTAATGCAAACCACATAACTAAATGTCTATAGGCAGAGGAACCTTTTGGCTTTGTCTGGCCACAGCCCTACTACTGTTCTACCTACTTACTGTAGTGCACACAGTGTGCAAGAGGTTATTAGTGGGAGTTCAATCCCATTTATAATGAGACGCAGTACTTCCTTCACTTAGGCAAATACAAATCTGTAAGACATCTTGCAGTGTGGAGTAGTGGTTAGGGCTCTAGACTCTTGACCGGAGGGTTGTGGGTTCAATCCCAACTGGAGGACACTGCTGCTGTACCCTTGAGCAAGGTACTTTACCTACATTGCTCCAGTAAAAACCCAACTGTATAAATGGGTAATTGTATGTAAAAAAATAATGTAATTGTATGTAAAAATAATGTGATATCTTGTAACAATTGTAAGTCGCCCTGGATAAGGGCGTCTGCTAAGAAATAAATAATAATAATAATCTTCTCACTGCCTTCTGCCGCCTCCTCAAGACCCACCTGTTTAGACTGCAATTCTAGAGCTCTTGATATGCCCCCTCGTACTATGCACTGGACTTCCACCACGTAACTGGATCCTCAGCTAATACTATTGCACTACTATTATGTCATTGTTGATATAACTTGTTGTAATCCTAACTTGCTGCATCCTTGTTCATATTGTATTTTAGTAGTATTATTAGAACTTACTGTAAACTATATTGTATTATATATTATTGTAACCTTGTATTGCCCTGTAACACCTGTAAGTCACCTTGGATAAAGGCGTCTGCCAAATAAATAAATGCATAAATAAATTATAATAATAATAAAACATCAGAGAGTGTTTTCGTTCTCTACTCTTACAACCCTGCAAAATACACTAAACAGATCAGTCAGCAGTAGTTGCTATATGGTATTATACCATATATGGTATGGTAGAATCCTAATATTCCAAACTATACATATATATATATATATATATATATATATATATATATATATATATATATATATATATATATATATATAGCATAGACTTTCTTATTGTTATGGTTTTATGGGTTTGTGATGGAGCTCTAAGATGGGTAGATCATTACCTCACCTGAAGTATTTGAAACAGGTCTCTCATTGATTATTTCCTCTCGCTATAGATATTATATCACAGACACAAGTGAGTCATTAAGACGCTTCATTTCTCTCGTGCTCATTAACCTGTCCCAACACTAATACTACTCTGTCATTTGGTTGGACAGCTTTTCTTAACCTATTCAAAGATAAATGTAGCTTATGGAGACATTTCACTGAGCCTGTGGTTAGCACTTAGTAAACCTCAAAGGGTTGCATAACGCAGAGTGTGGATCCTTTGTAACACAGTGTATTCAAAACAGGGCCTGGGGGCCACCTACAACCCTCTGTTTGTGCCTCTCTAGCCTTTAATCTGTAATTGTGGGTGGCTGGGGAGTCAAGAAATAAGGAAACAAATGAAACCTCATGTACTGTATTTCAAATTGAACAAATGTGAGGTCTAGTTGTGTGGACATGGCCTGGGGTGGTGCAGGAGAGTTCTGGAGACTTGCTTAATGAGAACTGTCAAAATTCAGAGCAGATTTTAAGTATTAAGTATTAAGCATTCAGTGCATTGATTTCTGCCATTAAGAATGAACTTTTACCGGTCCTAGAACAAAAGGTAAGTACGTAAATGGTTTGACATTTATCTGACCTCCTTCCTTTAAAACCCATATAAAATTCTTATTTTCTTAACAGAAATGATCTTATCATGTCAGTTGAATTTTTCAAATACCTTTCTCCCAGAATATATGCCTCTAGGAGACATTTTTAGTTTAGATAAATCCATACATATAACATGAATGTTGCCCTTGCATCGAAACTATCAGATAAAATGATATTGTAGTTGACCCAGGTTGGCTGATCTACGCACATGGAAATACTCTCTAGTGGAGTAGTTCTGAGTGCATCGATCACTGAATGTATTAGGACAAGTTGGTTAAATCGATCATTGCTGTATCTCATATCCTCACTCACTTTTGATGACTTGCATTGCTTTCTATGGCAGGACCAAAGGAAAAAAAAAAACTATTTGGAGCTGAAACAGTTAGTTTGCTAAATACTTGTAGTGGGAAATCTCTGAGAAACTCATGTGAGAAGAAGTGATCTCTTTGCTCTAGTCTAGCTTGATCAGAAGAAAGCACTCTGTCGCATTGTAAAGCAAACAACAAAAAAAGTTATTCAACACTAGAACTCTCAACACCTGTTGTATAGTGACCAAATATAGAACTCCACTTTCATCTCCTATTAAACTTGGGTTTCAGAAAGTCAAATGAACACTCCTCCAAGAAAAAGAGTGCTTTGTAATTGGATTTGTTTCTCAGGAATGCCTGAATCACACATTCAGTTGGTATTAATTACATTCAACAACAATTATTCTTTAATTATCAAAGGTGTGCGAGATTGTTGGGAAGTTTATGCAGCGACTTAACTCATAAGTTTCAGTTTTATAATTTTAACCAATAAATCTGCTAAAAGGCAACCATAAACCAAAAAATTCAAATGTGTAACACCTATAAAACACCACATCTGTGCATCTGTATAGTTTTACTACAACAGTTTAAAATTGTACATGTGGTACTGTATCTCTAATACCACTGGTTATACAGATGGTAAATGGAGACTTATTTTAATTAAAAAGACTATATTTGTGGCCTGTTGTGCAATAATAATCCTTACATATGCTTGATTATCCAAAAGTGTAAAAGACTTCTGTCAAATCGGTCTGCTTAGATGAGATCTGCAATACAGCTGTCACAAACCACAGTGACTTGAGGCATTTTGGTTGATCTGAATAGAAGTCCTTGTGCCCAAGCCCATTTGAGGCATCTGTGTGGCATATTTAATTAATGCCATCATAAAAAGCTGTATTTAAAAGCATAGTTTTCTCAGTAAAGTATTTTAGATTTTTTTTTTTAAAGACTAAGGGATCTCATCAATTGATCCATATGAACACTTTATTTAAGTACCTACTATAAGGACCTGTCTGAGTCAATTTTTTATGTTTTTGTTATTAATTAAAGACAGCATCAAATCTAAATATGAATGCTTTTTTATATTAATCCTGGATTTTGATGCTACCATAAAATACCTTTATGTGTCTGTGTAAAAAACAAATAGTTGAATTTATTAAATTGTGAAGCAGCTGCAACAACACATTATAAATTGTTAATATACATCATTACTGTATACATACCATACTCTATACTATACAAAGAACACACTAACTATTTCCAGGAAACAGTAAACCTCAATACAACTGTAAAATGCAATTTAAACCAACATCTTCTTTGTAGACTCCACCCATGGTTACCCTTGCTTCTTTATTAATTATCACTGCAGCTGCTGTTGTAGTTTACAGGTAATTAGGAGAGTGTGGTATACGCGTGGAAGGCAGTAGTAACAATGATTGAAATTTTATTTTGGGTTATATTCAAACCAGGTCTCTAGGTGAGGACCTGTAAATAGAAAAAATGAATTATTATTATGATGATGATGGCTCAGGGGTGCAATATAAAACATATTAAATTACTGTTTTATCAATTTCATGTCACAGTGCCTAAATTTAATTGTCAAACTGACAACAACAACATAGTATTTTATTTTTTAGCAGATTCCTCTATCCAAGGTGACTAGGGTGTGTGAACTACGCATCAGCTGCAGAGTCACATACAACAACATCTCACCTGAAAGGCAGAGCACAAGGAGGATTTGCTCCAGGTCACACAGTGAGTGAGCCAGGATTTGAAACAGGGACCTTCTGGTTACAAGCCCTTTTCTTTAACCACTGGACCACACAGCCTCCTATATTATAATGTTACTACTACTACTACTACTTTTATAACGTTAATTAATAAATTAATAAATTAATACATCATTAATAATAATAATAATAATAATAATAATAATAATAATAATAATAATTTGTCCAGTTTGTTTACAACCTAGTGCTTGTTTGTAAGAGATGTTCAACTAGAACTGAGCTTTCACCGTACTAGGTAACAAACTTGTTGTTGCAAGATTTCAAGCAATAATGAGTAATCCCTTTGTGATGCTTTACCTGCATAGGTTTGATAATGTTCATATTGCTGAAGACAACAAGTTATTATTTGATCTTAATCTACCCATTTACACCTAAGTAAACAGTGGTATTAGCAATAGGGCACATAAAACCATTTAGCAGGGAATGTTTTCTTTTAACAGCAATTCAATGATTAGGGTAATTGAACGGTTGCCAAAATGTACGTAGGCCAAACCAAACTGGGTTGGAGCATTCAGATCTGTCCCAAACGTTTAGCCCAGTTCTGTAATAACAAACTTAAAAGAATAAAAAAAGGCTAATACCTCAAGTAAAAGCCAATTTAAACATTGTAATGACTTTCATTCTAATAACAAAGAAATTGTTTTACTATTGAAGAGGAGACTGCAGATTTTTCTAAGCATGTGAATTTCCATAAGCCTGTTAGAACATGGTGATTTGGTCCTGTTAGTCATGATTGTAGTCATTCTTTTTCCATAAAGAAATGTACCTTTTGTACAGCTTACATTACCACTCTCAATCGATATGAATAGTATGGATCAGACACTAGTTCATTTCCAAAGGATCAATAACTACAGTTCATTTCCACAGGATCAATAACTACAGATTATCTGATTCCTACAACATTATTTATCTAATGCGTTATACCAGAGCAAAGACTTCACAACATACAAAGCTGTGACACAGAGCAAAGACTTCACAACATACAAAGCTGTGACACAGAGCAAAGACTTCACAACATACAAAGCGGTGACACATCCTAACTGTCTTTGTCACATCACACTAATTTGAACTTAATTTAATTTGGTTTGTTTCAATTGTCATCTCAACAAGAGAGCTTTTGGGGAAGAAGTCCAAGAGTGAGCCAGTGCAGTGTTTTATGATGCTGTTCTCATTCTCTTTAGATATGATTTTTAGCCCAAGTAGTAAGGGACATGAATGGTAAGTGGTAGTAATGATCTTTTGATCCATGGAGTACCTGCTTTTGCAAAATGTACTATATGTAAAGTATGATCTAGTTTGACATTGAGGCCGTGGATAGAGTTGCATATCATTGAAAGCTCTCAGAGACAGAATTCACCCAAGTGACTGTCACACTTTTACTTTCTGTCAGCTATACAGCACCATCTGAGCAAATGTGCACAGACAGGGATCCCAAAAGGAGCACTTTGTTGCAATATTCATTAACAAGGTTCAATATTTATTCACATGGTGCTGAAACAGATACCAGTTATTAGGCCTATTGCTGCCAACTTTCCATTTTTTCAAAACCAGACATCACCATTTATGTGGATTTGCAAACTAGTCAGACTCTAAATATGCAACTTCTTGAATAAGTAAAAACATAACTAGGCCACAAATAGGATTTGACTGGTTATTTTAAGCATTTAAGTGTATATTTTAGCTGTGTTTTTATAAATGTCTTTTTAGTAACTATCATAAAACCTCATAAAAAAAAAAAAACACTTTGAGAAGCCAGTTGTTATTTTTTATACATATTTACAGGATCACTGCTTTAAGTTTTCAGGTGTATTGGTACAAATACAAAAAACGAGACACCTGCCATTTTTTATCAATCGCTCAGGTGAAACAATGTGTTATAATTTGCCCAAACTTCAATATTTTTCAATAAAACCTTCAGGATGTATTGTGAGGTCCCTCCGGTCTTTTATACATGTATCTCTAAGCAGAATACACAATAATAATAATAATAATAATAATAATAATAATAATAATAATAATAATAATAATAATAATAATAAATACTTACCGTTTATGGTTTATGAAGTACTTTATAATGCAGAGTGTTCTGAAAAAAAGGACACCAATTCCAAGATTCTACTGTAAAAAAATAGATTTCTAGTGAATTTTTATAGGACGAGAGATAGATACAGCCAAAAAAAACTGGTACTGGGGAAGCATCACGCAAAAAAATGCTTGGTCCTGAAAGGGTTCTAAAAGTTTACGTGTGAATGCATAATAGTGAACCTCTTTTAAGAATTAGATTACATAACCTTGTATGCAAGTGTCCCATTATGAGTTGGATCTAGATCATGGTTATAATGGTTCACTAAAAACATTTTGTAGAACCAGGTGCATATTTGTGATAATGAATAATGATTTCACTCTTTAAAGGTTTATTTATTTGTTTGTGTCAGTAAACCTCTAAATGCATTCCAACTGTAAAAAATGTAAATATATGTAAAATTATGTGCAGCAGTGTTTCGTTTTAACCAGGATAAAAGCTGTAATCAGAAAAAAATGTTATGTTTCAAGAATGTAAACATACTATGTGGTTTATATAAAGTATATCATTTTGAAACTATCATTCTCTTTAATGAAAGTGTATCATAGCATAATAAAAAAGAACTCCAGGATCGGATTGTTCTTTAAGAATACAGTAGGAGGATAATGGCACATACACAATGTCCTTAACACTATCATTGTCTAGTCTTCCTAGAACATGTAACAGAAATATATGAATTCTGAATAAAAGTATTTCAGACTTAATACATTTTATATGTTCTGAAAACAACATGTGTGTCCAGAATAGAGATAAGAAAACTCAATTTACACAATATCTGTCTTTCTTTCTGTATCTATGGACTTGTCTATTTGAATTTATAATGAAGACACATGCCATGAACCTTGGTTTCACAGTTGTGGTGGAGCAGATCTTTTGCACGCACCAGCTTAATGCTGATTAATCTACTTTCAGCTAAACTACAAGCAAGCATTGGCAGGCATTGGCTGGTGCCACTCCTAGCAACTGTAAATGAGCAACATCTCAGATGATTCATATGATTGTGCAGATATATCTGAATGACAAAATGTTGGAAGTATAACAGTAAGGAGAACCAGACATTCAGATCATTCTCCATAGATTCTATGTTCTTACTGGTCAGTTACAGACTGATAGATCTATCAAGTTTCTTTTTTTTATTGTAGTATAATGTTATGCTTTGTTAACTTTCATAACTAGCTTGCATTTTTATTTTTATTTGTTAATGATGAAAAATGTATTTGATCATTTTGTTAATACAAGATTAGAGGAAAACAGTTGTGACTACAAAAAGGGGAAGAATGGCCCAGTTGCAAGTTAGGAATAAAAACTAAAAACATTTTTGTTATGGTTTGAAATGATGGAAAACATATTTTTCTGCTATATATCATACACAGTATATGTCAATTATTGAGCAGGCTATATAGGTCTGATTGATGGAAACAGTGCTTGCAGGAATTAGTTAGTAAGTAAAACAATAGCAACAGTTCACACAATACACACTCACTTTACTTGCTCACTAAAATCAATTCATTTGCAGTTTAGATAGGTGAGTAAACCTGGCCTGTCTTAGTGTCCTGAGATTATGGAGTCAATTGACAACCCTATTTTATAGGGTATAAATAAACCTATTTCCCACAGACATTTAGTGAGTGACAGACTGGTAAAAAACATGAATTGACAATTAACCCAAAAGCAATTACTGAGTGATATTCAAAATATTATTATTAGTTTATTTAGCAGATGCCTTTATCCAAGGCAACTTGCAGAAACTAGTGTGTGTGAACGATGCATCAGTTGCAGAGTCATTTACAACAACATCTCACCCGAAAGACAGAGTACAAGGAGGTTAAGTGACTTGTTCAGGGTCACACAGTGAGTGAGTCAGGATTTGAACCAGGGACCTCCTGGTTACAAGCCCTTTTCTTTAACCACCGGACCACACAGCCTCATATACTAAGTCAGCACATGTAATTAATCTCATTTCATTTAATTGCATTAGTCCACTGTGGTGCTTGTTTTCATAGAACTTTCCAGATATGAGCATGAATTTTGGAACAGCAAATTGGCCATTAGACCTAACAAGCCAAGCCTTCCCTACATTATATATGCCTTCCTGCTTTTATAGTTTAAGTTTGTGTTTGTGGCAGACAAAGGGTTAAAAATTAGGGGTCACAAAAATGATCAAATCCCCCACCATGTGGGACATCAATGTTGTCTTAACCACCAAGTAAATCCCCATCTTTCCTCAGGGTTAGCGATGTTACAGCATACTGTGAAAGGGTACGGAAAGAAAATAGATCTTCCAAGCTGAGGAGGGTGAGTTTAATATTCAATTACTGTATCACCCAATTAATTGACATGGCAAAAGATACATTTATTTTCAATACACAAACTTGTGTTGTGTCAGGTCTTAACGTGTCTTAAATCATTATTCCATTATTCCCTAAAGGCTAGACTAGGGTGAGGGTATTAATGTGAATGTGTTGCTAGGGCGTGTTTGTGTTTGATTTGTGTATTTGAAACATTTCTTCATTAATCGGAAGTTTAAAAAACAGTTTTATCATCCAGATGTTAAGAGAATAAAAAAAGAGATATCATCTTTCAGACATTTTCCAGGGAACTCTAGGCTGACAACCGAAATCATTAGATCCCCCATCTCCTCATCAATTTAAATATAACCTCTACAATGTTTACAGTTTAGTCATTTAAAAAATCAGACACCATGATCGTGTGGCTGAAATTACTTTGGCAATCTGCACTGATGACCCATGGCCCTACAGCTTTGATCAAAGTTATCTGGACTAAGTAAGTTACATTACTGCATCATCAACCTACCCTCCAAATTCCAAAAGGTATAATTAGCAATTCCAGCATTAATAACTGACAATGTAAAAGAAATGTTGCCCTTTAATCTTCTTCAGTTTTTTTGAGATGCTGACCCACTAAAGCTGCAAGCCATATTTTATGGTTGCTGTGAATTAAATCACAGAGCTTTAAATAGTAAAGTTGTTTTATTGACAGATTGTAAAGCAATGGATGAACGATAGTAACTGAGCCTAAGCACAAGGACAGAGTGGTGCTCCTGAGAACATACTTTAAAAACAATATAAAGTTATTTATTACATATAATATACATTTTGTACTATATGGTTAACAATAAAACTACAAAGGCATGCTGTAAAAAAACACAGGAGATTAAATCTAAAGATATCAGAAGAGTTCTACAATTGCTACAAACTACTTGGACATCATCCAGCACTGAAGAGTCTTAAGCATGAAATAGAGATTACAGTCTTTCAGCCTTGCATAGGATGTGGGTATTCAAACTACTGAAATAAGTGCAAATAGAAGGGAAATTATACAATGAGAATATACAATAATCTAGAATGAAATATCCTATAAGGTCTTAGTCTGTATTTACATTCATACAGGCAATATATAAATTGTTGTTGTTGTATCACTGTAGATGTGAGCAAGAGGAGAAAAAAGGTGAGTCTTTATTAAATATTTATTACATAAAAGTCCTACCACATGCAATCAGCTGGTGGATATATGGACATTGTGGTTGCTAGTAACTTGGCTGTGCAACTTTTTACTTGGGAGCTGTCACTCAGCAAAGTTGCTGCGGTTAATTAACTGATAGACAGAGCGAGGATAACATGTAGGAATGCAATAAAAGAAAATGTAAACAATTGTATTTAAAATCTTTAATATTCTCTTTCCACGTTAACTGGCCCTAGAACATTTTATCAGCGTGTGTTCATGTTCTCTAAATAGTCAAGACACTAGTAAGTATTTGTAATCAAATTAATCAACCTTTTTTTTTTTTTTTAGACAGGTAAACCTTTTTATAAATGACTGGTGGTACTCATTATTGGTCAACGCTAATGTAATTCTGCCAATGCCCAGCTCAAACTCCCTTTAAAATCACAACATGAAGCAGATGACGCAATCCTGTGCATACGTAAAGCACTAAGCCCTTTTATGTCCACGTTTTTACACCATTTCATCAAAATCATTTCATCCCCTCTGAGGAACCTTCAGTTTGACCCTACAGGCAAGTGGAGGGTTACTCTTGTAAAACACAGCAGCCCTTTGAGTGCACGTGCTCATTTACAAATAGGCCCATCCACATCAACCACGATTGATTTTAAGCTCTGTTTCAATTCTTATAAATTCTTATTTGCTCCAATGATAGAACATCAAAAATGACTTGTTATTGTTGAAAGTGCTAAGTATTGGTTAAAGTAATGCAGGCCAAGAGCTACAAAACCAGTAGAAGTCTTGACCATTAATTGGGCTTAGTTTAGCCATGAAACCTCCTGCTGAATCAGTAGTGTTGATCGTAGAGGTACTGTCACAGCTAAACATTTAGGAAATGTCTAACCTATAATATTCCATTAGCTTGACAGATCCTTTACTATCAGGCTATACCTGCTCTTCTTCTTAATTGTGTCCTTATACCCTGATTTATATTTTAGTTGGAGTTTACAGTGTATGCAATATACAGTTGAGTATAAAAAATGATGAACCCATCTACCAAAAAGAACATAATAATAATAATAATAATAATAATAATAATAATAATAATAATAATAATAATAATAATAATAATAATAATCCACCAGAATGTTATTTTTGATCAGATTCTCTACAGAATAGTATACCATTGCTCAAAACAATTTGAAAGAAATGATTCAGTCACTTTCGAGCAATTGTGTTATCAAAAACTTCAGGATGGTTTCTCCTGGATCTTTACTGCAATTTTAAAAAAAGGGTCTGTTTTTCTATCAAGCTTAAAAGAGTATTAAGATGGAATTTCATTCAAGTACTGTTATCTTGTTACTGTATATCATGTTACAATGTCCTAAATGAACCCTTATGAAAGATGGTACACCTGGATAAATACATAGAAAGTTCCTTGGAGTGTATCTGCAGAATGGTGAAGCTTAGCCAATACTGGTAAAGCAAGAATAATCTTAATAAGAAACAGTACTCTGAAGTGTGCAGAATTGCTGAGGTAAAAGTGAAACTCTACTATGATAACATTGATAAGGCATTCTCTGAAAACCAGAGATCGGATCTTCTCAGATAACAGCTGAGACATAAAATAAGGAAATGAAGACTAAATATGGGTTAACCAGAATCAGTCAGCAATAGTAGCAGCCTCTTAGTAAAACAGTTGCCTGAGGCAGCACCATTGCCTGAAACAAAAGTTCCCTCTGCTCTGCTCAGACCTGTATAGCTAAATACAGTAATCATTCCTGGCATTTTTCTCTTTCCCCATGAGCTTTAGCAATACACATGTTCGTATGTGCTGGTTGAATTTAATTAAAAGTGAACTGCCTTTTGAACAATGTGTTATTAAATACATATACTTTTTTTAAAATATATTTTTATGGAGTGTATAAATTTACTGTGTTAAATATGGTGGTTGGTTGAATGTATTTAGCTTTTCGCGGGTTTACTGTAATGTCTATTCTGTATATAAAACTTGTATGACGAAGCAAACCTTCAATATGGAAATGCAATATTGTAAAACTAAGCCAATTTTCTTATCAAATGCACTTTTTAAAGAAAAGGTGTAGAAAGCAAGAGGAAGTGTTGACCTACACATTTTATAGCATGGTGCTGAACAAGCCGAAACCTTGCAGCAGGGTTACAAATGTCTATGAACGAGTCCGTTGTGGTATGTCTTATAGGGTGACAAATATGGGTCTGAAGTGATTGTGAAACGATCAAGAATGGGTTCCATTTGTGTTGGCAGACAAAAACTAGAGGGACTAATAATAAGATATCAGCTCCAAAAAGGAGCGGCACAGTGCAGTATATCTTAGAAACATCAAAGGGGTTTCACTGAATTCTGTTTGTTGATGAATGAAACATTTTTTTAAACTATTTCAAGGATGTGCCTTTAATTGCTATAAATCATATCACATGTGTATCCTTGCAGGTTCATCTTCAACTGCTTAGATCATATATTTTCTTTTTTAGTAGTAAAGTATTTTAGAAAAAAAAACAATAAAAACAAAGGATGGTGATCCAGAAATTCAATTTCTTTGCTAATGGACTGGTCACTTAACTTTGTCTAAAAGGTCATGAAGGATGAAAACCTGTTACCATGTTTCTGACCCAACCTGGACAGAGGCATCAAAGGTTAATGAAGTGTGCTACTGCAGAGCAGTGAATGTTGGTCTGTGTAAGTTGCATTGTATATAGGTTAAGCTATTTTGATTGTGCTTGAATAGGCAGGTTTGAAGCCATTTCAAAAAGTGACTACAGTGTGGGAGTGTGTTTATTGAGTCCTGGACACTAGGCAGCAGTTCTAATCGCCCCCTATGAACACCAGTAAGAGCAGTAACACACACAAGTCTTTAATCTCCCTGTAGCAGCTGGCAGGGGCTGACAGTGCTGAAGTTCTCATTATCTCTCTCTTTTCTTCACCGGCCCTCTAATGTGGTCGCACAGCTGCATGTGGCGTGCCTCAACCTCATAGCTCCCAAGGAGAGGGACTTTCCAAAAAAAAAAAATAATAATTATAGCATCAACATAAAGAAAGGCACTCCTAATCATAGCCATACACAGTAGTTATATACGCAGCCCCTGCTGCTGCAGTTTGCAGTGCCTCAGTAATCCAAATGTTACTTGTCGGGTGACAGTCTACTGTAAGCGTGCCCCTTTGCAAGTCCACTGAATAAAAAAAAAAGCTTTGAGTGTTTTACATTTAAATAATTTGGGTTGACATCTACAGAAGTCAGATTCAGAATCCTGTTGCCATCAACAAGCATACTTATCATCCCACACGCATAAAATAAATGGGCTTCAAATAAAACAGATTGGAGCTAATTATTTCAATTAAACTCCATACATTACCTTTTAACAGCTCATGGGTATTTCTCAAATGGAAGATCTCACCTACAAACAAAAGCTGGGAATACAGAGAGTACAACAGTACATGCAACAGTACATATGAGAATACGTGATTGTGTTTGTTACAACGCAGTTTCCTCAAATGTACATTACTCTTATTAATAGTATCTGAAACCAAAACACATTGGAAATGTGAAAAAACTCCAAGTTATTAAAAGTGCCCAGCCATTTATAGTGTAGATATCAAAAACACAAGCCAAGTTTCAAGAAACCATTGCAGCAAACTTGCCCAGCACAAAGTAAATAGGCACAAATGTAAAACCAATGGGGGTCAAGGTTGCCCCTGTTGTTGCCTCAATTGTTTCTTCTAACTTGTATCAAAAACACAAGCTAAATTAGAAGAAACAATTGGGGTAACCTTGACCAGCACCAAGCAAATAGGCACAACTGTAGAAGCGGTGGGGGTCAAGGTTGCCCCAATTGTTTCTAACTTGGCTTGTATTTTTCATGCAAGTTCGATCTGCTTTTATTGTGTCTGATTTTATTGTGAATCTGTGTAACGTAGTGGTTATGTAGCTGGAGTGAAAGCTGGAATTTTTTTTTTAAATGTTGGATATTTGTTACAGCAAAAATGAATGATTGTTTAATTACATACAATAGCAGCACAACATTGTAAAAATGCGGTACACTTTAGTTTAGGTATCAGACTGGCTGTAGCTATTACTCTGGGACAGTAATTAGCGTGCTGTATGGCCTCCATGACACAGTCCAGATCTAGTTTACACATTTATCATTTATGTGCATGTGTCCCTGTTAATTATACAGACTTAAAAAATCCCACTTGAGAGGAAGCTGAGAAAACTTTGAAGTCCTCTTGTAAGAAATACAATGTAGCAAAGCACTGCCTCCAGAAAATAATGACATTAAACCCTCAACCTCTCGACCTCTGGAGTCATCTGTTTCAGATTTCTCTAGTCTTTGCCCATGCTTTAATAAAATGTCTTTTTTCTGATACTGTAAGCAGGTCTTTAACTAACTATCGCATGCTTTCATGAATCCATACACTTGGTGAGTTAGATATTTAAGGTGTTGCTGTGTGTTTCAGGTATGCTCTTGATTATTAAATTGAACCAATTAAAATTCCTCTAGGTCTTAAAGTACTTCATCACTTAATTATACCTATTAAACCTGTTATGTCACTCAGTCATTGAGAAGTATAATAATATATACACTTACCTTCTGTTCATATTTAGACAACTATCAACGGTTTAGCATGCAATTCAGTGTAGAAAAGTGATTATTGCCTGATTCTGCCTAAGAACCAAGGTGTCACAAGCACATGGGCTAGATAAATCAATTAGTAGGCAAATTATACCTTATACACGCTACCTAAATAATGTGTGATCAACACACATTTATGTGACTGACATTCACTTCAGTCGTGTATTATGTGTGAATAGACTAATTGACAGAAGGCAAAAACTTGAAGCACATCCAAGTTTAAAAAAATGTAAGATAGAAACCTGAATGGCAGTTTGTAAAAGATATGTAACTGGGTTATGACGCGTCTTTGTAATAAGCCATTTTTAACACATTGAACACATTATTAGTTCTGCACCTTATTATTAGTTTTTCTTTGTTACGCCTTCCATAGTTATTGGGGTTGTCATCCGTCATTCAGTTTCCTTTGACCTCTGTTGAAATGACATGTTGTGCTATTGTGGTTTGGGTGGTGGTAACTGCCCAGTAAGTGTTAGTTCTCATTTGACTTTGTTGTCTTCCTACGATTATGTTTTATGTTCATCTTCGGAAATCTGGTCTTGAAAGTGTGGCTGCCATCTGCATCCAAAACAAAAACAATCATTTTAACTGCACAGGAAGGTAACATTCAAGTTTAACGAGACATACTTCGGCTGATGAAGTATGTAACATTTGTCTAATTAATCTCTCTCTCTCTCTCTCTCTCTCTCTCTCTCTCTCTCTCTCTCTCTCCCTCAACAAGAGACAGACTTTCACCCAAATTGTAATGATAAATCCTTTATCTTAAACTCTCTAGACTTGATCTGTTTCATCAAGGACACTGATAACCTCTCATTTTTTCACAAATTACAAGAAATGCCACATGTAATGGTCTTTCTGCAATTTTTTTTAGATCTTTTATTTAACCCCTACAACAAACCACTGCCATTCTTAAACAGTGTACCAACCATAAGTATATACACCAATAGCCCCTGCTGGACATTTCATACATAACAGCTCACTGGAATAGGCTGGCTGGTGTTTGCAACATGTTTTTCTACTTAGGTATTTAACTCTCTGCTAACACTGTGAAACCATCGCTAGATTTATAGTAATGATCACAATACAGCTAAAACTGAGGTACATTTACATTCATCCTTGTTTCAGGTTGTATGCCAGAAGGCTACATAGGGCTATATACTCAAATCTATTTAATCCATTTTTTTCAGGGAGAAAAAGTAACCAAACCAGGAAAAAAACTCTGATATTTAATTTAGGGGCTTGTAAGTAATCTTACATGGTTTATTATTCATTTTAGAATCATAATTGGTGTTTTCCTTTCAGAATAAAATTATGCTAATGATGATTTGGAATAAATAGCTTTGGGAATCTAGACCATAATGTTTTTAAAAACAAAAATGTTTAATTTAATTAAATCTAAAATAACTAGAGCTAAATGTGTTTATAATTATGCAAAGGATAGTTTTCATTTATTTCATCTAAATTCAGTATTCTAAACATTAGATTTGATCTTGTTCGTTTCTGTATTTGCAAGGCAACAAAACATGTGCATTGGTAATTTAAACCTGAATGTGTTTATGAACAGTATATTCATTGCATTTTTTAGGATCTATAGTTTTAAAAGGTAATTAGCTTCAAAACTTTCCCTTACCTTTTTGGGTTAGGTTTAGGTTTACAATACAGAATGTGCCCATTTTGTTTACAGAAGTTCATAGTGTATGTATGTGTGTGTGCGTGTGTATGTGTGTGTGTGTGCGTGTGTGTGCATGCATGTGTGCGTGTGCACGTGTGTGTGTGTGTGCGTGTGTGCCCGTGAGTGCGTGCGTGCGTGTGCGTGTGTGTGCGCGTGTGTGTGTGTTGGCTTGTCTATAGATTAGTTTTAAAATATGCTCACATACTGTAAGTGCCTCAGAAATCCTTCAGTAGCATAAAGGGCTAGTCCACAGGATGTGACAAAAAAAACAGAGGATGGGTGGTCCAAAACAATAAGTTTTACAATCACTCAAGACAGCTACTATAAGAGAAGAGAACAGAGCTCTTTCCTTGATAAATGACAGAGATATCAGTGCAGACCTGATTTCTGCTGCTTAATACTCTAATACGCTAACTGATTACCACAGAGCTCCCACACAGCAACACCACAGGTAAAATACTGCTTCCCTTCTACCAATGGCTTCATTAAGGGGATAAGGACAGGGGACGAAGTCCAATGAGACACTGATCCATCAAAATGCCTTTTATATCAGGATTTGACCCAGAAGGTGGTGTTGACATTGATAGCAGTAATCTAGGGAGTACAATAGGACAAACTACGGGAAACGAGGATAAATATATTTAGCTGATATCAAAAAACATACTCATTCTACATTATTTTAACCTTTACTCTATCCAATAAGAAGACTTCTCCACATCAAAAACAGCATTAACTAAGAGGTTTTTATTTTTATCCCTTAAAATACTATGAGTATAACAAATGCCATACAATGCCATACATAGTGAATGTCTTGTTATGTGTATGATTCATGTTAACAATGTCTGGCTCAATTGAAATTTCAAAGAAGGGCACTCAAGAGGAAACTTTTATGGCAGACTTTCACCAACGTTGAATCACTGTTGTTTTCTGTTACAACTTGCACATCTGTTTGTCTGTTTTTGTGTAAGGAAAGGTTGACGTTTATTACAGTTTGCAGACTGCTAATTAAAGTATGGTTTACTAAATAGTAATAGACTACAGTATACCCAGTGCACAAGAACAGTTAAATAATAAATGATGAATGCTCTGTTATGAAAATGACCAATTAGGAAGTTGCCTTTGTGCTTGCTGCAAGGCCTAACCTTCAGTTTTTAAACTATTAGAGGGTACACTCAAGGTAACTTGGGGAGGCCATCATTGATACAAGCCTGGCTAATAAAAGGGATATTGTATTTCAATTTAATGCATTACTTTGATATGTACACACGTCAATGTAAGCATGTTTTTCACTTAAAAACAGTATCTCTGTCAGGTAACTATATTTTGACTGCATTTTATATTTATTTGGCACCATGGTTGTATAAACTGGTTCCTAACGTGATCCACCCTTGAGGAAATATGTACAGAGCAGATTCATTTTGTATCAGGTCTTGGCAGTAAAATGCCAATTTTTCCATCTGCTTTCCTTCCCAGTATTTCGGGTCCTTATTTATTTATTTATTTATTTATATATTTTAACCACAAAAGGAGTTTCTTGATTTAAATAGTATACTCGTAGTTTCTCTGACATTTAAGTATGGTCACCTAACCTCTTCAAAAGACTAGCCTGGGGCTGAAAATGTATAACTAGTGACATTAAATTTGTTTTTAATTTAGCAAGTTATTAATTTAGTAAGCTATAACATGTTGCAGAGCTTATATCTAAAACAATTCATATGTGCGACATAATGCATATTCTGGCTAGTTTTCTATATTCTAAATATAGAAAAACAAATACTTATTTGGGTGCACATGGCAGCTATGGAATGGGATTTACTGTGTCATTTTATAAAATGTATACAAGACAACAACCTGTTACATCTTGACATTGATGCAAAAATATCCATAAGTCCTGTACTATTAACACAATGTAGGTATTCATTAAAGGGATGTGTAGTACTATAATTAGAGGTTTTTAATTAAACAAATTTAAATTGTTTTGTTTTGTGGTTACATGTTCTAAATGAGTCAAACTGGTGCAAGGGTTTAGCAAATATGATCAATTAGGCCAATTAATATGAACACACCTTGGTTTACCTGAACAGAGGGAGTATAGTCTTGTTCAAGGCATTATGTTGAGCCCTGAGCTGTAGTGTCCTCAGCACTTACCAGTTTTCCCTGCATCTGTAGTTTCACTCTCTGTGCTGTTATCTTTCACTATTAACACCACAGCATCAACAATGCTCTCTATTGTGCCTTCCTCTACTACTGCTACAACTTTACTGTATTCCATAGAAGACATTGCAGATTAGATGTGGACAGCAAACCAGTCATGGTGCAACAGTCAAGATATGATTTCTACAGTAAAAACCACATAAAAAGCAGAGGCAGCGAACATAATGATCTAAATGAGCACCATGCTTAAACCAGGTACTGTATCATTGTGACCTTAAATCTGATCAAATGCTTATCTGATAATGCTCACAAATGACATGGGCTTGGGTGTCTCAGACTTCCATTTAGGACTGTTTCATATCTCAAGGGTGTCCATTCCAGTAATGAAGGAGAGGGCTTCTCTTCCTGTTGTACTGGCAGATCTTTTTCAAAGTGGAGGAGTTTTAAAGGACCGACATTAAATGCAATAATAATAATAATAATAATAATAATAATATCTGCAGTACTCATCAAAGAATGTCCTTGCTGGTTTACTATGAACATTTCAGATGTCAGATGTGAAACCATAGCATTCTTTCCTGATAAAATCGTGATTGAAAACACACCAAACCTTGTTGGTAACTATTTTGTAATGCTATGTTTTTGCCCTTAAGTGGAGAAACTGGTTGTGAGAAAACAGGTGTTACATGATTTACAAACACCTGGAAACCATGTGACTTTGATAAAGTAGACATGCAAAGAACCAGTCTATTGGCATGAAGTGTTACTCACAATGTGGAAGCTACGTGCCAGCATAGTGAAACCATGGTACTGTGCCTGTGTAACATTCATTTAACCGTACATTATGTTGTTTGACAGGGTGATATGTTAAATGCATTATTTTAAATAATTGAGTGAGCTGTGATTTCTTCGTTTTAATAATTTTCCTGTGTGGTATTATCGTACATTCTTTAAAAATGCATTCATGGGGCTCCCGTGTGGCGCATCCAATAAAGGCGCTCTGCGTGGAGTGCAGGATGCACCATATATCCTGGAGATCGCAGGTTCAAATCCAGGCTATGTCATTGCTGACCGTGACCGGGGGTTCCTAGGGGGTGGCGCACAATTGGCCTAGCGCTGCCCGGTAGGGAGAGATTAGGTTAGCATGGCAAATCACAGTTCACTGCACACCAGCGAACCCTGTGGCTGATAGGATGCCTGTGGATCTGCAGTGGAGCCATTCATATCCGGCACTATAGGTCTGGTGGATCCGCAGTGCGAAGAATGACGGATTGGCAGGAAGACGTTTCGGAGGACTCATGTTTCAGCCTCCGTTTCCCAAGTTGCCGGGGGGTTGCAGTGGTGAATTGGGGAGAAAACCAGGGTAAAAACCATTGGCGATGACTAAAGAAAAAAAATGCATTCATGAAGGCAAGACAAATTACTCAACAAATATGCCCTATAAATTAAGACTATGATGATGCTTATAGTTTTCATATTACACGTGACAGTGTAGAGTATATATTCATGAAGATTAGGTCAAGTGGTATTTTGTTTATAGCAATTAACAAAAATATAATAAAAATTGTACTCTCAAATAGAAAAATTATCAAAAAAATACTAAATATTCTGAATAGACCAGTCTGCCATGACATCACTCTCGCTTGGGTAGAAAAACATGAATGGGAAGCAGTTGGATTCATATATTTGTAATGATTATTTTATTGATTTGCTTTTTTTTTATTTGTATTCAGTTTATTTTCCTTCAGATAAAACAAGAAGAAAAAATGTTTTGTTACTGGTACACTCGTATTTACATACAGTAGATCTAAGTGGTATTTGATGTAGTAGTTTTATTTGCTGGGTGTAAAAAAAACCTACATCTGTCCCACTGACCAATTTCAACTTTAATACTTAGGATTCTATCAGCGTACAGAGAGAATAAATTGAATTGGCAAAGATGTCATATATTCAGAAACATACATACAGTCATTAAAATTGTGGGCTACAATGGACAATAGTTTGGTGTCTTTCAGTTACTTTCACTGTGCCTGTCAAACCCTGATATGAAAGTTTTTCATTTGTTCTAAACACTGAGATCAGATTCAGGCCAACATGTTCGTTCAGTCTTTCTAAGTTAATTATTATATCACAAATATATATATATTTTTTCACACAACAACAAAAAAACAAAAACAAAACAAGAATAGTAACCATTTAAATCCCTTTAATATTTAGCACGGTTTTTCAATACAATTAAGTTTACAAATATTAGGTTACTCACAAAAATAAAATAACTTATAATACAATAAATCAACAAACGGACAACATCATTTCATTTTAATATAAATTGTATTTTGAGGCATCTTGGGGGGCATTCTTTAACCCTCCCAGTTTGTAGTGAATCACTCTGGTAGTCTCCCAAACAATACATCACTAACACATGTGCACATGGTTCAACAGCATCTCCCTTGTCCATAGATGCAATTGCCATTTTTTTGCAAGTCCAGATTGAATAAAGTCTGATGTATTTGTTGGAAAAAAATCTTCTTCCACAGATAGAGAATAATAATAATAATAATTAAAAGCTTTGGTGAAGGATCTGGGTAGTGCATAATTTAGTTCACAACAAATGTATGTTAAATAGATTGGTGTGCCATACATGTATGTGCATTTATTAAAATGCAAGCTTGGGTGGTCGAAATGTTGATTTGGGACAGGGTAGAGAATGCAAGTCGTGGTATGTTGAATAGATCTCATTATTTTTGTTGTTGTTGAAGTTTTATTAATGTGCCAGAAACTCAGTTTTGAAAAACCATATCCTTAAATACAGCACCTGCAACAATGTACCCACTGTTTCTTTCAAATACTGATGAGTGCTGAGTCTTTTATACAATCTATTTTTAAATTATTTAACTTAACAACACCTTTTTTTTCTAAAATGAAAAGCAGTGCTGATTTAAAAGATCAATCTTAACCCTTTTAGCATTGAAGTCTCATGACGTATTCACACGTGCTTCAAACTTTAAGACGGTTTTGTGCATCCATATATCACGGAGAATTGTCCACAGCAAAGGAAAGTCAATCTGATGGTCCAGACATGTCTCTTTCCGTATGATAAATATGTTGTATTTCATTTTATTTACATACGCTAACCCATTCCGTTATCCGGCACTCTTCACAAACGACATAACAGCACCAGTGAAACTTGCAGTTGCATCTTTCACTTCTGGTCTGTTGCAGGATGTTGTGTCCTCTTCCACAGCACAGGCTTTCACAATTTTCCATTCCAGGACTTGTTTTATTACAGATCCTCCCCTGTGTGCCGGCGGAATCGGACTCAGGTTCCCTCTCACAGAAGTCTGGTGATTTCTCAAAATAGATAAGCTCGTTCAGATTAGCTCTCCTCCTGTGTGGTGGGTGGACATGCTCCACCTGCCCTGTGTTCCTGTTGTGGGCTTTGATTAAAGTAGCTATGTGAAACCTGTCCTTGAGAAGGGAGCCCACAGCTCTGAACTCCGGAGTCACCTGCCAGCAGGTTTTCAGCTGACAGCTCCCTGAAGTTCCATGACATTTACATTTCCTTTTCATATTGTCCAATACAACCTAGAACAAAACCACAGAGAGGTCAAAACTCAACGCTGATTTCATTTCAAAAAGGAAAAGTCAACAAGAACAGTTTGGGGAACTGTAATGACTGTCCGTACAGTTTAAAAACGAAAAAAAAAGATTTTGATTTTGTGCCTGTGGAGCGGCTGTATTGCTTGTGCTGCCTTCAAAAAACATGCAATCATGATGGCAAATAGGCAGTTCTAAATGTTACTGAATTTTGCTTCTAAATCTGTGAGTGCATGACACACTGCAAAACAATCTTAACCTACGGATTTAACTCTCACTCTCTCAAAGCTTGGGTATTGTAAGCATTACTGTTGTCTGTCAACGCCTGAAGTAAACATTTCAGATCCAATTACTGACAGGAAAAGAGGGCCACCCAAAGCACTGAAAGATCATAGTATACCCACCCCTATCACCACGGGAAACACTACATAAATACACAAAGTAGCACACCTACAGTACAGTGCACACTGATCACTGCCCTTATCGACACTGCAACTCATTTGTTCTGGTGACTAAGCATGAAACCTAAAATACTATCAGAAGTAATTGAAATGATCATGTTTTTTATGAATCATTGTTTAGGATGTTGTCATAATTTAGTAAATCCTGTGTACATATGACATTCCATGTAGAAAAACAGTGGCACAATTCTAAAGTAAAAACAAAACAGCACCACTGTGTATAGCAGCGTAGTTATTACGCTGTGCGTTTTATGTAAGATACATTATTGCGCACAGTTTGAGCACCCAAAACTAACCCAAACTGCCCATAATACTGCTCAAATAAGAGACACCCTACACATTGTGCATTAACTTGCATAGCATTCTTTTAATCTTTTAAAATCTTATGCCAGTATGTTAAAGGGAAAAAAGGTTTTAATTGGTTGTTATGATTTAGAAGTTTATCGTACTATATATAGCCTGCTGGGAAAAGCCACAGATGGATTTTTTAGAGCATTTTATAGCATTGGGGAATAACCCTGTCCTTGATTATCACAGGATTACCCGTGAAAAGTGGTTCATGCAATCTATTCACTGGTGATGTAAAAACCCGCTACAAAAACATCCTGGCAGAGTATGTGTTGATCAAAACAATCCCTTAGAATTGTGAAGGCACCAGCTAGTATGCAGCAGAGGATCATAATCATTTACTGTTCAAGAATTAAGTATAAAATCATACATTTACACTTAACCCTTTAATAACCCCATATGAACCACTACTTATTGTAAAGTGCACCCCAATTTTGAATTAAAGGGTCAGCTCTAATTATTTTAATCTGAAAATCATATCAGAGAACCAAGCATCATTATACCATCGCATACCCATTGTGATATGTGAATTATTACTTGTTTCTAATGAGAAGGGAGGTAAACTTTTCTGAAAAAAAGAAAATATGTATGATGTGGTTTTGGGCACAAGTAGGTTTCCTAAAGATGTGGAAAGAATAATTTGGAGCAATTACAGCAAAATCAGAGCTTGAAGAGCTAATGAAAATATACAACATCTGTTTTTTTTTTTCCATTGAAGAGCAACGAAAACTGACACCAGCAAGCGAACTGCAGGTAGGGATTATATGGGACATATTGGAGGCACATTAGGACCAAGGGCAATTACTGGGGCTTGAGGTTTAATCAGATGTTTGAAAAACATTTTATATCCAGATATACCTCTTCCTTTCTTTTTCAAATGCTGTCAAACTAGGGTTGTCGCTGTTGGTTGATCTATTTATGTAAGTTTTAATTAAATGCCTCAATTGCTTACACCAGGGGTTCCCAAACTTTTTTATTTTTTACCCAAGGCCCACCTGTTTAGCAGCATTAGGTCACTATTAAAGCTTCTTGGGAAAAATGTCAAATTAAAAACATTTTAAAACATGTAACACTGTAAATAAACTCAATCTAAATTGTTCTTTTTTCATTTGAATCTTATTTTTTTTCTTCATTTGTATTTTATTGTTGCTTTTCGTTATTACATATCTAAAAAAATACATAGAATGTTGTTGATCCCGCAGCCCACTTGTGACAGTTTGGGAACCCCTGGATTACACCATATTAGCATAATGTGTGTTTATTTTTTTTTATTTTTTTTTATAGAGCTACATTATTATTGCCCCATAAAGAGAATATCTCATATCAATGTGATCTATTCTTAAAACACTTTGTTTTAATTTATTTAGTTACTAGGGTCAATAAACCATCCCTGGGGAGAAAAGAGCAGCAGGATGTTTTAATCTGGTGTGCGTATGATATTTCTGAGTAAAATAACAATGCTGAAGTGCATTCTGATACAGGATATACTGAACCTTCACACCACTTAGATTACTTCTGAAGATACATAATCTTACCATGGGGACTCCCTCCACACAGATATCTATCGGGGGTATGAAGCAGTATTTGTGTGGTCTTTTATGAGCTTGTAATTAATGAATGGAACAAAGGCAAAGCAAGTAATTGATTTGAAAAACGGTAACAGATGACAACAGATCTGTTTAGCAAGAATTACATTAATTCTTAAACGCTTCCCATTGGCTAATATAACTAACATTATTGTCTCTAGTGCATTTATACAAATATGTTTTTTTAGCTACTTTAATTATATATATATATATATATATATATATATATATATATATATATATATATATATATATATATATAGATGGGCTTCAGTGACTTACAGGAAAATAAAATCTAGGGTTTCTGTGACGTCATAAATTTATAAACTGTCACAGAAAAGCGAGATGGAATTGTTTTCCTGTAACTCACTGAAGAGGCCCATCTATTATTTTTTATAATACATGGATACCCTTGTGATGCTAATATTAAAGAAGACGAGGCTCAGCAGTACAGTTTTTTTTTTTTTTAAACGTAGTGTTTCAGTGCTGTACAGACGTTCTATGTCATTATCCGTTTCTCCGAGATACGAATGTACCAGCTTTACATCTTTTTCTTTTTAACGTATTCTCATTTTGTTGATTGTTAATGAACATTTCTGTACTCGAATGCGTCAAAGTTCCAAGTATATTTTCCTCTAGAGAAATTATCACTTTTTGACGTCACTACTGTGGTATTATGCCTTTTTTTTCTATTGGCTCAGGATGCAAATATATATGATGTTTTCTTTAAGCCTGTATCTTAGTATTTTAAGCCTGTACTGATGAATTAAGAAAAGGTTGAGTCTTGATTAAACTTTTGTTAACTGACCTCCATGACAAGGGAACTTAATGAAGACGTGGTCGATTACCTACAAATAATAACCGTTTCAGAGTAAATGAATGCTGTTATAAACTGAAAAATGTTTTTAGGTTATATTAAGGACTGGATCCCTTTAGGCTGCTTGAAATTTAAGTCGTGTAAAGTGAGTCTCAAGGTCCTAAAGTCCTGTTAGCGCTAGCGGGTCGACTCTACTCTCAACCTGATTGGCTGAGACTATCCACAAGGCTTATAAATTGTAATGACCTTTCCTCAGTTTGCCTACTCAACTTCGAGTGCCAGAATGCTGCTTTAACAAATCTATTGTTTAACAGTTTCCAATCATATGTCAGTCTCCTAAAGCACCTTGTCACTGCAAACAAAAGACTTGAACAAATAGGCAGATTTATTCATTTTAAGTGGAATTCCCCACTTTCTGACTGTCTCTTCTTTCCTCTCCCATCTGAGAAGCCTGTCTTAAAGCTGCATTTGGGGAAGGAAGGGCGAATGTCTTTCTACTTTCCGCCTTGTTTGATGTATCAAATCTTGTGCTCAGTTTAAACATCTGTTTCCAAACAGCCAGCAGCCACTAATTAGTGCTTTTAACAAGCCTCGACATCGTGAGAACCAGAGGCTGGGCATGAAAAGGCAGGTATGTCCCTCTCAAATGACCATATTTCTCTTTAGATTTTTTGGGGGGAAAGATATTTTTTTCAGATCTCACCTGTGTGTGTGTTTTTTTTTAATATCAATGTATTGTTTGTAAGCTTGAACAAGACTGGTATGGTTGTTTGCTCTATTTGAATCCTTATTTTTGTTTGAAAGATATTACAGTTCTAAATAACTTGTAACATTGTGATCAACGTGACAGGGATCACTTCATACACTACCTGAAAGCACATGAAGAGACGGCTGGTTTTATTTTAACTGCATTGTCACGTAATCAAAGGCAATTTGTGTGAAGACTAGTATACAACTTAAAACAACCCTTTGAAAGAAGAACACTGTAGAACTGTATATATTTGCAAATAATATTTATAGAGACAAATGGGATAGTCAGGATTGAATAAAATAGTAATACTAAAGTTGGTTCTCTGTATAAGGATGAGTACTACTCTTTGTAACTATTACTCATTTACAAATCGAGGTGAATTCATAGCATTGTTATACAACATGTTAAACTACACTGTATATCCATGTTTAATTGTGTAACAACCTCAAACAATAACAACAAATACTTGTGTTTATTGTTTACCCTTTAAATACCCCATTTGAGTACAACAGTACAAAAAATAAAACATTTTTAAGCCAAATTACTCTTTTCAGTTCTTAATACAGTCATTACAGTCTTATTGCGACACTGTTTTTTTCTACTTTATCGTAACAGATCTTGCTGGTTAAACTCTTTAAATTAGCCTTATTATTATCTTTCAGCTTTTCCGCATCTGCTGAATAAGTCCGTATTTGTGTTTTGTCTAAACAATCACCAAAGGAGTCCTTTGCAAGGAAACCAGAAATGAAGTCTGATGAAAAGATACAAGAATAAAGGACACAAGGGGAGGCAGCGAACAATGAGCAATTTACCCACTGAACTCTTCTCCTGTACAGTATACAGATACAAGTTGGCTATCACAAGTTGTACTATTGCTTGAAATGTATAGGCAATCATTGTATTTCCTATTTATAATAGGATGATAAATTGCTTTACTTGCACATACCTGTTGAAAGCAGTGCCATGATGTTTTGTTCCTCAGTTCACTTTTTCAGTGCTTCAAGTTGACAGAGTTGGACTTCAAATTGATTGCAACATGATTTCCTCCAGAAAGAGGAAAGCAACTATTTTAAGAATCTCAAGTCTGAGTTGATCACATGTCATGTAAACTAATTATTTAATAATTATGTAACGACCTAGGTCCTTTCCCTGGGAACTGCCGATTACTGTATATGCATGTGTTGTTTTGAAAGTGATGTAATATCACTAATATGATTGGCTGTAGAACGCACATTTGACTGATGGTGCTTAATGCTATTTTGATTGTCTACATCATTCCAAGAGCACTCTTTTGATTGACAACTGATGTAAAAAAAAAAGTGTGTGGGTACTTGTGAACAACCTTAGATACGTAGAGTAGAATCTGAGTAGTTAAACTCATAAACAGTCTTTAGTCCTGTAGTAGTACACTCTACATATGACAAAAAGCGACTAACAGTAATACAAGGGGAAAAGTATTGATATGAAAATCTTTAGAAAGCTGCAGTTGTGGGTCCCGACTAACTGGTCCCAACAAAAGACGTTAACTGAATTTGCTGATTACCCTAAAAGAGGAGGGCCACGTTCGATAGTTTCCAAAGGCAATATGTCCCTGCCTCATTAAACATGTCAGGCAATGGATTTCCATCGCTGGGCCATTTTGCCAAAAGGAAACTTCGGAAGTCAAGAAAACTCCCAAGACAGAGCATTATGTTTCGAACTTGGTTGGGCAGTGCACACACAGCAGTTATATTTGCTTATGTGAGATTTACATTATTAGTTGTTTTCATTTATTCAAGATGCTTCTAAACTTAACAATACAAACTGCTCTGCTCCAGCTACCTTGCAACATATGTAGCTAATCAAAAGTTCTCACCTGCCTGCCCACTCTGTTATTGTGCAGTCTCATCCTGGCATGAATATCCTTGTATGTTTCTCTGGAATCTAGAAAGTCCCTGGAAAACTTTTCTCCAAAGTCCACATCAGGACTGCAGCCTCCCCATTCCCAGGCGTCCTGCGGTCCCAGAGCATCAGCAGGGATGTTCTCCATGACTCCATGCACCATGCCTTTCCCCCGGTTTATGGCTTCAAGCTGGAGTCGGTTCAGTTTGAGGCGAAAAGCCTCTTCATCCCCTCTCCTCTTCTCATCACAGCCACAAGCTTTTAGCTTCCCCATTGAGCAAGCATTAGATACAGCATGGACCACTCCAGCAGCTGCTATTGCATATGCAAAGGCACTTTCCTTGAAGCCTACAACACAGAAAACACTTATACTGAAGCCAGCAAACACTAGCAAAATACAAACAATTGAATTTTTGCCAGAGAATCTAAATAATTACCATATTAATATACGGTATAATGTATGGTATAATATATTTATCATCTTCAACTAAGAATTTTCCTTATTTGTCATATAATATGTTTAATAATATTTAATGTTTTTTTTTAAAACGAGCCGCGCAAGAACCAAACCATGAAACTCCAGCCTCACAAGACATCTGAATCCGGCTGCGAACTGAGCGGTGCCAGGGGCGCGGTTAAGGATTTCTGTCATTACGTTGCATCAGTCAGTACACTCCACAAAGAAAAACAACAAACATGGCAGGCAGCAAGCGTGATGAGAGAAAAGTAGAGCCTTGGGATCCTGAGGAAGTAAAGGCTCTAATTTCTCTGTGGGCAGATAAAAGTGTTCAGGAAGATCTGGAGTCGTGCGACAGAAATGAGAAAGTTTATGCGCAAATTTCTGACGATTTGAAGTAAATGGACATAAACCGCGGGTACGGTACACTTAACTCACACACTCAAAAACACAAAATTCTGCCACACTTCTCATCCTTGACCTTTATTATATTAATATAAAGAAAACAAAAAGTGAAAATAAAACAATTCTAAACTTATTTACAAAAATATACTCAAACAAAATACTGTACAGCTGTACCATACATACAACTATGGCTCTTGTTGCGCTCGCGCAGCTTCTTTTTTTAAGCACTCAAACAAAAAACAACTAGAAAAAAACAACAACTATCCTTAATAAATGGGATATCTTTGGCAAATCATATTTTTAAAACCTTCTTTTTCCCCCTTCAACAGAACTAATTGAACTTTAGTAAGTCGATATAATCAGTAAAATTTGTGGATTATAAAGACATTCCTAAATATATTTACAAAATATAGCGATACAAGATACAGCTGTACCGGTGGTCTATTAATTTTTTAACACCATTTGTTTGCGCATCTTTTGGCAAACAGAGTTAATTAATAACTGTCTTTCGTGGCGTGTGACGTCAGTAGTTCGACTCTGCAGTGGAAAAACAACCCAGGCTACTCTTAACCGAACCGTGAGGGTTCGGTAAGTCACTGACGTGGCTTGGTTGTACAGTGGAAGAGGCATATGAGCCATTATAGCCAGGCTTTTGATCTGGGACAATATTTACTGTTCCCTATAAGTGAAATCAGCTGTGTCTATAACCCCTGCTCTGAAATGGCTTATTATTATCTGGAAAATGATGTAGACTGAAATAGATACATTCAAATCTTGGCAGCAATGTACATGCTGTTTTGTACATACACAGCAAAAAAGCTACTGTGCACGTGTAGGATAAATGATAAACATTTCAGGATAGCAATTGGCTTCCTTTGATGTCTGGTGTTCATGTAAATCTTTCATTTATCAGCAAAGAAAACATTCACCAGACAAAGTAAATTTACAACATGGATATGTCCTTTAATGACTTAAGAAGCAAAATGTTGCATTGGCTATGAGCTGCAGTGCCCTATTACCATTCCATAAGTAAACCACTTCCTAGAGATGAGACCTGAGGAAGTAATGTGGAAGCCCTTGGAAGACTTAATGTCATGCTTCTGGTTTCTCTACATGTTTGGAATTTATTTGTTTTCTTTTTTTACTTTGAATGTTTATTTACGATAGCCAATTAAGGGCATTTGGGGAGTGTCCATTCACCCAGTATGTTTGTTTTTTATGACTAAAGAGAGACAGAGATCGAAACTTTGAGTTAGGTGGTGTTGGTCTTGACCAGGCTCTAGTGATTACCAGTCTATACATGTTCCTTTACAGTATTCTATAAACTGAATGTGAACCCACCAAGTCTGGAAAATAGCCAGGTGTTAAACTGTGTATGCAGATTGGAACTTGTCTCAATGTACCTTTAAATACAGACTCACCTTTTGTCATCCTCTTCTGTCTAATTTTTCATTTCAGGTGAAAGCTTTAATGCACAAGCTATTACTAATCTTAATAACCTTTACCAAGTGTAATGAAATGAGAAACACTTGGATATGTCTGGAATTTGTCTAAGTTTTAATTATCCTTTAAACAAGCACTAAAGCCTAAATATGTTTAAACTTCATATTGGTTTGATGGAGTGTGAGTCAGGAATTATTATATCAAGTTCAATTGATTTTTTTTTCTATAACACGTTTTTCATTTGTAGGTTGTGTTTTTTTTTTAACTTTCAGGCTTACATGGGGGCGGATGGCACTTAAAAGCAGCTTGAAGACTCTGACATGAAAATGCTGTTTTAGATTTACTGTAGGAGAAACTTGGAACAAATCAAACTAACAAATAATTTAAAGTGAGACACACGCATGGCTGAGCTGATGGCTGAAAAAGTGGGAAAATGAATTAAAGATTAAAGAAATCTGTCACTTCAAGTTATAAAAACCTACAAAACAAGTTTCTACTTTGCCATAGAGAGTTGGGAAAGTACTGAAAGCAAATGTACAGCAGTTGCTCTGGTGACAGATGAAGCATTAGACGACTAAAAAGGCCTATTCAATATACATCTGAATGCTTTTATAGCCTAGTGTTACTCTTCATCTTTTTTTTCATAAACTATAAACTAAAAAAGAAAGATAGAAAATACAAAAGCATGTCTAAGTAATGTAAATGATAAGTCATTGAAACTGTTTTTTGATATAATTTGTGTTAGCAAATTATCCACATAGCCACATGGCTCTGCAGGTTTGGCTAACTTAGGGTTCTCTTGGAGTACTGCATTCATGTGTACAGTATATGTATCTATGTTTGTATTTTAAGTAGGTATGGGCCAATGATTTGTGATAGGCCATCAGGAAAACAAGATCTTTATAAATCAAGTGTGTCTTAATATTTTAAGCAATTTGTTTTATACAGTAGAAAAGATGAAAAGTAGCTGTAGTTGATTCATTAGTCACTTTAGTGCAATCTTACCTCTGCTGAAAACGACACTCTCATAAGGAATCTTATTCCTAGTCTCCAGACTGGAGCAATTCCACCTGTGGCCTCTGAATTGGTGTTGGCACTCGTGGATGGCAATCTGGATCCCCTGGATGGCAGATGCTGTAGCATCTGGATTCCTCATACACACTTCCAATTGTCGTCTTGTCAAGCCCGGAAGAGTTAAGCAAACTGTATTGGCATTCAGAATTGGATCAGATGGGAGTTTCAAACCCAAAATTTCGTTAGAATCTATCCTGAAAAACAAAGTTAAGCAGATTTTAAAACATTTATCTTCTACTGATATGTTGACGCAAATATGTGCTCTAACTATGAACTGCCTATGGATGCTTAAACTAAAACAAATGCAAGTTATTCCCCGTCCCACAGAGGCAAGCAAAACATAGATTTGTCACACCACTATCGGAGATAAA
Organism: Acipenser oxyrinchus oxyrinchus; assembly: GCA_030684275.1. Taxonomy (NCBI): domain Eukaryota; kingdom Metazoa; phylum Chordata; class Actinopteri; order Acipenseriformes; family Acipenseridae; genus Acipenser; species Acipenser oxyrinchus. The sequence continues at coordinate 41,845,243 of CM060258.1, forward strand.
TATCAATCTCAATCAGGTGACTTTCAGAGTGAAAAGAGAAGAGAAAATCGTTTGGCACTATCAAATTAGGAACCATTAAACCACAATGCCACACCAATTAGTTAATCGTTAACTAAATAAAAAATATGAATGAATACATAAAAATATGTTAATCTAAGTAAGTTCACCTTTTTAACCAAAAAAACACATGTTCTGTATTATTGGACACAATTGTTGGCAAATCATATTTTCTTTGTTCTTAAAATAAAAAAAATAAATAAAAAAAGGATAAATTGACATAGGCCTATATTGTACATCAAAAATATATTTGATTTAGCTATTTTTTTTCTAATTATGTCTAATATAGATACATAGATGCATGCTGCCTTTAGCCAGCAAGTTGCTTTTATACTGTGAATGTGAAATAAATTAGATTAAAGAACAATTAACGTGTGTATAATGTGTGCATTAATTCAGTACATTAATTTAAATATTACAACAAAGCTTGTTACACTTCTTATGCTCTAATGCTATACAATTAACCACGACTTCAAACCAGAAATGCTTTGAACTTCGGCTGTAGAAACCGCAGACTTGGACAAGAAGCTGTTCCTAATTATTTAAATGAATTCCCTAGAAATGCTAACTGTTGTATGGCCTCGGGGTACTTTATGGCTGTTTGCATAGCACACGTTTCAGATTTAACAAGTAGCTACATATTAAGAGATTACAAATAAGGTCTGCACAAAAATAAACAGTATCAGTACCACCCACTTGAGCAGAATAAACTGCACATCGGTTCCATACCAATGCATCGCTTAACCCCTATTGTCGAGTTATAGGCTACTGTATTTTTCATAAGGTGAAATGGTTTTTAGTGGAACCTGCGATTGTACGCTCTCACGGAGCAGCGTATAACCGTAATGTGGTAGGCTAAGGTAATCAGGTAGGTACACGAATGTAGTTTAAAAATTAAGATTTTTTTTTTTTGCGTGTGTTTTTTAAATATCACATTATTTTCAAAAGTCGACAAATTACAGATTATCACAATTTTACTTATAGTGATTAAAAAGTGGATGGTAGGCTTTCGTTTTGAACTCTTCATCATCCATTCAATTCTACGAGACATCCGCGTTAAAGCTCATTTTTGGAATGCCCGTTTGCTCCTTTGGTGAATAAGATCCTGCAATACCAGTAGCCCAGATATAGTAGCTATTTATGTATGCACAGTTTTACAAAGCAGTATAATTGTACAACCAGATTAAAAAACACACAAAATACATGTCCAAATACAAGTTATTTAAATGTCTTTTCAGTGTGCATATTTACAATAAATGCAATATGCCCTGTGAGGATCAAATCACTTCTTGTTGCTTTTTTCTCTCTTGACCATTTAATTGTGTTTTCCCGAGACATCGGTTCGTTTGTATTTGTTCACAGCATAGCGGTTGTAATACATGTGGGTATTCATACATGCTTAAACCTACAAGACATTATTGTGCTCAGTATAGGTATGAAACAGGTTCAGTGACAGAATGCATTAATCATACAGCATGAAATTAACAACGCAAAAAAAAAAAAATACACAAACCGCGTATATGTAATATACATGTTTAAAAACATGGCAACTGGTACAACAGAATGCTGCATTTATCTCAACAAGAAGTAGTAAACAAGAAGAAATAACTTACCTTTGCATAAGGAGTGACATAACCATCAACAAACGAAATATTTGTAAAATGAATAATTCCATGTTTGTTTAAAATAAAACAACTCTTTTTAAGCACAGGCAGTAGGATATGTACAATCTCTCCTCGCGTTTCAGCTGGAAACTTTTAGCAAGAAAACATATGATTTTTTTTTTTTTTTCTTATATGTAAACTCCAGCCGTGCTTTATGAATTCTGGAATTAAATTTAGATAACCCTTAACCTCACTTAAAACACAAATCTGTCAAAAACCTAATATCCTTCATACAACAGACTCGGACAAAGTTTCTCTTTTCATTACCTCCTCCCCTTTTTCTTAGGTCTACCAAATGTTATTGTAGTGAAGTGATCCACTTTACACGTTACATTACTTGCATTCGACAGTATCCACACAACGCTCTCTCTCTCTCGCTCTCTACCCCTGCTCTGCTCAATGTGACTTGTGAGTTTTCCTCATTCCGATAGCAGTCTCTAAACTACTGCACTTAAATTGCCAGCCCACGCGTGACGTCACACTGGGGAATATGAAGAAAATTGCGGCAGAAAGAACAATTATTAAGGGTATAGATGATTCTTTAGAGGCAGTGATAGATCAATTTTCAAATGGACTGCGAGATAAAATATGCGTAAACCGTGATACAATTAACTCATGATCTAAATATGTTGTTAAGTTATAGAGAGAACATGATGTCCTGTTTCTACAGCTTGGCTGTAGTTTGATTTGTTGTGGTAAATATGATCAGATCAACATAAATCAATGCAAAGATCGCATGCCTCTTCTATACAATATGCTGTCTGATTAGCAGATAAAGCTGCAGCGTTATCTACTGCTATGTCAGGCCATGCCATTTTCTTTGGATCTTGCATACCCAATCTAAATTAGTATGAAGATCCAGCTGCATCTTGTCATTCATTTGTAATCCATATAAAACTGTTTTTGAATTGCAGATCATGCTTTTTTTAATGTGTATCTATAACACTCAGCACATTTCGACATCTACATTTAAAATAAAAAAAAAAACAGGTAATATATTGCTATGGCACAACCTACTGTATTTTACATTTACAAATATATTGTAACAGAAGAATCATTTAGTGAACACAGTGAAGAGAGACTGCTATTTTCCATTTTACAGTAGGGCATATATATATATATATATATATATATATATATATATATATATATATATATATATATATATATATATATAATTGTTCTATGTCTTTTTTATGCATTGATTAATCTGTTTATTTATTTTGGACTGAAAATGTATTTATAGTAGATGTGCCACGTTTTGTGCATTTATATTTGTTTTTGATATAAGGAAGACCGATTTGGACATTTTGCACCATACTTATGTTGTAAATGTTGTATCTAACAGAATAATATGCAACAGATTATATAACCCCAGATTATATAGCCTATATGTGTTAAAAAGCACGGTGTTACTAAAGTAAACGTGCGCCTTAAGAATTGACATTTGCTTGACGTGACTTCAAAATGAAGTACATTATTTTAAAAGTTTAACTATACTTGTATTAATGATCCGCTTATTTATGTATTTATTATTTCATCTATTTGTATCTTGGACATAAATATTTTTGTATGGCTTTCCTGCATCCTGTGCTATTATTAAAAATGATAACATAAACGAGTCATCATTTCATTTGTCTGTAGTTTACATGAGTGTCTAATTATATAAACAAGCGCGATGCACGCTAGCATTAACCTTCTGGTGGAGATTACAGGAAAACAAAATGATGACTTGTTCCTTTATAGAAGAGTATTGAGAGATGTCTCTGGTTTTCACTATGATAATTTGTAGCTTTGTTTCTTTTCTTTTTTTTTTTTTTTTTACGGGAACTGCCCGTACTCATCATGTCTCCAGGGTACATTGTTGAAGTCTTAGTTAACTAAAAGGTAAGTACAGTACTAAATCTAAGCGATACAAGTTATTACTTCATTATTAGTAATTACCACAATTATCATTCACTCTCACCAACAGGAATCGCATTCATGCTATTGCGACAGTCCTTTTGAACTTTTGACTTAATTGGGTAATTAATCTCTGGGTCATTTTGTGGAAGTTTATTGCATGTTGACTGCGCACCATTACTGTAGCATGATGTGCAATGTTGTAGTTATTTTAGTAGCCTGATAATACTTGGAAAATTCTTAATGATTTCGTACGACATGGGATTCCATTAGTCTGTCAATGTTAGAATTGCACACTTTGTTAAATTAACTTAAGATGCACTAAAATTGTGAAATACATACTGATGTTATTTACTGGAACAATGAAATAAATGATGTGGGTGGGGGTGGGGGCAGGGGAAGGGAAATTAAGGCGCATGTGCGTGCTGAGAAGCTGCAAAAAGCGTGCCACTTTCCAGGTTTCTCAGCATTAAATCAAACCGAAATTACTGAAATTTAAAGCACCATATGTGTATATTAAATATGTACACACAAAGCCTACAAACTGTAAAATATATTAATCGCAGTCACTCAACAACAGAACATAAAACTAATTTATGAATTTGTAGCATCCAATGTAGAAAAAATAAAGTCTGCCCTCAGTTGATCTGACACGTAAGATGGATAAATAGTGTGCTGGCAATAATGGTAGCTGCAGTAAAATCTAATACTGTACCTAAAAGGTTGCATTTATTTTAATTGTTTGCTCCATTATGTAAACAAGTATTTTACTGCAGGTGTACCGTACTCGAGGGACTTAAGCGTTTTAAAGCAATATTATTGTTATTTAATGAGGTTTGGAATCACGCTACACTGCTACCTAGGAGCGCTCCCAGAAATCTTTCACATGGCGCGCACACCTGAACCACACAGACATCCCTTCTCATGCCCATAACAACTCTGCATCGCCATGCTGTAAAGCGTTTCAGCCAATCACAGCACTGCATTTCTGTTCTTTCCTGAGTGTCACAGCACCTACGATGTATCATTAGAAAACTGCCATCAAATTGCATTACCGTTTCCCTTTCTGCAAGTGAATATACACAGCGCGCTGCCATCGAGACAGAACAGCAACTACACAGTGACAGCCAAATAGTCCACAACGACAATAAATCCTACAAATAAACGTATTTGAAATACAAGTAGCTCACAAATCTGTTATGCTGGTTCATTTGTCATCATTTTACTCTCACAATCACTACAACTAATCATTACTCATCCCCTAAGCATGGCAGATAAACACACTTAAAGCACAGAAACAGAACACACACACACATATTTAACATGAACATGTTAAAACTTCACTATAAAGCCATACTGATAAATAAAATAAGGAAACGCATTAATAAGGAATAAAACAGTTTGTTTAATATATAGGCACCTTTTTAAGCGCTTGTCTCCGACGATGGTTCCAACTGGATTTGTAGCTGGACGGGTGAATTTGTATTATTCTTGCTGTGATTCCCTGCAAAGATAACAGGGTTAGCCAAACACTGGATAATGTTTTGTTGGGCGGGTTTTAATTGTGCACAGTTTCCTAGTAACTGAAGACATAGTCTTCTGGGAGATGTAGTTGTTAGTGGAGGGGAGGCAGACAATCTGTGCATCAAAATTGCTATGCGCATTTTAACGCATTCAGTTGATTGCGTATTTGGGATTTTTTTAATGCGTAAAAACGGCAGGTACGCAGTTTATCTGGACCGTTGCATGCAAGTCCACACTTCTGAGGACGAAACTTTGCAAATCAAAGGTAAGCAAAGTGCGTAACGTACGTACAGATGCGGGCGCTAAAGCTGCTACCTGCCACCCACCCTCATAAACATTTACCCTGGTAAATTTGCACAGTATTTTGCTTTCCTAAGCTTTCCCCATGGTTATACCATGCATTTACCATGGCGTGCCATGTTTTATAATATGTTTTTAGCATACCTGGGCTTTACAGTGATATGCTTTAGCTTTCAGTATGCTTTAATACACTCTCTATGCTTTTTTAAAGGATATTACAACTACACCTCAATAAAGTTCTGTAGTATTCCGTTATTTTTAGTACCTGATTAGTGTTCTTTACTAAATATATAATATATAATTAAGGCTGTAAGAAAATCACGGGCCGTGAATTTGTTGCGCAAACCGCAACTTTTAACACAGACCACAACTTTTTATAGTTGCCGCAACTTTTAATGTGACTACATTGTTTCTATTATTTATATGTAATTTTGTTGCAAAATAATTCAGAAAAGGAAACGCCACTCTCACATTGGCCCCGAAAACAAAAAAGTGTCTCCCATCAGTTCGAAACTTGCTGTCTCCGCCAACTGACAATTATCCAGGTGTTATGCCAAATAGTGTCACCTGGCAGTATTTGGCACTATTAGTCAGGGGCGTAGCTAGGAATAATTTTTTACTGAGGCAAAAATCAAATTTTTGTCTAAAAAAACCGGCATATCCTGTTTATGTTATGAAGGTGATAGTTATCATCTTATAAATCCTGAGACTATTGCAAACTGCAAAGTGATATGTCGCTAACTCTTTTTACCCAGTGACCCACCTTGAATGATTTTTGAAATTTCATGACCCATATTTTTTAAAACAAATCTCCCTACAAAAACACAGCAACCTAAAATTACCCTATTCATTCTGTCATAAATATGTGATATTAAATATGACAAGAAAAATATAACTTATAAATATGAATAAGTAGATGGGTTTATACCTTCATTGAGAGGCATGCGTTTGGTTCACTGCTACTGAAGTTAATGCTGAGACTGGTGACACTGATGCTACAGCTGCAACTGGTAAGACTAGTGCTGCCACTGCTGGGACTGGTAAGACTGGTGTTGGTGCTGACACTGTTGGACTGGTAAGACTGGAACTGACACTGCTGGGGCTGGTGTTGGTGCTGACACTGTTGGACTGGTAAGACTGGAACTGACACTGCTGGGGCTGGTGTTGGTGCTGACACTGTTTGACTGGTAAGACTGGAACTGACACTGCTGGGACTGGTAAGGCTGGTGTTGGTGCTGACACTGTTGGACTGGTAAGACTAGAACTGACACTGCTGGGACTGGTAAGACTGGTGCTGACATTGTTTGACTGGTAAGACTGGTGCTGACACTGCTGGGACTGGCAAGACTAGTGCTGACACTGCTGGGACTGGTAAGACTGGTGCTGATGCGGATGGGACTGGTAAGACTTGTGCTGATGCTGATGGGACTGGCAAGACTGGTGCTCCTTGTATGCAACTGACACCCCAGCTAAAGAGATATCTATAACTTGACAGCTTCAATGCATCACCTACAAATGGCTCAAAAGCTAATGACCAGGACTTTTGGTTTGTAAATGTTCAGCTGCAGCCATACCCTTTACTGCACTGTGATAAGCCACTCTGGTTTAGGCCTATCTATGTCCAATTTACAGCTCTTCTTGTTTGACTGCCCCACTGTTAGGCTGACTGAAGTCTTCCTCCTGTGTGGTATCCAGTGCTTGACCTCCCACAGTCTTGGATATTTTATGACACTTTGTAAATGTCTTTTAATTGCTTTAGCTTGCTTCTCTCTCTATTCAAGAAGTCTCCTTAGTCTCACAGCATTTTTGAGATTCCTTAATTAATGGAAATATGGAGTCTAACTAGCTGGTAGTTCGCCTTGGCAACACCATGAATTTGTTGATGTTTTTGACAGGATTTTACAAGACCTGGAGCATTTAACCCAGTTTCAACCTTAAAGGTTCCAGTAAATGTATAGTTTATGTAACAGTTATATATAGACTTGTCTCAGTCCCATCTCCTTCAGTAAGGTGTAGGTTTCTGAAGCATACAGCTATTGCCAAAAGTTTTGCATCACCCTAGAATTTAGATTGAGACTCATTTTTAAAAAAAAGCTACATGAACATAATTTAGATATTTTATTTAACATCATGTAATCAAGAAACTTCAAAATTATATCGCAAAAGTCTACCGGAAGCCATAATAGTAGTACAGTATTTTATCTGTAAATTATTTTTAATTTTTCATTAAGTATATGGAAAACTACAAAGCGTTATGTGATTCAATAGGTTAATTAACTTTTATTTCTGCAAGTTTCATTCAACTTTATGAAGCAAAATTAGATAGAATTCTATAGGGTGATGCACAACTTTTGGCAATAGCTGTAGGTCACTTGTTCCCATCTATTTCTTAACACCTTGTTAATGTGATTGCTCTTACTATAGAGGTGATTTTCAAATGAATTGGGTTTCTACTCACATCAGGATGTTATCATAATAAATTATTACTCTGAACGCCAGGAACCCAAGGACAGACACCACTGACAATAGCAACGAATAAGACATTTGTTTTACAACTGCACACTTTGCTGTAGATCGTTTGCATTGTAATGTGTCGTCAGACCAATTCTAATCTTCGAGCTACCCTCCTACACAAATATGATTTCAGAAGCAGGATTTTCAAAAGGGGCAAAATAAGAAGTAGGTCGTAAAAAGATTTTTAATGCCTGATTAATGCAATCACGTCACTTGATTTATATTTTAAAGCATCAGCAAGTGAATACACGACTCATTTCATCTAAAACCTTTGAAAGACATACACTTAGTGACCCAAATCAGCTTTTAGAAATCACTTTGTGACCTTGGTCTTATTTTGCCCCTTTTGAAAATAACGAGTGTGTGTGTAACTTTGAAAATAGGTTGTGCCTTTTATCTGAGCCTATAAACATCACGTTGAAATGTACAATATAATTAAGAAACCAAAAAAATGTCAGTAACTAGCCTGTTTTGCTTCACAGAAAATATGAGAGTGTTCTTGTGGCAGATCATTTTAAACAAACCTCTTGCATAACTAATTACCTTTTAAATACAATGCACTGTCCTGTAGGAGATACATGAATTAATGAATGGCCTCTGGGGACTACTGCTGTAGCTGTAAGCACTGTTTATTTAACATTTACAGATGTACATGAAAATGTAGACTCAATGATACATAGATCTGAATCTTCATCAATTGAAATCATTATTCAGATCAAAGGAAAGACATTTCTATTAAAATGTCTATTAAAAAGCTATTGAGCCATTCCCTTATAAAAGTTTACCAGGCTACATTTGCACAATAAATCTGCAGCTTTCCCCATGGTTATACTATGCATTTGCCATGTTTTTTTTTTAAATATGCTTTACTATCATTCTCTGGGCTTTATAACACTTACCTATGCGTTTTATGTTTTGCTTTTACTACATGTAAACTATGGTAACCTTTTATAAGGGTTGTGTTAAATATAATAATTTATATTTCTAGTGGACTGGAGAAAACTGACACAGTAATTAATAACACAATCCATCAAGTGTCATTCTACGTGGACCAGATGGATACAGAATGTGGATAGTGGGACTTATGAATGATAACAAGGCCGAGACCATGTCCATGTCTTTATTGTGGTTTTTCTGGAGCCACCCTGCAATTTAATCATGACATTTAATTAGTATAACTAATACATAGTATGAAAATGATATCTGGAGCTTTTTTAATATATGGATTTATTGACTTTCATTTAAGTGCTGTAATGGTACTAGACTAGTGTTGGCTTTGAACGTCTAGCCCCCCGTTGAGCACTCAATGCATTCGTCATTCAATATTATTACAGGGCACCTTGTGTACAGCATAACATTAAATAGTACTGTACATGCACTCTGTATTTCTCCAGGCTATCTACTGGACAGTGGACACATCACACAATTTGTTTTTTTGGAGATGACATCACTGCCCATTTTATTGTGTGGCCTTCACACATATGTGCTTTTGCGGTGGGTTCTTTGGTTTTTGATATATATATATATATATATATATATATATATATATATATATATATATATATATATATATATTTACTAAATCAACTGACACACTGCTGGTAAAAATCCACGGTTGTACAGAGCTATAATGAAAACAATCAGAGTGAAGCTGGGCTGAGCTAGGCTAGCAAGCTAGGCTAGCAATTCATCCAAAAGTCAAGGTATTTTATTCTGCTTTGATTTATTCAAAACAAAACTTGATATTACACCATTTCTGAAAACATGTTCAAGCTGTTGCATTGACCTATTACATTACAAAGTATTCATCACATATATTATAGAAGGCACTGCCAAAAAAGTTCTGTGGTCAATATACTAACTCATACTGATGCTAATCAGTTCCCATCCATCCTAGGAAAGTGACAGCAATTTCTAAAAAAAAGGTTGTTCATTCACCAGATGAAACAACCATTAAATAAGCTTGAACATTGCAAGAGTAAGAAAGTAATGTTACCTGGCATATATAGGACATTGAGAGATGGAAAACATTAAAGGAAAACTTTACATAATTCAAATGTTCACAGCAATATCCTCTTATGTGTGGTCTCTGTCATTCTCTGTTATTTCTGCTTAGATCATTACAAACCATGTTTATTAACTATTCAAAGAAAATAACATCCTCTTTAAATGACTTTTAAAGCTTAATTAAAGAAGTGAGGTGGTTTTAAAAATGACTACATGGGGTGTGCAACTGTCATTGCTGGCCCTTCCAAAACTGTGATATTTTTTCATCTGACAGTTTCAGAAAGGGCAGAAATAAAAAATAAAAAATAAAAATCCTTTTCTCTTTTCAGAAATTCATCTTGGTTGAGAAGGCCTATTTGCTGGAATAGTAAGTCAACATGGTAAACAATAATCTAAGCAGAACAACAATCAAGAGAGTGATAGAGAAGACACATAAGAGGTGAGAAATTAAATATTCTAAAAATGTAGATGGTATAAAGTATTGCTTTTTAACAAAACTGATCTTTTAGTTGCTCTTTTGGTCTCTTGTGGTTGTCAAGGATAAAAAACAGTTTTCCTTCTGGGAGGCTAAAAGAGAAACGTGGCATTTTTCTTCAACATATAAATTAGCGACCTCGAGAACACATATTGTTGTTAAAACATAAAGAATGAATTGAGAGATGATATTAACCAAGGAAGATGGATGGTGGAGTAAGTTCAATTCAGAGGGCTGGATACTTATCTATCTGATAAAAACATTTTCACTTGGTCCCATGGAGAACACTGCTAGAAGTAACAACACCATACATTGAGAGTTCTTAGGGTGAAGGCACATTTTCAGCCAGGAATAAAGTACCAGTAATGTTATTTTCTAGTTTTATGTTTTTACAATTGCTTAGTTTTTTTTCACACATATGTGCTTTTGCCTTTGCACTTGCTACAAAATAGGTGGCTGAGAAAACATACAACATCGCTAAAGAATTCAGTGAGAATTTTCGCTAACAGTGCTCATGGGTTAGCATAGGAGTCATTGGTTGGAAATCTACAAGAAAAAACAATGACAATTTTTTTTTTTTTTTTTTCAAAATTGCACAAAGCAACCTTTTCATTGCAGACAATGAACCCTTCAATAAACATACTGGTATCTGTGCCAACATCATGTTTCTATTTGTAGAGCAGTTTATATTTACATGTAAACAAGCCAAAATATTGGAACAAACATACTGTTGTTATACATTTTAACAATGGAAGTTTGTCTCAATTGTAAAAAAAACAATAGAACACTGTCTTATTTAAGATATTTACTAAAATTAAAATCATTTTGGCAAGGGGAACTTTCGCTGTAATCCTTGAACGTATGCACAGCTGTATACTTTGTACTATTGTAAGATTTTCCACATGATATCTTTTCCAACAATATGAAATGCATTCAAAACATACCTGAATTGCATTAAGTATTTCAGGTTGTCATTTTATGACATCCCCTATATATTCTTACAAGCACTCAGAAAGCTTTTGAGTTTTTTTGGTATAGTTAACTGATGGCAACAACTGATACAGCCGTGTCAAAGGGATCTATTTGTATAGCAATTTACAAGAACTATAAGTCGTGTATATTGAATGTGCAGTTCATATGTATTACACAATATGTTTATCCTGTTTTAACTGATGCTGAAGGTTGAAATAGCAGACAATGAACATCATTCTGAAACAAACTGAAAAACAACCAAGACGTGCACTTTGACACTGGTTTGAAAATGAAATGTTCTCAGGATAAGAACACTTAGATCCTGATCAGGGCCAATATGTGTCCCATTTCTTATTATGGGTTAATGCTGTAAATTCTGTATTTTATTTTTATATAGTTGCACAACTAAGAGACCTGCAGTTCAAAAAGCATAGCCTCCTTTTCCGTTGAAGGAAAATCATTAGCATTAGAATATTTGGATATGTAATATATCAACTACTCAGATACTTTAAGAATGTAAGGTAATTCAGTAACCTCTCAACCCCATCTTCCAGCCATTTACTTCACCAAATTCTTGGCAGATTAATGACAGAATGCATTACCGTAGCTGCAGTAGTTGAATAGAATCCGTGTGCAACACTGGAAATAGAAGAACCAAATGGAAACACTGGTCATGATAGGATTTCTGAAAGTTTTGTGAACCCAAAATAATCTTTGTGTCTCTTTTTTTAAAATTTTTTTTTACCTCCAACAGTTTGCATTCAGTAGCATGCTGTGGCGTTGCTAGATGGAGTATAAAGCTACGTTTCGGCTCTTTCTTCCAGTGCTTTGTTTCATGTGTTCATCACTTTAAAGAGTCCCTAGGGATGCTCACAGCATTTCACTCATTACTGTCAGCTCCACAGTTTATTTCTGCATGCTGAGCACCACGTTTGCCCTGTAGTTGGGAGTTCTTGGAACTCTGTGCTTACTGAGAAACTTATTTGGCACAGAAGACTGGTAAATGAAAATAAAAGTTTATGTATATTTCCTGTAAGGATTCCTAGAGCTGATCCTGTGATCTATTGTACAGGTATTCAATAAAGCCAATTGGACAGTATCATAAGAGTTGGTATTGGTGCATCTGATTAGGATATTTCCTCCTCACAGTTACTATGAGGGTGATTATATAGGTCATGTTAATCCCATTACTACGTCCTCTGCTGGTACTGTTGTTGCAGGCTAAACTAGTGTTGAAAGATCCTTTCAAATTTCTGTGGGTGTCTTACACATTTTATGGACTTACTCCAACAGTTTCTTAAGTATTTATAGCATTCATCAAGCAGTCACAATAGCTTATTGTTAAAAGGCGTCTATTAAAACCAGGATCTAATTATTCTCAGAAGAAAGAAGGCAGACAGCATCCCCCTCCATAAAATGAAGGGACACCTCCCTAAAACACTGAGGTCAATACATGTTTACATCCCTCAGAAAAGTAATGCATGGCAGACTCCATTCTCAATGTCTACTCAGTGTTATTTTAACAAAAGAAAGGATTTTAAAGTTAAGCTATAAAAACTACCAGCCCATTAAGATATACTAAAATATTTATTTGTATGTTAGTATACTCTTAGTATACTGTGAGAAACCTATAAAATAATTCTAAAAATAAACTGACAGAGTAGATTAAGTAGTGCATTGGTTCATAAATCATTGTAAGAAAAACACAAAAAAGTTGGAGATGAGCAAAGCAATTGCAAAACACCACTTATGCTATCTAATTGCGAAGCAGCAGAGATGAAAAAGTAGGAAAAAACAATAGTTTAGAGGATGACAGAATATGTAAATGACAGGGGTTGCAGAGGAAAATAACTGACTACAAAACACTGGCATATACAAACTGAAGATGCTGTGTGGTCCAGTGGTTAAAGAAAAGGGCTGGCAACCAGGAGGTCTCTGGTTCAAATCCCAGCTCACTCACTGTGTGAGCCTGAGCAAGTCACTTAACCTCCTTGTGCTCTGTCTTTCAGGTAAGATCTTGTAAGTGACTCTGTAGCTGATGCATAGTTGACACACTGTAAGTCATTTTAGATAAAGGTGTCTGCTAAATAAACAAGTAATAATAAAAAAGATAGGGGACATACATGAATTAACTACAGCAAAGTATACCCACAAAATTGTGAATTTGTTTTGATCAAGAGGTTCTGATCAGAGACAGTGTTTTGTAAGACTGAATGTGCTTGAAATTCCTAACAGACTTAAAACAGCCTATACAAAAAAAATGGATAGAATGTGGCTGAATTGGAAGAAACTATGATCCTGAATCAGAAAACCAAAATATTTGCATTCATAATGGGACAGGGGGACTCTGTCACACCCATCAATAAAATAATGCAATCAAACAACTGACGCCAAGAAACAAAGCTGAAAGCATGACCTCTTTCTTTGTTAAAGACAGCATCCACATCTTCTTAGTAGATAAGCGCTCTATGGAAATCTTCTCACTGCTTGAGAACTATGAAGCATCAAATAAGCGCCTAGCACAGGTTGTCTCTGTTAAAATGGGCAGATTTTGGCAAACACCACAATCTCAAACAGGCAGCAAGGTTGCCCACCTTTTTAAAGAATTATCAGGAACATCCAATAAATAAACAAGACAAAAAAAATAAAAAAAACTGATGATAAAACCAAAATGACTGAATGTATGCATCAAATGTGTGTAAATGCATCATTATGCAAATAAGCCACGATTCGATGTACTATAAAAAAATACACTGCCAGTATAATTCTGGCTTCTCACCTATGTCCCGTGATTCCCTCCAAAAGATGTACTGTCCACAAAGACAGCACTGGTAATAACTATTTTAATATATATTACATATGATTCAACATGTATGATTCATCGATATCAAATCAATTACTGATGTAACGTACAATGAACTATTGCTATTATGGAAACAGTAAACATTTTTTTAGAACAGTGTCTATATATTAGGAAAGAAATGTATCACATAAAAATTACAATAAGATGGTTCATCCAGGGGAGGTGACCTGGCAGTGGCTATGGTTAAACTGAGTATGTGTCTTGAGCAAGACATCGCCCTTTAATCAAATGACAGAATACATGTTTGGGTTATTTGTTTTCGACTTGTGGGAATTTCCGAACGAGTACCTGGATGACTAAAAGCTGTGGCATCAGTTTAGTCTGGAGGATGAAATGCAAACCACCAGACAGCAACATTGACATCATCAAGATGCGTCTCATCTCAATGAGAATTACTGAAAGGTGAAAGCTTATTTTTAAGAATCTCAAATTCTACAAGCTTCGGAACTAAACATCTGTGTATCTATGCCTCAGCTATCTAAGGATGCAATACTGAAGGTTGCCTTGTTGGATGTAGTTAATTTGCCACATTTAAAGTGGTTAAAGTGGTCTCATACTTGTAATAAAAACTTTGTCAACGATCAAATGTGAGGCTCCCTCTACTGGACATCAGTGGGGATTACAGTCAATAGATTATTCCAATATAAACTTATAAAATTTGTATCATATGCTTTTACTGTGCCAGTAACACAACACACAGTAACACTGCAATGGTATTGTCTATATTTGATAAGGTAATTAGTAATTGCCCACAGAATCGTGTAGTTTATAATTGATTTATTATCATGTATTTACTCCAACTGTGCTTTCTTTGCCTACTGTATTGTTTACTAGGAAAACGATAGAGGAATCTGTAGTTTTAGTATCATTAGAATGTAATATAAATATACCTAGTGACAACATTTCTCAGGCTTCAGCTACAATGTTTTTCTACAGCGGAGGTTTATTATGGATTATTTACAGAGAGTTCACTCTGACGCTCTTTACAAATACGTTTCGTTAACAAGGGAGTATACTGGCTTTGTGAGGCTATATACAGATATAATGGAATAACCAATGTGTTTATGCTAATCTACATTTTGATCAACACATTATCCATTGTATTCATGAAGTTGCACAAGGGGGGCATGAAATAATACAGAAACGCAGCGGAAAATCAATGAAAATGAAAAAAATATATACACAAAATAAGTATTCTGCATGTCTTCTTTTCAGTGCAAAAAGTAGCAAGTGATTCTTGTGAGGAAAGAGGGGATAATATGAGTCAAGCACAGGTTTAGAAACTGAAAAAAGATGCTTATTGACTGCCTCACTTTTAATATGGGGTGCCATGTGTAAAAAAAAAAACTTAAATCTTGTATTTTCCCCCAGATTTAAAAATGTTGCGAAAATAAATAAATATTTTTTTTAAATGTGTACATTCAGATATGATTTATAAATCTAGTTACAAGATTTAACATTTAGCTAAATATTTAACTAAATCTTAAATCTCTTAACATAAAGTTTACAAAAGAGAAGAGGCCTTTCGGCCCATCTTGCTTGTTTGGTTGTTAGTAGCTGATTGATCCCAGAATCTCATCAAGCAGCTTCTTGAATGATCCCAGGGTGTCAGCTTCAACTACATTACTGGGGAGTTGAATTTTGAATGATTAAATCAGATCACTGTGTAGTCTTCTTTGTTCAAGACTGAATAGATTAAATTCTTTTAGCCTGTCTGCATATGACATGCCTTTTAAACATGGGATAATTCTGGTCACTCTTCGTTGCACTCTTTCTAGATCAACAATATCCTTTTTGTAACGAGGTGACCAGAACTGAACACAATATTCTAGATAAGGTCTTACTAATGCATTGTAAAGTTTTAACATTACTTCCCTTGATTTAAATTCAACACTTTTCACAATATATTCGAACATCTTGTTGGCCTTTTTTTATAGCTTCCCTACATTGTGTAGATGAAGAGATTTCTGTGTCAACATAAACTCCTAGGTCTTTTTCATAGATTCCTTCTTCAATTTCAGTATCTCCCATATGATATTTATAATGCACATTAACATTTAGCTAAATATTTAACTGGCCAGCTAAATCTGGAGTTTGTATGCAAATGAGCTCCGCCCGCTTTGTGCTTCCACACAATTTTATTGGCTCTTGTAATGCCAATCAGAAATATGTAAATGTAATAATTACAAGAGCCAATCAGATCGCGTGAAAGCACAAAGCAGGCTGAGCTAATCTGCATACAAACTCCAGATGTATTGTTATTTATGTCTTAGTAGACGCACCTATTATCCAGGGCGACTTACAATTGTTACAAGATATCACATTATTTTTATACAGTTGAGTTATATTGGAGCAATCTAGGTAAAGTACCTTGCTCAAGGATACAGCAACGTCCCACACCTGGGATTGAACCCACGCCCCACCGGTCAAGAGTCCAGAGCCCTGAGCCCTAACCACTACTCCACACTGCTGCCCTAGCTGGCCAGTTAAATATTTAGCTAAATGTTAAATCTTGTGACTAGATTAATAAATTATATCAATGTGCACATTGTGAAAAATATTTATTTTCACAACATTTATAAATCTGGGGAAAAAATACAAGACTTACAGTATATTAAGGCTGGGAAAAATACCAGATTTAAGTTAAATCTGGAAAAAAAAAGACTATATTAAAATATTAATGTGTTGGTTTTTTTTAACACATGGCACCCCATATTTTAAAGACCCCTTTGCCAGGGGAAAAAATGTAACTTTGCAGCATCTCAAAATTCAATAAAAGGGGTTATTTCAGGTCAGAGAGCTAGGTGGCAATGATGAAGCCACAAGGAGAGCCCCGTGCAGTAGGAAAATGAACAGTGTATAAAATGAGAAGACTTGCAGCCAAAAAGCCATACCTCCGACGTGGAAACAAGGCCAAGCGACTCAACTATGCACGAAAACACAGGAACTGGGGTGCAGAAAAATGGCAGCAGGTGCTCTGGACTGATGAGTCAAAATTTGAAATATTTGGCTGTAGCAGAAGGCAGTTTGTTCGCCGAAGGGCTAGAGAGCGGTACGCGAATGAGTGTCTGCAGGCAACAGTGAAGCATGGTGGAGGTTCCTTGCAAGTTTGGGGCTGCATTTCTGCAAATGGAGTTGGGGATTTGGTCAGAATTAATGGTGTCCTCAATGCTGAGAAGTACAGGCAGATACTTATCCATCATGCACTTCCCATCAGGGAGGCATCTGATTGGCCCCAAATTTATTCTGCAGCATGACAACGACCCCAAACATACAGCAAAAGTCATTAAGAACTATCTTCAGCGTAAAGAAGAACAAGGAGTCCTGGAAGTGATGGTATGGCCCCCACAGAGCCCTGATCTCAACATCATCGAGTCTGTCTGGGATTACATGAAGAGAGAGAAGCAACTGAGGCTGCCTAAATCCACAGAAGAACTGTGGTTAGTTCTCCAAGATGTTTGGGCCAACCTACCTGCCGAAGTTCCTTCAAAACTGTGTGCAAGTGTACCTAGAAGAATTGATGCTGTTTTGAAGGCAAAGTGTGGTCACACCAAATATTGATTTGATGTAGATTTTTCTTCTGTTCACTCACTTTGCATTTTGTTAATTGATAAATATAAACTATTAACATGTCTATTTTTGAAAGCATTCTTACTTTACAGCATTTTTTCACACCTGCCTAAAACTTTTGCACAGTACTGTATATATATGAACGAATGAATGAATATGAATAATAATTAGCATAGATGTATATTTACAGATTAATTAATTAATTATTATGCAAACAGATAAGTAGGTTAATCTCCCTCTCATTCAGAACCATGAACAGCTCGTGTTCGCAACGTTCCTATTTGAGTTCTGCCCCTGCAAAAACTAGGCTATGTAAAATATATCAAATAATATTTAAATATACATCTGTATCTGTAAGAAGCTATTTATTATTAGTATGTATTCGTATGTGTATCAGACGGTACCGGGCGGACTAAAGATGTATCAGACAGTACCGGACGGGATTTGAGTGGAGTTATTTTCCCTAGATCTGTTTTTAGGTACACAGTGCAGAAAAGGTTCAAGATTTATAGGAAGGACAGTTTAGTTAGAAATCAAAAAATGGACAAATATGATAATAAGTTTAAAAAAACTGTTAATTTGATATGTCTTATCACTTCTTATGAAGCCCAGTCCATTTATTTTGCTTATCCAAATATATATCCAGTTATATTAGTATCTTACTATGGTTTAAAATCAGACCACACTGTGCAAACAGCACCACCTAGTGTTAAAACTAAACATTGTATAGACATATTTTGTGAATGTCTAGAAACTGGCTAGGTTTTTTTGGGGTCATTGACAAAACAAGTCATAGATTATTGGAGGCAAAGGTTAAGTTCACATTTTGTATTCTAGTAAGACACACGTGCAAAAAAAGTCTTGTTTATGCTGCAGGTATACACCACCATATATTTCTGAGACTATGATGCATGTTAAAATGGAATCACTAACGTACTATGAATAAAAACTGAGGCAAAGCAAAAACATCTGGATAATGGAAACACCCATGCATGGTTATGAAGAAAACACAATAATAAATAGTTCCACAAATGTTTTTTAAACTCCTTTGATCATGAAAAAACCTTGAAATCCAAAAACAACATAAAGTCACGCTTGTTTCCAGTATATTACTGTCATGTTATTGTTGTTTACAGTACAGAAATAAAAGAGACAAACAATTCTGATGTTCTGTTTTAGGTTTACGTGACATAATACCGATGGTATGTACGTTTCTGCAAATGGTTATGTGCATTGTGTGAGTCCATGTCTAAGCATTAGTACATAATGTGTATGCTACCGCTTTTTAATGCATTCATAAACTCAATTCAATTTTTTTCAGTTCTTGATGTAATCTGTGTTTTATTCTCATGGTTGAAAATATAAAAGATGGGAATTTGTACTACTTGCACTGTATGTTGTACTAGTAAAAACACACACACGCATACACATAACAGTGAAAACAACATCTTGAACTCATCAAATATGAGACTTTGGATAACCATTCACTGCTTGCTTCATCAAGACATGTGACCCAAGGATGATGTGGCTTGTTAACATTGGGTTCTACCCTTTCACAGTATTCAAAATTGAACCCAACTGGTGCCACTGGTTCCATGACCTAATGCCAGTTGACACTGACACTGTATTCCAGTTTAGTGCAATGATTATGATCATTCCTTTGTTATCTATGGTTCCAGATCCTTGACAGGCCTGTTTTATGCAAAACTAGATTTCAGCAGGGGTGCTTTTTAATAATTTAATCTGAATTATATTCCAGCTTTCACACTGGGTTTTGATTCATTTTTTTGTCTTCTCAATAAAGATTCAACCTTTCCTTCAGTTTCCAGTTTTTGCTTGACAGTTTTGCTGCTCGGTTTTAACACATTTAGATGGTGCGATTTTCAACATGGTCAAAAGTCTTTTAAAGCAAGGCAGAGCTATCTCAGGTGGGTTCTGAAAGCACTTCAAAGTGTAAAAGCAATATCAGCAAGGACAAGGACTGTAAAGACACTCACCTATCCTTTGGGTATATTGACATATCAGTATGGGGCATTTTAAAGCTTAATTCATTAAATTGATCTATATTGGTACTAGCTCATAATTCAGACTTCTAGATGCACAAATATTGTGATACACTGCCTTAAATGTTGACAGATAATGAATAATACTCAAAGACACATGTAGATAGTGTACTGTTACCTTCCCTGTTTCCTATCAAAATAAAACATACATACAGAGAGCGAGGTTTGTATTAATAAATGCCTTTGCAAGAAAAGTACAACTTTAAATAAAACCTTTAATTAAACGTTACTGAGTTTCATTCTTCTGTCTGCCTACGTTAAGAGTCACATTTGCAAGTAAGAGTGCTCCTGGCAGTTTTCATGTCTGTAGTCTACCTTCAGCATGGCTGGCTTCAGAAATTGGATTCCTGGAAAAAAATGAACTTGTGTGGACTTGCAAAACGCAAAGTAATACAGAAAGAGTTTTTTTTTCCATCTGCATAAATAACTCAAAACAACACCTTTTTTTTTGCTGAGTTGCAAAAGGATAGGCTTGAAGCAAAAGTGTCTAAAAAATGTATTTTTGTTCCCCTGATTTACAAAATACTGAAGAGAAAGCTGGCCAGCTGCTATGTGCAACCCTCTGGAATGGTAGCATGCAGCAACTAAGCAGCTAAGCATGAAAGCAGAACAAACTATATAAGAAATGGAGTAGACACTGTGTAACATAAGCAAAACTAAGTGGGTGTGGTCCACTCATCTTTACATATGTACTGTATACAATCATAGAAACTTTTGCACACTCTCATATTTTCATTACAGTAGTAAGAACAAATATGTCCAAGCTAGTAGGGTATCTTTAAAGAGTCCCTCTTTTGCAATCTTTATGTCTGTCTCACCCTTGTCTGATTACAGCAGAAATGTGCCTTTTGTCTTCTTCCATTCCTTAATGAACAGACTTTAAGGCTGGCACTGTTCCTTCATTTCTGCTGAAACTGGTTTCACTCACCCTAAACCAGGCATGGGTGATCTGTGCCGCATGAGCTGGTGTTGAATCTTGTGAAAACACAGATCTGTGTTCTTCAATAATGATTGTCCAAGTGGGTTCACAGCTTCCATGCAATATTATTAACAATGAGAACAGCTGGAAAGAGGCTGATGTTAGTTTCTCTCTCCTAAACCAAGGTCTAACAAAACAGTTTCTACAGTATCAGTCTAATTTAAAAAATATTCTTCTTACCAAGTTTAAAAACGTTCATGTGTCAGAAGATATTGCTGATGTAGCAACTCACACACAGTTTTTAGGTAGATTTATATTAGTTTAGTTTCACACACATTTAACAAATATTTTTTATGTCAGAAAGACAAGTAATAATGACAATGATAACAAATCACTTGTAAGAATTCAAGCAATCACAACTACAGATAAATCCATCTTATCCCACTGAAAACAGTTTTGTGTGTGTGTGTTTCATAGTAGTACGATCTTCATTTTTGTGATTTATAATACATGAATATGTTGTATGTAGGCGGTCTCCTATTGTATATGAGAAGATTCATGTGAGGGCTTTTGTTAGACTGCTCTGGAGAACATATCTTATACAATAAGATACACTTCACACACAGCATAGTAAGTTATATAACAATAATAATGTAGAGAGGGTTGGGAAGGGAATATATTTGTTCTGCTTAGAAACCCCTGCAATAATGCATACTGCCCTCTGTCTACTTACATTCAGATAACGAGACAGCTCTATGCAAAACAAATCCTTTGAAACAGTGGTACTGGTACACTTGTGGTTCCTTCTGATTCTCTCCTATGCACCTTTCAAAATTGCACAAAGTGTAATTAGCCAGTTTAAAAGTTGTATTTATTAAAGAACATTATTGTGCTAGAAATTTATATTTTGTACATCTTATGCTTTTTTAAGCAATTATATCAAGAAAATAAACACATTCTGTCACTTATACTCCCGTTTACACGTACATGTTACCTGGTCACATCAAATGCCATTTTTTTAATTGATTTTTGTTGTTATATGTCATCTGACTGTTTAATTCAGGAACAGAAACAATAGAAATTAGAGTATTTCCCCCCCTTTCTGCCTCATAAAGCACATGTTTTCTTAAAGGCAATTCCACAGTTTACTAGATTACTCCAGTATAACATATACTATCTTAATATAAACATTTTACTTACAGAACCCAGTTGAACAGTGTTGATGTATACTTGAAATGTTTATTACTAGCGGGCAGCTGAAAAACAGCTCCCTTTTCTTATCAGAAACTTTAAAAATACAATAATAATAATAATAATAATCATAATAATAATCATAATAATAATACTATTATTATTATTATTATTATTATTATTATTATTAGTTTATTTTCAGGAGAGGGTTCAAATAAAGGCCTAATATTTTAAATTATAATATTATGCAGTAAAACACAAAGAAACCTATTTGAATATGTTATCAAAGTGCATTAAAAATCCCCATACATAATGTACTAGCATAAATATACACATATACAGCACAGTATGTATATATGATAACATTTTCTCAATGGAAATAAAAGGTGGCATATGATGTACGATGCATTCCTTTTGTTGATTTATTACCCCAATACATTTTGATTTTTGTCTTGGATTCAAAGATTAAACAAAAACAAACAAACAAAAAAAACATTCCTTATACAAAGTGCTTTAAAACACAAGGGAAATATTAGACACATTCTCAGTATATGTGGTTTATACGTTAAATCTTTTTTTACAGCTTTCAGAAGATTAATTTACAACATTGCAAATGCTGTTTTAATCTTTTTTTCTCATTTAATGCTTACCTATATTAAAGAAAGAAACTTAATAAAAAACCTATTGCTTTAAACCCACAATCTGGGTATTGTTATTTTGTTCCCTTGAAAGGTAAATACATTTTTCAGTATTACCTAATATATAGCACATAAGCAGCTTCCCTGCCCCATAACTTTATAAAGGGGTCCATATTTTGTTTTTATTTTCTTGTTTTTTAAGAGTGGTTTAAAAAAGTCTTTCCTATTGGAGTCTGAAAGTTCCATTCTTTGAAGTACCGTAATTCTGGTCAGAGTATTATAAGCACAAGCTCAGTTCCTTTCTGATGGAGCATTTTTTGCACTGCACTACACAACACCAATGAAATCTGCACAAGCAGTTCTCTTCAAAGACCACAGTCTCATCCCTGTAGCCCCGATCACAGCAAAGCAAGTCACATCCGCTGACGTCCATGGCTGTGCTGTTACATATCCGACCCCTGGTACCCAGGGAGCCAGTCTTTCTGTTCGGTAAACAAAAGTCAGGAGATTCTGCTGAATAGATGAGATCTTGCTTGTCTGGTGGTTTGATATTTTGCCCCACGGGGATGAGGGTTTTACCATCATTGCCTCCCATCACCTGGGAAGCTCCATTAAATCTTTCCAGGAGACGATCACCCACCTCACGAAAATGAGGCATCTTTTTCCAGCAAGTTCTGAGTGTGCAAGAACCAGACAGCCCATGACATTTACATTCAGTTCTCATATAATTCTTCACAGCCTGTAGTTAGAGACAAAGATAGATTGGTGAGATAAAAGCAGACGCTACAGAGAAAGAACCCCCCCCCCTGCCGAGCAAGCTCAAAGTTTAGAATGCTTAAAGGCAAGGATCGCTTAGATATACATTTTGGATAATTAAGCCATGATTAATGTAATGTCCTTATCTCCACCAGCATTTTAATTAAAAATGTTTATGATCGAACGTAAGAAAGGTTCACTTATTTCTTAAAAGGATCTGTGTGTGGGTTCAGGGGAAAATAGTTAGCAGTCTATCAAAATCTATCTACATCACCACCACACCCCACACCTGCCCAATTACCTGAATCTGACCCCTGACTAAGCAGGACTTAAGCTGTGTGGCGGCATTTCAAAAAGTGATAAAGTGATACTGACAAAGACTGAGCAAAGGTGAATACTGGGCAGTTTATTAGTATTAGGTATAATTAAGAACTGCAGTCAAACATGCATCAAGGACCAGACAGCAACTCTACCTTCAGTGCTTGTTCTGTTATGTATTTCCACACTACAATACTTTTTCACTTGGTTCTTATGTGATAGTTACTGCAAATTATATTATGTTTTACAAACATAAAAAATGAAATTGGTAACACAAGAAGCCTTTTACTAAAATGGCATTCCTTTCAATAAAAATGTACCTAATGTTTCAATAAATGAATGTATGTATATATATATATATATATATATATATATATATATATATATATATATATATATATATATATATATATATTATTCCTTGGCAACCTTTTTAAAAAGCTTATGCGTAACCTGCATCTCCTATGAACTACGTTTCTCTAGCTTCTTGCGGAAATACTGTACTACTGTAAAAACCATGCTCTGTAATTTTATCACGATATGACCAGGGGATGTTTATTTAAATGCTTGGAAAAGTGAATTGTAAAACAAATGGTGGTTGTTTGTTCTACAGTCACGGAATCTCTGTAAACAATAAAACAGATCTCTGTGTCAAGCTTAATTACTTTAATAAATCCCTTTGACTCTTATGCTACATTATTATCGGCAGGTCAGTGCTGGTGACTTGACCTTTTGTTTTGGATACATGATGAGTTTGGACTTTGTCCAGTGACTATCCTGCTGCTACCCAGGCAACTCTCAGAGAGATGATCATGTTATTGAATGGAAATCCATCTAAATTGCTGTTTTTTCTTCTGTCTCTGAGCCTGGTTAAAGTAATGAAATGCTTCACATGTATCATTGACACCTTTGCCACCAAGCTATTGAATATACTACCCTCTCCTGGAAGCTGCTATAACAAATGTAATAAATAATTATCGAGCATTATTACTGTTACAGCATCCATACTTTTTTTTTTTCAATACTGACTGTATTTTAACCAGATACATCATTATTTTGTTCTTATTTTATTAATTCTGTTTTTTTAAAACTAGATTTTTGGAATTGTGGTGTTATTTTTAAGACTGCATTTATTTATTTATTTATTTATTTTAAACCAAAAATGTACTTCATTTTACCATCTCAGAATATAGCAGGACTACAGAGATACTTGTTTTACATGTTCTAAGCCTAGCCATCACACCATTCCTGATTTACATAAAACTACTGGCTTCCATTTGCTTTTGCGTTTGAGGCTTGTCCATGTTTTGTTGACTGTATGGGCCACTATTTCAACACTCCTGGTTTTTGAAAGAGGTAAAACACCTGTACATTTTACAAAATTGAAATCTATATATTTCAAGTTCTCTTCAGCACTCTCAATGTGTTTTAACATCACATTTTGTATGTAACATTAACGTGATTTTTTTTTTTCTCCTTTCAAAAAACAGAAGGAAACATTTTGAAAATAAGGCCCCTTAATTATATCTCAATGACATGGTTTCCATACCATGTGTTCAGTTCATAACAAGAAAACACATTTTAAAAAAGCAAAAGAACAACCAAAAAAAAACCCCAAACAGAATGACTTTACAGTACGTACCAGTCGGCCGGCTTCGTTATTGTGAAGATCAATCAAGGTTCTGATGTCACTCTTTCCCTTTTTCCTTTTTGCGTCCATGAACTGCTTGGATTTCTCATACCCAAACTCCACATCATCCCCACAGCCTCCCCACTCCCATTTCGAACCATCAGCCCCAGGTCCGGCTGTAGGGAGAGGAGGAGCCCGACTCCGTGTTGCCTCACAGCCACACTGTAAAAGTTCCCCCATACTGCATGCTTGCGTCACTGTGTGTGTCACTCCAGCAGAAGTAATTGCATAGACAAAAGCAGTCTCCCGGATATCTAGAAGGGGAAAAATATTATATTAAAGACATCAAAAATGGCACAAGTAACCCATTTATTAAAGAGCTACGTGGAGATTATACAGGAGAAAATACTTACTGTTATAAAAAAATTTGCAAAAAACCCTGGCTACAATTAATTTTCTTAAAACAATTCAACTGTGTGTTCTATAAGTAGTAGCAATAAAATAAAATGGTCTACATTTCATTACATTTTTTTTTTAACAGATGTAAAATGCTTTTCATAGAGAATCATTTACTCCAACGATCCGAAGAGTATTGAGCCCCCATTGTATGTAATGAAAATATGACAAGCACTGACACACAGCATTAATGCAGGTGTGTATTCAAAAAACTAACATATAATTATTACCGGTTTACACGCCTTAAAACAAACCATTGAAAAACGGTATAAAGGGGAGAATAATTCTACAATTCTGGAAAATAAATTATGGTTGTACAATTCTGTTCTTACTTCTGTGTGTTGTTCTGTAAGGTTTGTTGTGTATGCTGAGGGAAGCCTCCCGCTAATCAGGGGTCTCTTGAATATAGAAACACGGGGACAGTTTCTATATTATCTCTTATATGTTATATGTTTTACTCCCTCATGTTCCACAAATGTTCCAATTACATCATTTATACTATGCCTGTGGTAAATTCAAAGCATATATTTATTTAAAGCATACATCTTTCAAAGGCCAGATTGTAGCAGTGACATCACAAAAAATGGCTTTGTATGTCCTTGAATTTAGATCCCCCCACAACAACAGCAATGTTTAATATATTACTTAATAGTCATAAGTAAATGGGTAATTCACACGTGGGATGAATAATTCATAAAATAATCAATTTATGAGTAAAGACATAAACAACTCAGACTTCATCCAACTTTGCTTATGTCATCCCTCGCTCATTGATAATATTTTCTGGTTTACACTTAGAACCATTATGTATCCATGCATTTAACTCTGCCCATTTTCCTGCTTGTCTGTGTGTGGTTGCCATAGAGCCTGTGTGGTATCTATGCTCACACGTAACACTGATTAACAATGTCATGTAGGACAGAAACAATACCCTATGTATACCCCAAGCACGGTGGAAATGGATGATGAAATTTGGTATTCTTTCTTTTTCTCACAGCACAAACATCACACAAAACAGTATTAAAAAGTAATCATTGTGGACTTAGCACAATATTTCATTTTTTAGATCAACTAAAACCTTGAAAATGATGCAGGACTTCAACAGCAATAAAAAGGGTATGTATTTGTATCTGAAAAAAAGTCATCTATAAGGGCTGAACTACCCCACCAGTGTACACATTCACCCAAGTGAAAACAAGGCACTGGAAAGCAATTGGTTAACTTTGTATTTAGGCAATACGTGGATAAGGTTCCCAATGCCAGTTTTAATGTGACAGACTCCTAAATGTATTTCAAGTGAGCCATGGTGGTTATGAAATAGCAGCATTAAAATCTCTCTTGATTTCAACTCCCCCTTTTTTTACCTTCAGGACACAAATTCCAAACACATTTTACCAGCAGCCTCTGTCTGGACCTGCCAGATTAAGCAGTTGTTGCCAGAAGAGGCTTCTATAAGAATTAGCAAATAATCATTTTTTAAATACACAAAGCTTCACAGCATGTAATGCCAATGATGTCTAATATACCAATTACAGAAAAAGAACATATAATGCATTTGGAAGCTACAGGTACTAAAATCTAGACATGACTTTTTATATTGTTTAGGAAGACAGTCATGTTTTATATGGCAGTTTTATACTGTCCTCTTAGAGCATTGACTTTTGTTCTTTACAGTAAGGATCCTGTCGCATTCCTGAAGTCCACTGTATTAACATGGGGCCCACTATGTATACTCCCTACTCAATGCCACAGTGCAAACAATGATTTTCCTTTTCACTGTAACATTACTTATCTAAAGAATGTAGCATGTTTACATATGATTAGTATTTATTTGCTAATGTCTTACAGTGATTTGGATGACCTAAAAACTCTCTGTGCTGAAAATGAATAGCCCTTAATGCTAATGTAAATTGTATGTAGAATCAAGGCGAACCACTTAATAAGTCTTAAAACATAAGATATGTACTAACAAGAAGACTGATGCAGCGCGTACTGTAAATATTTCTTACATACTCATCCGGTGAACTATTCCCCATATTTTTTCTATTCTGAAAAAAATATATACTTTCTACCTTCTGTTAATTTGCAACAAAAATACAGTACTTATGACTGAGCATATATTTATTCACAATGTGTCTGCCCAGTTCCAGAGCTGATCCAACCCCCCTTTCAGTGTTAAATTCTGTGTTGTGTGCAGTTTCTTAATTCAAGCTATTTTATTGTGAGAATTCTACAGTACATCATGCTCCTAGAACCATTGGCAAGATGAACACGTCTTTATCCATCATGTGAAAACGGAGTCATTAATGGGTGAACTTGATCTGCTCAGATTCACACTGGCATTGACACAACACTCCATGGAAATAGTCTGTCTATGCCTAAAAAGCATGCCCAAACCATTACTCTACCCCCAGCACCTTGGACAGTTGGCATAATACAATCCGGGTGTAGTGCTTTGTGAGCCTGTCTCCGAAATCAAATCCTGTCATCATTATTAAACCATCATAAATCAACTTTTTATACTACAAACTAAAAGCAAGTATAGAAAAACAAACAAACAAGATAAGTATATTATTCCACAGGTAAAATATACACAGTTTGTTTTCAATTAGGATAAACAGAAAACAGAGTGGTCCTGCATGAGCTGATACAAAAATAATCAATTTGTGAGGAAAGACCAGCTCAGAAAGAATGCTCCATGTCAGGTGTTCTCAAACTGTGGGTCGAGACAGTCCACCTACAAAAGCATGATGACGATTGGTATCATGAATTAATCAGAAAGGAATCTAATGGTAGTTTCTGTTTAGCCCTTGGAAGTTATTCAAGTTTG
Organism: Acipenser oxyrinchus oxyrinchus; assembly: GCA_030684275.1. Classification (NCBI taxonomy): domain Eukaryota; kingdom Metazoa; phylum Chordata; class Actinopteri; order Acipenseriformes; family Acipenseridae; genus Acipenser; species Acipenser oxyrinchus. Next base: position 41,873,892 of record CM060258.1, read on the forward strand.
GGGTACTGATCTGGATAAACTGGGTGCCACATCTGAATGGGAATTAATTTTTTAAGAACCCTGTTCAACAACTAATTTACTCATTCACATCCTGGAGTGGGATGGGAGGATGGTAAAGGGTTATCGACAGAAACACAGACATATACAGCTACCTTGACAATACAATTATTACATTAATACTTAAGGGCATTCTAAATAACTTCATACAGGCATGCATGCTTTTCCAGTTAGGACCACATATTGCCTGATTTAATTACTTCATTAAAACACAGGGAAAACATGTTTAAGCAGTCAACAGGGCTTTCAGCAACCCCAGGGTGAGAAAAATAACAGGTTTATACAAAAATAAAAAGGTTATTTTGGAAAATGAAGTGAGATGTATTAGCCATGTGAGCCTGGATGTGGATGTTCAAAATGGCAACAGTCAACAAGATTAATGAAAGTATGAATCATTACTCTTTTGTGCTGGATTAACATTTACACTACATTGAAAAAAATGGGATGGTTGCTGCACATTGCCTAAAGCAGGCATGTATATGATGCCTTTATAATCTAGACCTTAGTAGAGTTAAGCTAAGTACATAGAGTTACCAAATGTAGCCACCACTTCTATACACTGTGATTTGAGGATCTGAGTTACGATCTGTTTAAGGAATAGAGGGGGAGATTTTTAAAAAAATCAATAAACTGTTGCTGGTAAAAAATTAAAAATTAAAATAAATAATTAAAAAACTTTTGAAGATATTTCCTTGAAGACCAGGCAACTAACACAAAGTTAGGAATTCAGTTGAGGTACTTAAGAGCCAATTTAGCACACTGGTGTTTTGTAGCCAAAGGCTACTGACAATGTGTTTAACCAACAGCTACATGCACTCAGCCCCCATGATGAAGGGTTCTACTGAACACTGCCTCGTAAATGTTTACCATATCTGGGCTCTCATTTATGTTAACTATCATTAAATCACCCCCATTATGATGCTCATCTTGTAAAACATGCAGTGGGTGGTTTTTAATGATAGCCCTATTAAAAAAAAGGGTGGAGTGCACTTTTAAAAAAAAAAGAAAGAAAAATCTCAGCACCTCAGCAAAATAACTATACAGTATACAGCAAGTAAGCATTCTATCAGTGACTTCAAATTGTGTATAAAATAACAATAGTTCAACACTTCTATGAGCTAATTTAACAGAGAATATTAAAGTTGCAAAATGATGCCAAACAACAGCAACCAAGTGTAAATTTGTTTTCACACAAAGCAGTGCTGTGCAGAAAACAACTGGAGCGCATACCGGTTACTCTTTACTATAGTTTGTGTAATATATTCAATAAAATACATTTAAAAAGCTGGTACAGTTTACATCTTTTACATACATGGATTGCCAAATATTGTATTACATCAAATAAAATACTGCTTTTTATTTGCTCTGTTTTTTTTGGTTGTTGTTTTTTTTAAAGCACCACTGGTTATGATTGTGCAAGTTTAAACCAATGTATAGTTATTTTAAAGAGTTATCATGATAAGTATTTATTCACAGTTACTGGCTAGAAGTAGGGGTGGCCTTGTAGCTGAAGAATTTGAGTAATTCAGTATATGTGGTGCTTGTGTATCAACAGGACAATCACAAAGCCACGTGTGCTTGTTGCCCTGTTTTGTGCATCTTCCAACTAGCATCTTTATTATTATTATTATTTATTTCTTAGCAGACGCCCTTAGCCAGGGCGACTTACAATTGTTACTACATATCACATTATTTTTACATACAATTACCCATTTATACAGTTGGGTTTTTACTGGAGCAATCTTGGTAAAGTACCTTGCTCAAGGGAACAGCAGCAGTGTCCCCCACCTGGGATTGAACCCATGACCCTCTAGTCAAGAGTCCAGAGCCCTAACCACTACTCCACACTTCCTTATTCCTTAAGCAATCTTTAAAGTAGTGAATGCAATCCTCATAAACATTGCCTGATATTCCAAACACTTTGGGTTAGTCCTATACAATGATTGCTTTGAAAATAAAAATCAATGCAGGCTAATTGGTGTATGAAACAATGCAAATCATCAACCTCATCCTTAAACAGAGCCAATAACTAGAATGAATCCTGTATCCAGCTGGTGTAACAAAAAATGTGTAGAATTGTCCTTAGTTACCTGTTAGGATACATTTGCATTATCTGGTGCTAGATCAATGGCTAATATTTTCAGATGAACCCTAAAATGAAATGGGTAAAATTACATTTGTACAGTATACAGTACTTTTCTATGTAACTTTAAATATATTGTGCTGAACAGATACTGAAAAAGACTTTGTTTATTTAAAAGTCCTTATAATTGAGTGTGTACAGGTATGGATGATTGATCGACCTGAGCGTGCTTCTGTTCTGCGTGCAGCAGGTGCAGTAATGATATATAATGGATTTGTTATGATGACTTACCTTGCTGTAGTACTTTTCCAAAGTATTTGTTGTGACTGGTGCAGTTCCATCTTCTAAATCTAAACTGGAACTGGCACTCCCGAACCCCTAGCTTTGCCCCCTTCACCACCTCACTGACTATCTCTGGCTCGGTCTGGCACAGTTCAGCCTGTTTCCCAGCCAAGCGTTTCGTCTTCCTGCAGATGCTGTTGGGGTCCATTACCAGAGGGCTGCCCACTGCCCTGGAAACAACAACACAAAACAGCACACTGTAAATACACAGTCACTGCTTAAAATCAAACAATGGGCATCCTTTTTTCCCATTTCTATATATAGGTCCCTTCAACAGGTAAAAGATCTCAAATTGCACACATTAATTAACTTCTTTGCATTAATATAACAATGTTTGCATTATTAAGTTAACTAATAACTGCAATTCTAGATACATCTACTTTCTAATGAAAGGATCTATACAGACACCAATATAGTTCTGTTAGAGTTTTGTTTTACCCGTTAATGCCTTTCAAGTTTATAAGCATTTAACTGTGAAAATAGTCAATTAAATTAAACAGGATTTGTATATTTGGAAAAAATGTCAAATACCAGTATATAGCAGGTTTTAGATTGCACCAATTATTATTATTATTATTATTATTATTATTATTATTATTATTATTATTATTATTATTATTATTATTATTATTGTGTTATGTTGTGCAGTGTAGTAACAATCAGAGGACAGGTTATAACAAGGTCAGACATTTAATAAAATTGTTGCCTCTGGGCTCACTTTTGAATTCCTTCAAGGCAGAGAACAGTCATAATACAAATATTCCAGTTAGTAGACAGATAGACAGATACATACACACAGATATTACTAATGTTACAGATAATATTTCACATGGAAAAAGAACATGTTTTGAATTGATATCTCTAAGATGTTACGTGACAGGCTTTTATTAAATGGTAAGTCATTGATTCTATTAAGAAGCAAAGTTACTGAGACAAACTGAAAACTGTGCATAATACTGTGAAGCGGCCATAGATGATTATGTTATGAACATGTCACATTATAAAAGTTCATCAGGCAAAACTGTATTATAAATTTACTTATTTTAAATAAATAAAATATACATTAAAATATACAGTGCAGAGCAGACCAGCATTTGCATACACACTGGTCGTTTATACCTATAAATCTCAATATGTTTTTTTCCAACCAGAAATCCACATAAAACAGTGACTGTACATAGTATCATAATGAACATTTACAGAGCTTATTCCTTTTGTAAAAAAAGTCATAAAGTGTTAAACTAAAATTAAACATTCTCCAGTGGTAAAATACACAAACAAAACATTATCATTGCTTTTCTGGCAAAATTTCAACATGTGGGTCTAAAACACATTTGATATTGTTTTCAGAGTCCTACGTTGCCAACTTTACTTTGTATCAAAACTCAATAAGCAACTACAAAACAGGTCAGTAGTCTTTACTTGTTTGCTAGGGATTATGTGAAAACGATTGTGAACTTAAACATAAAATATTTACAGTGCTCTTTATCAAGATACTAAACAATGTACAATAAGATTGAGAGAAGAATACGCTTGGTGAATATGAGTCAATGCTTCCTCATCAGGGACTTTTTACTAGCTGTATAAACTTTCTAGAATTAATAGCATAGTCAGTGAACATTTTAGTGGATAAATGTATCTCTGATCCTCACAGTTCACATTGCATCACAAACATACAGCAAACAAATCATAACATAGGGATTTGCATAGGGATTTGTTAATTTCAAGCAGAACTATTCCTCTACCAAACACACCGTATGTGACTGAAATCAAGTATCATATATATTTTGTAGCATACAGCCTACACTAATATATTCCACTGACATCCAGACATGTGCACTGTACTCAGATACAGTATCTGCCATTGACACTTAACTTTACACTTGTAATGGTGGTTGACAGGTATCTAGAGCGTAGTTCTAGTTTGTATATATTTCTTTAAAAAACATACTCTCTCTGCCTCAGAGATACTGTATGAAAAAAAAATCTTTACTTGGATATTTGAGAATCAGCCAGGAAACAGTGTGTTCCAATTTGGGAGCTTTTCACAAAGGTGAATATACAAAAATACAATAAAGGGCACCAAAATGCATTCATCTTATAAAGCTCCAAGCAAACTGGCACATTATCACAAAGTAGCCAGCTATTGTTCTCTACTTTCAAAGAGGTAGTTAAAGAATTCACAAAATACAAAACTGTGTTTCTATAATTTCACATCATATAGGAGTGTTTGTGTGTGTTTTAAATGCTGTAGGAATAGAAAGACAACAAGGGAGTACCTGTTCCCATTTTATCTACTCTGCCCTTACCTATTGCAAAATATCATTATGTTTATTGACTACATTTTTGTGGTCGCATGTTTGGCAACAGAGAATTTTCACTCTGGGGGCCCTCTCTGCTTTGTGTATGGACATGTTTTGATACAGGTCAATGCCTTATCTGTTCTTTTACAAGTGCACTGCTAAGAAAGGGCACATGGGATACAATAGCTGCAGAATGAAGTTACTGTAGTTCAAAACACAATCATAAAAGATTCAGGTTCAACGATTTATATATATGTAATTAAACGATTTATATATATGTAATTAAATAAAACAACGTCATTGTTTTACATGCATTTATGTATAACATTGCAAAAGCAGCATGCATTACCGAAAATGCTTGTGTGTCTTAAGCATTCAATATTCAGATATGTTTTACACACGCAGAGATATGGTAGCATATAGTATATTCCTAATAAAACTAGTATGGTATTTAATTTAAGCCATTTTATCAAAGCAATTAATTGGATTTAGGGATATATTACTGAGAATAGCACAGTACATTTGCATGGTAATTTTGCAGTTTACCGTGCTTTCTCCTTGCTTACTCTATTACAGTGTTAATCAAGGTAGTCGCTTTCAGTATGCGTTAACCATGGTATACTGCGTAAGAAAAAAACTAAAAGAGGTCATGGACAGGTAGCCCTGTGTTTCACCTTCAAACTACCACTTTCATTCCCAAACTAATACTTAACATGTTAATTATGTACACAGTCACGACACTGTGAAAAATAGAACCAGTGGCTTGGGATCAGTTTTCGTGGTCCGTGGCACAAAGCCATGGCACACATTTAAGCATAATTCACAGTCATTACTGGGTAAGGCTTAAGGTCAAGATACAGTTACATGACAGTTGGAAGAAGCTCCATCTTTTACAGGTGTTTGGAAAAGTTGTTATAAACAGTTGTGATTCTAATAACAACAGGGTGCAGACAAATATTATGGATTCATCTTAGTGGAAAAAAAATAAAAGTGGTGTTTTAAAAATATACATATTTTATTCTAGATGTTACTCTTAGTATTCATGAAAGAAGGCCCCCTTTCTTGACCTTGCAGAACATGAGATTATCAGCAGGCGGAATTCCATCATGTTGAATTGGGAATTGTTTTATGATGACATATCCATTGCCTCTAGGTCCACCTGAAATTCCATCTTCCCCTCCTGTCTTACAGCTTTTGCTGTAGGCTATGACTTACTTCTTAATAGACCAGATTTAAGAGATTTAGGTATGTTTGTATGGCACTAGTGTACACCTTACTGTCAAATGCAAATTAAATATGTACCTTACCTGACAGCAACAGACATTTGGACTATTTTGGCAGTAATAAATTATTATCTAAAAGGGATCAACATGTACTGTATGTTTTGTAACTTGTTAATGGTTAATGTTTTTTTTTTTTTTAACATGTTAATGGTTACAGTATGCTCTAGGTTGGTGAATAGATTATTAGTAACACAGATGTTCTGTTATACACCTATTTTTTAACTGGTACAAGGACTATAATTAAACCTATCACTAGCAACCTTTGGTTGACCTCAAGGATGGCTTAAAAAATACCTCAAAGAGGGAGGACCCCAATATCTTTAAATGTTGGCCTATACATGGTAGTAGTTTACAGCAGTAGTGGAAAAATTGCTATGAATAAAAATGAGGAAAAGGAGTAGATGCAAACATTATATATATATATATATATATATATATATATATATATATATATATATATATATATATATATATATATATATATATATATACACACACACACACATCAAGTTATACAATCAATAAAGATTCAGAAAGGTTGAACGGTTGTATTACATTGGCTACTACCGAATAAACATTGAAATTATTTCACAATACTGTGCGTATCAATTCAAATATTTTCATACCATTTGTGTGAATAAAATTTAAAAAAAAATCCCTCTCCGATATATCATGCCCCATGTAGTCTGTTTTGTTCTACAAATGAAACATGTACATTCTGGCAAAGAATATAAATATAAATACATTAATAAATAATTGTTTCTGGTAAAGTGTGTGTGTGTGTGTGTGTGTGTGTGTATATATATATATATATATATATATATATATATATATATATATATATATATATATATATATATATATATATATATATATAATTTTAACTCACCACCAAAGTCCGATGATGTTAACTGGACACAAAAGAATGAAAAACAGCGCCAGCTGGGTTCTGGAGAGGGGCAGCATCCTGTCCTGAACACTTAAATGCCGAAAAAAAAAATCTATATAATGGGTTGCAATTCAAACAGATGGGACCTCTTGCGCCGTCTTAAAAGCTGCGTCCTTTATTCGGCGCTCCCAAAATGGTCTAGGTAGTCCTTTCAACTGCGGCTCAAAAGCACCTTAGTGAGCAGCTGTGAGTTCGGACACACAGTCTCTCCACGAAGCGGGGACTAGCGGGGAAATTAATTAACATATTCCAGACAATACAATTACAACCATGTAGGAGACCAAAGGACACAGGAGCTGTACTAAAGGTGACAAACGCGAGTCGAAACTCCCAAATTCCAAAAGCGCAGTGATTTCAATCTTGCAGCCGGTATACGAGAGCCTTAGGGCGGATGGAAAGAAGCCAGACCTCGGGCAAGAACTTCAGGATAGTCAACCTGAAGAGCCAAAAACCTCAATAACGAAATTTAAAGTACCCTTTTATAAGCTCAATTAAACGTGTAGCCTACTACGTTTCTTTGTTTTTGTCACAATCCATCATTCTAACCAAGTATTTTCCTTCATGCAGCTGCTAGTACAGGTAGGCGTCAAGCGCAACATTTTCGGATATCTCTGAGGATGAATCTCGGGGAGTTATGAATGTGCGTTGAAAAGTTTTTTCCAGCCTTCGAGACAGAATCAAAACTTTTCTTACACAGAAAGTCGCTCGTCTCCCGCCCGACGTGACGTTGCTTCAGGCCAAAAAATAATCTTTACTGTCACTCAAAACCAGAAAGGAGAATAATTTGTAGATGCGACTGGAAGACAGACAGGAGTGAGTGTGTGAGAGAAGGGGGGAAGAGTATGCTGAGAAAGGAAAGGTTTCAGAAGCGTTTTGTTTACTGTAAAGAAATCAGAGCTCCCAGGAATGAGATGATCTCATTTCAGGTGCTGCTGTGGATGGTCAGGACAGGCAGATACAAAGGTCTTTGGTAAATAGAGAAAAGGGTGGACGTATTATGTGATTGCAGTCATTGATTAAGACACAAGTCCAAAACGCATGCGAAATCCACATGGGAGAGGGAAGTTCTTCCTTAAGTGTCCGGCTTCTAAATTATTATAATACTTTAAACAGAAAAAAAAAATCAAACTGTTGAGGGATATTGCCATTCAAGTGGCTTGCATATCGGCTATTTGAGGTAAAGGCCACATGACATTAACAATGTAATACAGTTGAAAATATAGCTCAACACATTTTTGCTTTAAATTGTATTTTGTATAATGGTGCAGGCAAGCTACACACCATACCTGTATTATATATATATATATATATATATATATATATATATATATATATATATATATATATATATATATATATATATATATACACACACACACACACAAACGGTATATACGTAAATACATGTGCATTTATTAAAACGATTAACTATCCCAAAATGCATACATTTGATCACCTTTTAATAACAATCTGTTCCTATGGGAACCTAAACGTTTAAATCAAAAAGTACTGTTGTATTGTTGTTGTTGTTGTTGTTGTTGTTTTTAGGATGTTATCGTATTAATAACCCCTGGGAACGTCACCAGCAATAAGGTTCTCTGTATATCGATCCCAGGGCATTATATACAACAGTCCTAAAATGTGAAATGATCTATGCTGCCATATAACCATATGAGAACAAAAAACACTTTCAATTTCTAGTTCTAGTCTTTTTACTTCAAGATCAGGTTATCCATTTATCTCACATCTTATGAAAAAAAAAGTCTCTGATTTTCTTTAAAACTTCAAAGAGAAAATATGAAACAGTTGTGTCTATGCAGCAGGTGCAACCTGGTAGTAAAACTACAATTCATCAACTTTACATAAAAGAGATAAAAAACTGCTATTTGTGTCTCTGTAATATTTTATGTGCACAGAACAATAATCAAAATGTCCTCAGGGGATGATATCAAGTGACCAAAACATTGTAACTTCTGAATCAATTAGCAGTGAATGGCCAAAAATGAAAGAAGTGCATGCTGATTTATTAGAAACAATGTGTTATGTTTCAGTAGCATGGATCATGTTATCAAGCAATTAAGAACTGAAATAGCGTAGGTGATAAAGTACTTTTGAAAGATGAGCCTTTTGGATGGGGGACAGGGAGCACTGCTATTTCATAGAAAGCTGTATACAGTAGGCTACAACAAGGTATGTTGGAAAGGCAAGTAAGGATATAAAAAGTGCATTGCAGGTGTCAATACCATGAAAATTAGATCACCATGACCATTAACTGGATTTTGAACCCCTTGAGAATGTGTGCACACTAAGGAATGCCATAACACACTAGTTGTACTCAATATATAGCTGAAGTATAGGTGTGACAATTTGACATGAGGACAGTATCTGTCTCATAATTTATATTCAATGCTTTGTGATTTGGCTTCACATACTACATTTTAAAAGCATTTAAAAACAAAACAAATGTTGTTTTACAGGTCCACCATAGAAATTAGGTGAAAACCTGCCATCCAAATCTGTAAAAGTTTAAGCGGAATACAAATTCTAAATGCTTTAATGTAGTTTTACAAGGTCAATGGCCTGTAGGCCTGGACTTCTTGTGTTAGCTGCAATATTTTTTTATCATATTTTTCACTCATTTCTTTTAGTGAGCAGGTGGCACGGGTGTATATCCTACTAATGACTGATTTTGGATGTAACCACTAGGGTAGCTGAGCAAGCTGTTCTCGTGGATTCTTACCCACCTTATGCCTAAAAAATGTTGGTAAATACTATTAATGCCATCCTGCCTAGGGGGAGTTGGAGAACTTGATAGAAGGTAAAAAAGTGTTTTGGTAAGGTGACCTTTTTTTAACCCTTCTCATTGATTGCATGCAGCGCCACAGTGTGAAATGCAATACTGAAAATGTTTTAATTTTTTTAAAGCTGGACGTGAACCAATAACCTTCTGGACCAGAGTTCAGTTATGTTGCGTCAAAGCTTCTTGTTGTCTGAGGATGAGTAGGGGATGGGATAAAGGGCTGATGAAAGATGGGAGGTTATGAGATTACCCAGGTAGTTTAGGCAGTCACCTACGAGGGAGGCTGTCTCAGTCCACTATTTCTCGTTTAACAAGATGGCTATGCCGCTTTGTTTGCATGAAGGTATGTCAGATTCTAATAACTTTTGCACCATTTAAGACATAAAAACTATTATTAATGCCATGCCTAGTTAATAAAAGGCAATCCCCACAACACTTCAGGAAATGTGAATGGCTAAATGATTATTGGTACGTGCTATTCAGGTTCAACTTTGAGTCGACAAAAAAGCAAAGAATTTACTTCCAGTTTCTCATCACAGCGGATTAATTACCATTTTATTCATAATCAGTGTCTTACTTAAAGTTACCTTCAGTAAGATAGTCCAAGATGAGTGCTCATCGGGAACAGTGAAATCAGATGGCTATGTTTTATGCTTAACTTTAACCTCAAACTGAAGACAAATGTAAAGCATGCATACATGCCTTAAACTTTTTAAACAAACTGCAGTCATTTCTGGAATCTGAATGAAAGTGAAGTGATGGAATTTTCAGTGAACCTGTAATATAAAATCTTAATGTCGCCATAAGCCAATTAAAACCTTTATAAATCATAGTTATCTATGTTTTATGATTAAAGACACTTCCAACTGCTTTAATGTTGACTGTATAGTACATTCCCAGGAAAATATATTTAAAATAAACAAGCAACAATTATACAATGTTTCCTTTAAATCTGAAATAAATGTGCAATGAAATCTTGAGTTATTTTAATGGAATGGCTACTGTTGTATGCTATATGGTATCCTTTTTGTGTTAGTACAAAAACAAGCACCATAGCTTGGTAAATGATTGTGGTTAACAATGTTAACAGATGTATGAGTAGCGCCATACTGTCCATAGTGAGCAAGATTATGTTTTTTAATCCAACATCGCCACCTTATGGTCAGCCTAAGCACATGCATTTTGAAGACTAATGGGCTGCATTGACAGGCCTATACATTATAGTAAAATGATCTATTGTCTTTTTGATATTTTAAATGACTGAGAAGATGAAAGAACAGAACAAGACAGCTATCAAATTCCCTTTTGTTTATGGTTTAACAAATATTTTTCAACAAAGATCTGAAATCATAGACACGATCACACTTTATATGTGTTTCTTGTATGGCATTATAGGTATACATAAGCAACAACAAATATGCACTTACGTGTGGCATTCACACCCTCTTGTATCTAATGGTAGAAGCAGGAGGGTGTTGGTTTGTGTGCTTGCAGCTCAAACTACCATAGACAATAAAAACAAGCTTGATGTCTAATGAAATACATCGAAGGCTAAACTCGTTGATGAAAAGGTTAACATCTATGGCATCCTAGGACTCTTGGACTAAAGGTACCCTTCTGCCACGTCATTGCGTCATAAGAACTGACAGAGAAAAAAAGTTGAATTCTTGGTCATCTTAAAATAGCCTGAGACACAGAGCAGAGGCTTCAACAAGCACAGAGCATGGACTTGTCAGAAATGTGGATTTGGTTTTTGGGTGAAAGCCCATTCCATCTAGCGTGTGCAAAACTGTTCTGCTGGTGGAGTATTTAAAGTCGTTTTTAGTAGTTATATGTATGTTATATGTATGTATTTATTTCTTTATTTCTTTGTTGATGTTTTGCACTTATTACCAGCAAAGCCAAAAATAAATCTGGCAATATATAGTTGTTGCTGTCCAACAAATGTTACTAAGTTGAGTGTGTGAGTCTGCAATCACCAAAAGATTGTGAGCCAAACCAGTATATCATTGGCGTCACTCTGTGGACAATGTGCGGTTATGTAATTAGTTGGCTGAATTGATCTGATTCTGCAGTACTGGGCTACAAATTCCTAACATCTTGGAAGCATTTGAAAATGTAGATTATTACTGATAAGCTGTTTCATATTTCTTGTCTGAGCTACATATACTGCCTTGACACTTTATTAGGACCAGTACATAATATCAGATTAGGCTATCATTTGCCCTTAGAACAGCCTTGACATACACTCTGAATCTATTCAGTCATTAATATTCCATGCAATTGGTGCAGAGAGATAGGATTACAGTAACAATGCTTAGCTGGATTCAGATTTAGAGATTGTGGTGACCATGGAAGATGCCTAGTCTATTTCCTGGTCCTCAAACCATTCGTTCACAGTTCTGGCATGTTGGATGGGTGCACTATCATCTTGAAAGTAGCCTTCTCCATCAGGGATCAGATATCACATCATTCGATCAATCTAAATTGAATCTCTGATTCAGGGCAAAGTCAAATCCAATCTTTCACTCTCCAGCTATAAATTTACAAAAACGTTGCATTTTTATTATAGACTCATTTAAGAAGTGTTACCACTTCTGTATGTGTAAAAAGATAACTCGTTGTTCTTTTTAAATATCAGGCTTTTAGTTTCTTATAGTTTTACCTCATAGTAATAGTCATAAGTTATGGATGAAATGCCCTACATTGTCATTGGTTCATTTTTCCAGACAGATGAAAGGATCATATAAAATGTATAGCTTGACTCCCTGAAAAAGTTCTTAATACAGATTTTTTATTCAGTGATTCAAGACCTTACACGACGATGATGTTCAAAGTAATACACATTTGGCACGCAGAGCGCTTGATCCCTGAAGGTTTTACATTTTATGACCAGTTTGTGACCACACAGGCCACAAAATATTTTCCCAGCTCTATCTAAGTTTTTAATTTCTTTTGAGTTATATTCATAGTCAGCATGTGTGAGCCATTCTGACAACCATTCATATTTTAAAAAAAACTAAACTGGGAGCACAACATTTCTGGCATTTCTTCCAAGCTGGAAATTATGACCAAGAACTAAAAAACATAATTAAAAGAAGATAAGAGCCAGCAGAAAGTAGGTTTGCAGTGGTTGGGATAGCCTTGATTAATCTATCCTGCACTTACACAGTTTACATATCTGCAGCAGACTTGACGAATAATTGTTGATCACTAGCAAATTACATCACACAAGCAATAGCGTGGTATATGACAGTTTAGTAAAAGTAAAGGTAGTGTTTTGTGCTCTGCCTTGGAGGCATATACTGTATATTTTGGTAACTCTGTAATGATCACAAGCACAAGCTTGCCATGCTTGCCATTCTATTTGCAAACTGAATTTATTTTACTTTAAATTGTTTAAACGCATATCTACTGTTACCTGGAACACCTGTTCCTGAATATTCCTTTGGCCTGTCAACACCTCGTGGAGCTGGTCCCCCCTCCCCCAAGCCAAGATGCATACCGCAACAGCAGCATTCACAGTGCATGCTGTTCTTGGTTTCTGCATGCAGTGTGCGCGTTGTCCTTGGTTTCTGCATGCAGTGTGCGCGCTGTCCTAGGTTTCTGCATGCAGTGTGCGTGCTGTCCTAGGTTTCTGCATGCAGTGTGCGCGCTGTCCTAGGTTTCTGCATGCAGTGTGCATGCTGTCCTAGGTTTCTGCATGCAGTGTGCGTGCTGTCCTTGGTTTCTGCATGCAGTGTGCACGCTGTCATAGGTTTCTGCATGCAGTGTGCGCGCTGTCCTAGGTTTCTGCATGCAGTGTGTGCGCTGTCCTTGGTTTCTGCATGCAGTGTGCACGATGTCCTTGGTTTCTGTATGCAGTGTGCACGCTGTCCTAGGTTTCTGCATGCAGTGTGCATGTTGTTCTAGGTTTTTGCATGCAGTGTGCGTGCTGACCTAGGTTTCTGCACGCAGTGTGTGCGTTGTCCTTGGTTTCTGCATGCAGTGTGCACGCTGTCCTAGGTTTCTGCATGCAGTGTGCACGTTGTTCTAGGTTTCTGCATGCAGTGTGCGTGCTGACCTAGGTTTCTGCACGCAGTGTGTGCGTTGTCCTTGGTTTCTGCATGCAGTGTGCACGCTGTCCTAGGTTTCTGCATGCAGTGTGCACGTTGTTCTAGGTTTCTGCATGCAGTGTGCGTGCTGACCTAGGTTTCTGCACGCAGTGTGTGCGTTGTCCTTGGTTTCTGCATGCAGTGTGCATGCTGTCCTAGGTTTCTGCATGCAGTGTGCACGTTGTTCTAGGTTTCTGCATGCAGTGTGCGTGCTGACCTAGGTTTCTGCACGCAGTGTGTGCATTGTCCTTGGTTTCTGCATGCAGTGTGCACGCTGTCCTAGGTTTCTGCATGCAGTGTGCACGTTGTTCTAGGTTTCTGCATGCAGTGTGCGTGCTGACCTAGGTTTCTGCACGCAGTGTGCGTTGTCCTTGGTTTCTGCATGCAGTGTGCGCTTTATCCTAGGTTTCTGCATGAAGTGCAATGCTGTACATTGCTTTGACCTACACAATTATTGGTTAATTATTAACTAAACTAACTCATAATTAACCAATAATTATTTTCACACAAAAATCAATCTGATTTTCCTTTTTATCTGTAGATGTGAAGGATTTTTCAGTCGGTGACACAGTGTTTTTAGAACAATCTTGTGTAAGTCACAGTGTAACTGTCAAACTTAAACAGCAACATCATTCTACCCAGTTACAGTAAGCTTCACCCCATCCATGCTATCTGAATTGGTATACATTTGAAAACTTGTTTGATGTAACAGTAAATGTCTTAATAACTAAAGGTCTTATAAAAAGAGCAGCTGAACAGTTAATAGGATAACACCCTGCATTGTGTGTAGAAATGATCTTTGAATTAATTACATTGGCATGGGACCCAAGATGTGTTAACACATGCATATGACACCTGGAAAACAATTAGTGCTGTCTGAAAGGGTAAAAAAAAAAAGAATGTAGATGAGCATTTCATTCACAGGTATGTGACGAATATTCTAGGGGTGCCATTCCTCTCTCAGGCATGTGCTTTCACTACATGTTCCTTTTTAGTTTGGGGAGGGAAATGGAATAGTGTGGCAGGCTGCTTACTGACATGTAAGAGCACATTTATGGTTCATATTTACGTGGGTTGAGAGCTGTAGTAAAGCCTGGCGACTTGCCATAAGGAATCTG
>CM060258.1:43163920-43191420 GCA_030684275.1 Acipenser oxyrinchus oxyrinchus
ACTGCATAGCAACGCATTTCCTGAAAAGTATGGCAAACATGTTGTGAGGAAAACTGTCATGACTTGTGCATGTAAACACCACCTATGTGTCTCAAGGGTTCTCAATGGTAGCTTCAGGAATTTTAGAATTGGTCCCAATAAATGGGACCTTGGTGCTTTAATGCTCATTTTTAAACAATGATCAATGAACCTTTTTGAGAATGATTATTATCTTCTATTGTGATTCAGATAAATGGTCTTTTTATCTTGTTGCATCGTGATTTGTTGACGTGTACTCTATGTTTCTGAAGAGATCTCTGCCCTGACCTACCACAAGCAGAGCCCACAGACCTTTGACATGTCTTTCCATGGACTGCAGGAGTCCTCAATTCTCAACACTCAAGCTGTTTGAAGAGTTTTAGTAAGAGATCGAATTGGGTGGTTGACTTAACTTCTTTAAAAAACCAGGTAAGGAGCATCCTTTGTGCTCAGTAAGTGCCATACCTGGGAGAGTAACTGCACCAGTCAGTAGAGTCCTGACAGAAGGAAGATGGTAGTTACCACATTATCAAACATAGCATGATGGATGCAGCAGGTCGGGTTTGGGTCAGAGGTCAGACGTTGCACTCCTATAGAAAGATGGATGAAGCTCAGGTTAGAAGCAACTACCTCTTCTTGCATGTTTTCATAGCTATACACCATCTGACTTCCTGTTGAGCAGACAAAATCTGCATTGTGAAAGTGGGGGTAGTGTTGGAAACAACAATGTCAATGAGTATATAGTGAGTAGTTCTGAAAATAATTACTCCTCCCTTGTAATGCTAGAAGTACAATTAATTGTACCTAAAGATTGAACTATATGTTTTAGGCGTGTAAGCCCTTGCAGTACGTTTTTATATAATTTATTCTATGCGCTCTGTGCTAACAACTGTATTAACAACTCAAAATCTAATTTCATTACACTAGTGTAACTTAAAAGCAGCAACAGCAGCCTCACAAACAATAGCAATATACAGTACTATATTTGCACGCTGGAAATTCATTTAATATAAATTAAAGACAGCAGACAGGAAACTCTGAATTGCAATACGCCTTGCATGTACACAGTATTTCTTTGTCCATTTTTGAGAAAACATAGTATGGATTTGTAAATGTGCACATACATTCCAGAAGCTGATTCTGCAATATACAATAATATGAATGTCTGGCAGGCTAAATGGACAGTCAATCCCCTGATACCTCCTTACCTTTAGCCTTTGTTTCTAATCCATCAAAGAGCTGTCAGTTGTACGTTTTATGTAGGGAAGCTTAAGAGTATAAAGAACTTGTGGCAAATATGAGCGTGTATGATGTTTTCATTTACACTAGGTACAAATATAAATAAACATCAAAGATGACTAATTCTGGCTTTCTCACATCTTCCCTATCATTAACCTTTGTACTGATCATTTTGTTTGGCTGATTTGGTATAATTACTACTTGATTTTACAGAGAAAAAAAACAGGTACAGATTTAACCCAGTAATTACCACCATTGCACTGATACAACATTATTTGGTGCCTGTCACTATTGATATTTGCAAGCCTCAAATATTTGTCAGGTGGATCTGTTACAATTTTACTTTTAGAAAGATTAGAGTCTACATGAAAAGTACAGTGCTATGCTTTAATCTTTCACTGAATGTTGATTCACAGTATTCTTGTTTTTAAGTTTGTGCAACATTCTTACATATTTTGGGAACATGTTTTTATAATTATTGACAGTATTCAGCCAGATGTTTTGTTTTTATTTTGTTATATGTAAATTGAAGGTTACAGCAAATAGCTTACTCCACATAGGCATTCTTAGCCAATGTGTTTTCTGCAGCACTATAATACTACCTCAAATATGTTATTTTCCATTATCCTAAGAAATAAAGAATAATTCAAGGTGATTTTATCAATTTTCATTTTTTGGCAGTTCCCTTGTAATTCGTGGTCTTCTAAAATTGAGCTTTTGAAAAATAACATGTATTTACCATGCAGAACTGTTTGTGGTTTTTCCAAAAGAGCAGAGCAGTGCCGAAAAAAACGAGGCTCAGCAGCTTTGAGTGGGTGAATGGTTGATTTATAACCAGAAAAGGTAGCTAGAAAGTACAATTTTCTACCTAGCTGCAAACGATAATTCATAATGATGTAGCGTCCAGATAAAAGACCTTTTGCTGTGTAGGGCCCGGTGCAAAATGATCTTGATAAATGTAAGTCTAGTGCAGGTAACTACTTTACAACAAACCATTAAGATTAGTTGGCTCTTTTTCGAAGATAACAGCTACCATACCCCTCTTCGTTGTAATAATATCTGGGCACAGATAAATGCCAGAGCAATCGGCAGAGGTGTTTATCTTGTGAGGTTTTCAAATGCTGACTCAAGTCATCAGTTGTGAACAGTTTCTGCACTTGTCTAATATCTTCACAATACATGGCTTTTTGTTGGTTGATTTATATAGTGCAGAGAGAGAGAGAGAAAGAGAGAGAGAGAGAGATAGAGATTATAAAGTTAGTAACTGCTTTCATCTAGTTAATACTGGTATGTTGATAAGATATCAGAAAATGTTTACATTCTTATATTGTTGGTGTGCATGACCATTGTAATGGATCTCCTTCATTCAGGAGTGTGCTCCTTTGAGATGTATTTATTTCGTTTTATGAACTATTAGCCAATGTGTAATATGCTTTCACACTGCGCATCCATAAAAACAAATAGTTAAATCTATTTATTTAATCTTTTCTCGCAACGCAAAAGAGCTAGTGGAGAACAGACAGTTCAACAGTAAGTGTATCTATACTCTGTGATATATACTCAACAATCACAACAAAATTTCAATAATTTGGTTCTATAGAATGTTTGGATCGGAATGTTTTCACAAATATTCAAGTAAGTCTTGGTACACAAATGCATACTGTAAATAAAACCTTAATAGATGTATGCACAAAATGCACATTGCAGCACTGTGTTGACCATTATCTGTACTGCAATTGTTCTATATAATAACTACCTACCAGTTTACAAAGTCATATTATATAGTACATATACCACTGGTGAAAAAAAATACATAACGATTGTGTTGTGTGTTTAAAAATGTGCTGATACCTTGTCACTTACAGTATAGTGGTAAGTCTCTCATTTGTGTTGCTTTTCTATTACAGAAACACAGGATTACCAGCAACGCGTCCAGTCTATAAAGAAGCTTGTGTCTCAGCTACCGAAGCCTAATCATGACACAATGAAACTTCTTTTCAGACATCTTCAAAAGTAAGTTTCATGTATTGCTGTAGTGAATGTATTACTAATATGCAGAAACATATTTCAATTCTATACAAGGTATTGGGGAAAGCAATTTGTATCAAAACCCAGACCCAAACTCACCTCCTTCTGTACTGTTCCAAGCACAGAAATATTTTTTTTATGTATTGAATTGCTCTTTCAGAAAAAACAGAACATAACAAAAGAAAAAAAAATGATATTCCATTTCAAAAATCACAATATTCAATAAATAAAATGACTTTGTCAAAATATCTTTATTTAAGCTCAGGGACACAGTGACACTGGTCATCATTTCAAGCTATATGACTGCAAGCAGCATTTGTGCAAGACCTAGTGTAGATTAAACTTGTCCATTTTGCAAGACATGAGTTCAGGTTTTTTTCTTTTTCCCTTATCTTGTGAACTTGCACTTGTATTCTCTTAACTTCTTAAGACCTATACATATTGTTGTTTCCGTTAACCTTAGGACTGGCAGGCTTTATTACATACTCTCTAACAACACTCATGCATCATAACGTAATGGTATGTCAAACCAAAGAGCATAATCTGTGTTGCACTGATGTATTTGTTTACATTTTTATCTGGACATCATCAGATTATAAAAACTAATTAACTCATGTCTTATAACTGACAGTCGAGAAATGTTTGGTTATACAGAAACATAACATTTTGTAAGTACTAGTGAGCATTAATGTTATGTCCAAGAAACTAAAAATAAATACACTATTTAGGTCCTGCTTTAACAATGTACGTGCTAAACAAAATCAATTTATAATATTATACTATGTACAGTGTCACTGGGAAAATGCTTACTTGTTTGTATGTTGCTTTATTGCTGCAGTCCACTGATCAATCAGGAGGACTGAAAATCAATGGGTGACCACTGTTACAATTATCAAGTCAAACATCTCTTTTCACTCAACAAACATAAGCTCCAAATTTGCCAAGATATCTGTCTGGTATCAACCTTGTGTCTTTGAATGGTTGTCCAACCCATACGGAACATAATATATTTTTAATATATAATAAGAAATGTATGATACTTATATTTTCCCAACATGATTATTGAATATAATTAAAATATATCAAGATATTTCATAAATTTTTAATACACTAAAATAGCCCGTTTTCTAAATCTGAAAAATATATGAGATATATGGTAAATATATGTTTTATGTATTTAAAATATATAAATGTGTATATATGTTAAATATATCGTTCATGTTTTAAAATATAAAGTAAATATATATTTCTGTTGAAAAGTTTGTAATAATTTCTGTTGTTTTTCATCATTTTTGTACAGTTGCGCTTTATGTAATATGTGTGCATATTAAATAATTTCTGTTGAAATGCCCACTTACTTACATTATGTCGGTTGTGCAGATGCTTTGTGTGACATGGCTGGATAAAACTATGACTTAAATCGTATTGTTTGCCATTTCATTATTGTAATTATATTGTTTTTAATATGGCTGTCACACTCATGGTGGTTCTAGGTATGCCTATTACTCTGGCGGTTCTAGTGTTAATGTATTTTTATTCACTTCCAAAATATTTACACCAACTTGTTGCTAAATATATATTTTAATATATTTAAACAGCATCCATAAATAATGTTTTTAAAATGTATGACAAATGTAAGGCAAAAACATAATATAGTTTAAATGTATGGTAAGTTTGTTGCAAATATATATATATATATATATATATATATATATATATATATATATATATATATATATATATATATATATGGGCTCATCACCTCACATGTTTGTTTTTAGAACAAAGTGACATACATTTGTAAATGATGTAAAGTAGGCTTTGGTTTTCTGCCCAGTATTTACAGGAAAAATATCCAGTGAAACAATTTAAAAGGAAAACTTAAAATGACAGTGATGCCATGGTTTATATGTTTACAGAATATGAGGGTCCTCCAAATGAGTTGTAGTTATATATTTTAAAAAAAATCCTACTGTTATAATGTAAACCGAGTCCCTTTCCATCACACTATAGATAATCATTTTCAATAGAAACTATAATCTTTTAACATTTTCACTCATAGTTAAATTGGACACAAAGCAGACGTACTATACTCCTGTTCCTTAACACTACTTAATACCACTTGATTGGAATTATATGTAATATCTCTTGCTTCGCCAAACTATAAATCATGAAAGATGTAATCCGATCCATTTTAGGTTTTACACACTTGCAGTATAATAAAACTAATTCTAAAAGCCAGTCAGTGGTCTATTAATGGCTGATGTTTCCAAGCAATGCTAATAGATCCCAGATATGTCCAGACTATCATCTAACTCAGCTATTGTAAATGGCAGTTAGTACTTGATGTTGCACTAACCGGTACTACATTACAAAACATATACGGTACCAAATTGTATATACAGTACCTTTATATAGTCATTAAGCATTGTTAGTGCTTCAGCTAGTCTTCAGACTGTGGTTGTAGTTTAATCAAAAAGAACCCCAAAGTTACTGAATAGCCTAGGCAGAATTTTCTAAAAAGGGCCTAGAAATCGATGCAAGAGGCAAATCATGTAACAAGCTGGCAACAGGTGTTTTCGGGGTAATTTGACCCTGCTGATTATGTAAATCTCTGTTGCCAAGCCGAATTTTTGGCCTGAAGCTCAAAATTCAAAATGGCCACCAAATAAATAAACTTTGATTTCTCTGGTTCTAGATCGCTAGACTTAAAATTTCAAAACCTTTTTTGGGGTTATTGTTGTCTAGACATTCAATGGAATATGTTTTGTAAGTGTAGGAATGTCCACAATTTAAATTTACAAAATGGTAACAAAATATTGGGAAGGAAAATGAAAGAATGTATGAAAATTTTAATACATTTTAACATTTATTTTTCTAAACAAGAAACTTTTTATGGGGTTATTGAGGTCAAACAAAATAATGGTGCATGTTTTGAAACTGTAGCGATGTCCAAAGAATCAGTAGCAGATCAACTTAAACAGAATTTTGCAGTCTTGACCAAGCACTGTTTTGTAAGCTGTTGGAGTTGAAATGGTCCACACCAGGATTTCAGGAACGCATAATACTGAAAATAGGTGGCCTCCATCTGGCTATGAACTACCTGAAGACAATCGGTCAGCACATGGCAGGATGTGGTCTGGCTGAAACTTGGATTGAAAGTGGAGTGTTGGCTGAAGGCTCAGTGTTTCAAGTAATGGAAGGAAAAGCTTTCGCTAAAGTTATGAGGATCCATAAGTGACATATCAGGCACTGTGGCATATCCTGCTCCCACGTCTCCTCTCTTACATTGGCCAGCAGGACCAGGAGCTTGTGCAACATCTCTCAAATACTTCTGAAAACACTGAGGCATTTTCTTTACTTACTACAGGCACTACCCAGCACTACATTAGTGAGTTTTTGCACATTGAGTCTCAAGAGAATGTGAACTTTGCATTCTGGTGAAGCTACATGGAGATGATTTCTACACTGCTCATGTTCACGCAGGCAATTAGTGATGGCTAGTGGGATCTTTATCTCATCGCTCTTTCAGAGATGGTGCCTCACATTGCCAGGTACGACGACACAAACTACTTGAAGTCACTTACAATTTTCATTGCTGAAATGAACCAGCTCCCAGCAGAAGTCAAAGCAGCTTTCCGTAGAGGTGACTGTCGTCAAGAGGTTGCTGCAGAAGTTTAACCAAGTGGATGCAGACCACACCCAAGAGTGGATTTTTGGCACAGGCAAGGACTCTGGTGGCATTGTTGGTATCACAAATGAAACCTCAGCCTTGCAGCGATGGGCCCTTTCCTACCACTGGAGGACTGACATCACACAGAAAATGCTTGCAATGTTTGGTCATTATCCTTCCCCTGTGGGTCACACTGAACTGTCTGCCAGTCGCCTCAAGCGAGATCGAGAAGATGAGGAAGCTGTTCTTGGTATACTGACAATGTTCAACGTGTTCTCACGGGATGCCAGCCCTGGGATGCCACAAAATGTTGCCACCAAAGACCTTGCTACTGACAAAATTCAAACATCACTTTGTAATGCCAGAAGACTTGGACAGGAACAGGTCATGAAGTTTGTGCGAAATGAAGATGGAAAGCCTGCAGTGATTTATCACCAAAAGTTGATAATAATGCTCTGACTTTCAGTGACCTGCATAATGTGAAGATGTCAAAGACGTCAACAGAGAAGGTAATCAAGGCTGATAGAAGTATATTACAGAGGCTCATCACAGCTTATGAGGCTGGGAGGCCAGTTGATCTTCCGTTCATCTTGAAGCATGAACTTCTCCCGGTACCTCTTGCATTGGCTGAAATGAAAGGTGAATTCAGAGGTGGAGATAAAACTACATTTGGCGACCTCACTGAGTTTGAAATAAGAACAAAAAACAGCTGGCAATCAAGTAGAAAGAGACAGCTAAATCACAGCTAAAAGACAGTGTCTTCTCAGAACCAATCTGAGTTAGCGTCTTAAAGTCTGTTCCCTTTGCACATTTATTCATTTTGCCTTATTGAAGCAAAAATAATAATAAAAAAGACTGGCATGTATGACAGCATGGTATTGGGATATGTATATAGGAAAAACTCCAGAACTGTGGGCGGCACACCCACACCTACTGATGTGGTCCAACTTTTTTTTTTCTTTTTCTCTTCAGAGGCACCTAATTAAGAAACCCTGACTCATTTACATTGATTCGTTTGATCTAAATTACACTCCAAACCGCACCAAATTAGGATCATCTGTGAATGTGAAATGTTTTTTTCCCTGCGTCTAGCAGCATAAAACCAGTTCTGGAGGGCACATGGATTATAGTTTTTAAAGTTCTCCTGAGCCCTACTTTTTCCACTGAGAGTGCAGGGAAAGTCTTGGACAATTATCTCTGGATACGTTTATTATTATGTTTCTTTTTTTTAATAACTAGATAGATGTTCACTGTGATTTCTAAGTAGAAGTAACACCAAGTTCAACATTTAGGTGACATTCTGAAATCTTCTGGATGTATAAATTAAACGTACTGTGGCATATTTCTTTATTTATTTATTTTTTTAAATAAACATAAATTTCAATAGTGTTTTTCTCCGTTTTGGTAAAACAAGTAATTCAGTTCAACATGGAGATTCGCAATCTTTCTTTTGGAGCAAAATGTTACCTTTTTAATCAAAATAATTTGCACAAGCTTGAGCTCTGTTGGCTGTCGTGTCAGAAAAGGAGACCTTTTAGACCTCAAAGACTATATTTTCATAATTATTCTGTGCATTTTAATTTCTTCATAAAGCACAGACAGCATAAATTGTTTTCCTTTTGTGACCACAAGATAACTTTCTAAAGTTAGTAGCCAACAACAATAATTGTATGTATCAATTATGAATGTATAATATGTATTATTGCTTCAGTCAGTACAAAATTAATTCACTTTTCACCATCTTTTTGTACACAGTCACAAAAAAAATATGATTTGGCAAAGATTAGAATGAGAAAAATCTGAATTAGGGCGTGTGTGTGATCTGACAAAAGTATTGTGAAAGTTTTTTGGAATTCCTTTGTTCACTGTACAGAAAAAATGGTATGAAAGTTTAAACTTGAGGGGCTCTATTTTTACCCTGGCTTAGATACCAGACACAGTAAAAGTCTACGCTCTTTATTGTGGGCTAGCAATGTGCTTTATGGAGCCAGTATTCTTTTTTTTCTGATCTGCATAGCCTGGATTCAATAAGCAGTTGTATATCCGTATTGCGATGATGTGGTCAAGGAAACCAGATTTTTTTTAACTGTACCTTCACATCCCCATGCACTATTTATTCCACTCCTGTGGGTGTATTGGGAGTGGCGTTTTTTGTATTTTTTTTTTTTTAGTAGAATTTACCACATTTAAACAATGGGTTTTTGTCATCCACAGTGGCACACATGAGGTTAGTGAAGGTATCATGCTCAGAATTAATACGAGAAATGCTCTATGTGGAACACTTTCATTTTTGTTCTTGTACTTTAATCCTTCACACACATTGTTGTATTCATAGCCATTTTAGTTTCAGAGACCTCCAAAAGGTTTATACCATCTAAGCATCTAAGATTTCTGAATTGAATATCCATCAAGCACAATGATGCTAAAAAACAAGTTAAGTTGTGATTGGACAGACCAGTCCAGTTTTGCAAAGAACCTCCAATCTCTAGTCATAAGACAAATAAAACATAAATCTGGCCCTTTCTTTTCACAAATGCACATCAGGGGTGTTGTGATTCAGAGCCCTGGTATTTTGATCCTTTTTATCGGGAGGCGATGAGAATGGATACCACTCTAGCCAGTGTGTGGGGCTGCAATGTCTTCTGGCTCCTTCCTCAAGGCTAAGCTTGGTAAAAAAAAAAGTATAAATAAATAATAACTAGTTGGCTCTATCCAGTTTTGCAGAAAAGGGACATCAAGAACAGGATAATTAAAACAATGTTAGAAACATTAAAATCGTTTTCTAAAGCCTCTCCTGATCTAGTTTGAAAAAAGGAGAATATTTGCTTATCAGTCTACTTTTTTAATTACATATTTATTGTAAGTAAAGGGACTGATTATTCTGTATTTGTCAGGAAAGTTTGATCAGCATTGTGCTCCATTTGGTATTTGCTCTGAAAACGTAACTCATAATGGGAAGAAATTGAATTAGGTAACACTATCAGTTATGTTTTTTGATTATTATTATTTTATCCCTGTAATTGGGATTTTTTTTTTTTAATTATGTTTTTATTTTCTATTATTATTACTATAATGTAAGTATCTTAAAATGTATGAATCTGTGATATTAAACAATATGCTTTGATACACTGTATAAAATATGCTATTGTACTGCAATTTAGAATCATATTAAAAAGTTATTATATAAGGGCTGAGCATGTTTGGGTTTGGTGTGCTGCCATGAAAATATCCATCCTACCCTAAGCTGTATGTGTCCATGTTGTTCTTTACATGGCTACCATGAAGCTCAGAACATCCATGGTAGCCAGAGGCAGTGCAAACAGTGACAGAGATGTACCATGAAAATGTGTGTGTCAATGTGCCCCCCTCAGTTTATTAACTGGCCTTCAGCTCAAGGAGCCTTAATCCTGACCCTAATAAAGAGAGCCTAGGGGGAAATAGCATTGAGCACCAACTCCTATATCCTGTTGTTCCCTGTTCAAAATTAGATGCTAATTAATTACCATTGGCATCTTTAGCAATGCATGTCAGCTTCTATTTGTGATATCAATTTGTTATCTGATCAAACTGAATGCTTTTAGGCTACCAATGTGTATCCAGTTTTGGAATATTTAGGCTTCTGTATTTTTTTGTTTTGTTTTATGGAATATATATATATATATATATATATATATATATATATATATATATATATATATAGGTGAACATTCTTAGAGTATTGGAAAAAAGTAAAGAGCTATCTGAAGACCTTAGGCAGAAAATGATTTATTGTATTAAAGCTGGAGAAGGATACAAGAAGATTTCCAACCATCTGAATATCCCAATTACAACTATTGTTTCTATTATGAAGAAGTACAAGACTCATGGTACTGTCACAATGCTCCTTCGTTCTGGAAGAAAGGTTCTTTCACTAAGAACAAGTAGAAGAATTGTGAGGAAGGTTAATAACAATCTGAGATTGACTGCCACAGATATTCAAATTGAATTGGCTGCAAGTGGGTCTGGGGTTTTCATTTCAACCATAGGTCGAGTATTGCATGATGAAGGTCTCAATGGTTGCAGGCCAAGGAAAAAGCCACTCTTAGGAAAACGTCACAAGGACAATTGCTTAAAGTTTGCAAAATGGCATTTGAATGATGGATATGAGTTCTGGTCAAAGGTTTTGTGGAGTGATGAAACAAAACTCAAGCTATTTGGTCACACTGATAGTTGTTCCATTTGGAGAAAGTCTGGTGAGGCGTACAAAGAAAAGAACACCATACCTACTGTCAAACATGGAAGTGGTAATATCCTTCTATGGGGCTAAAAGATATTTGCCAATTATCTGAAACGCTCCGCTACAAAACTTGTTTTAAAGTGCAACTGGACATTCCAACACGACAACGAACTAAAGCACACATCAAAATCTACTTCAGAATGGTTAAAGAAGAATAAAATCAAGGTTCCTGAATGGCCTAGTCAAATTCCCGATCTAAATCTGATTGAAAATCTTTGGTATGAGTTGAAGAAGGCTGTGCACGTTGAAGAATGGTCAAAAATCATGTCAAAAGCTCATTGACAAATATCCTACTCATTTAAAAGAGGGTATTATTGCTAATGGTGCCTCAACTAGCTGTTAATTTCATTTTCCTTGTCAGGGTATGAATACTTTTGAATTAGCATTTTCGGAGTTTTGCAAAAAAATTGCTGAAATAAACAATTGTAGACATCTATTTCTTGTAAGTTTTTTTCCTAATCCACAAAAGCAAAACTTTTGCTACAAAAGATTTTTCCTATAATTATTTGTTTTTCGAGAAATTATAAATTTCCATTGGGGTATGTAAACTTTTATACAGTATGAGAGTGTGTTAAAATGAGATTGTGTTTGATTAACATCTAGTCAGTGAAGTGGTTAAGGCCTATGTTTTACATATGTGCTCCTTTTGTTAACATGGCTGTATAAATAAATGACTTAAAGTTATTGGACTCCCAGATCATACCAGGGTTATGTGCTGTAGGGGTTTAATGCATAATGTCTTAGTTAAGCATTAATCAGTTTGTAACTAGCACTATGACAATTGATGTTGCATTCAAATTAACACCCCATCGCTTCTGTTCTTCAAAACTATAAGTGGTAGAGCAAAAGCAACCTTCTTAAAGGTGGGTGACATTGACCGCACTTCCACAGGAGAAAAAGGAAGCCATACAAGCTATCTTGGAAACTATTATATCTCCCAGCAGTCTATAAATATGCAGGGTGATTAGAAAGTAAGTTTACCACATCAATGCACCATATCATTGATGTGGTAAACTTACTATCTATATATATATATATATATATATATATATATATATATATATATATATATATATATATATATATATATATGTTAATTAAAATTAATACAGATTTAAAGATAGAAGTAAAAATGATTTCACAATATATAGAACACCATTACATCATTTAAGAATAAATCATGGATTTGAATATAAACAATAACAAGTAGTTGTCAAGCCATCAAAAACCTATAAATACCTCCAATGTTTTGATTCAAACACATGCTACCTTGAGAAAGATATGTGCATCATATCGAAACGTTGGGCAGCTGGCTTTTTGACCTAATATATATATATATATATATATATATATATATAGCTTTCATGCTGCTCTTTATTAATTAATTTTATTCTATTTTGTATAAGAAACATACTAATTTTACGTTAATATATTTATATGTTATATACTAATAATTACGGTAACATCCTCCCTCGACCCCTTTTTGAATCTTATTATGTAAGCCAATGTTTAATTGTACTAATTTACTGCAACTTGCAAAACTAGGTGAAGTGAAGTAAAACTGAGACATCCATTCAATTTTTTTCTCGAGATTAAGCATTTTAGATTAGAGCTGTGTATTTACTTTGTGCCGCCCGTGTGACTTGTTGATACTATAATTGCTATTGTCAATGCTGATTAATGAACATTCATTAATAAACATCCTGTTATTAAGTTTCCACCTGCAACTGATGATCTTGCCTGGAATCAATTAACCTTTGTTATTGCGATATATCCCACAAAGACATTTTGGCATAGGTCAGATTGAGCAAGCAATTTGAGTGTTTGAGGTTGTTACCTTTCTGTTTTCTTCCACTGTTTGTGGGCATAGTGCCTAAAGACATTTGTTCAATGGAAGTATTTCAACCTCAACCATCTCTAGCTAGGTATATATAGTGACCTTCTCTTAACCCCCTTTAAAGCAGTTTTTGTACTATTGTGCAAATTTATTATTATTATTATTATTATTATTATTATTATTATTATTATTATTATTATTATTATTATTATTATTTATCCTGTTAGTGATTATATCTGTCAAGAGGCCTACTAGATGATCATAAATGCAAAATACTGATTTCAAAGTTGAAATGAATATAATTGTCTACAGTTACTACAATTTTAATTTGAGGGTAAATGTTGTGTATGATATATGATATTGTCTGAAATAGAGGTTCCTCTGCCAATGTTCATGAAGTACTGTGGGTATTCCAAGAATCAAAGAAGAGTGCATCATGTATTTTCTTGTAGTATAGTACCATGTATGGAAAAGAAAGTGTGTTTAACCCTCAATGAACAATGGGAACTGTGGAATTACTTTCCTTATCTCAGGCTCTGCATCTGCCTAGCCATGCTGCGTAAATGAATGCAGGCAAGATAGTATCCAAAATAAGCACTGGTAAAAATGGTAATAATACTGTTAAACAAAAGATCTTTAAACACATGTTGGGTTCGAGTAGATCTGTGTTAAACACAAAGATCAGACATTTTACATTTTATTCAAAAAGGTTCTTTCTATTTTTGTAAAAAAAACAAAAAACAGGTGGGGTTAAATAGCATATTATATTTGAATATATTTGATTAAAAAAACTATTTCAATTAGGACACTGACCAGAATGCACTGTTCCTTGTTCACATATTTTCTATGACTTGTCTAAAGCTTGCAGGTTCATCGTTAAAAGCAATACACTTTGCATTTTTGGGTTTTGGGATGTTATACTTGAGTAAATAGCAAGCATAATTGTGCTTTAAAAAATTAACTGGACTTTCTAGAACGTTGGTTGCAAAACTTAAGACTTTGAAACCTAACACTAAAAAACAAATTAAAAAAGAAACAGATTGATGGATTGCTTTACAGCAAGGAATATGTTTCTTATTAAACAACAGGTCTATGTAGAGCCTGAAAAAAATGTATACTCACAATTTCTGAAGGTGTTGATGCAGTTTTTTATAGTAACAATAACTGTCAATGATGAAACAGACAGATAGAACCAGCACAGCATCACTTATGTTAGCATTTACATTTCTCTATTGACAGGCACCATGTGCCACTTGAGGTACTATTTGGTTACAACCAATTACACAATGACTCATTAGAACAGCATGATTTTGACCTTTTCATAAATATGTTGACACCAAGGTAAGGTCAATGTCAGAATCCTGGGTGTCGCAAAATGGCATACCTCAATGTGAATGTCATTCTTCTGTATTAGAAGCATCTGATGATGCTCTGTTAATTTCAAATGAATTCCATGGAAACAATTTAGCTCTAATATGTTCCAGATAGACTAACATGTTTTTGTCAATTACAGACATGCACCATGTGAAAACCATAAGAAATAGTTAGTGTTACCTATACCAATCTGCAATTTTTTACTCAGTTCAATGTGTGTATGTTGGAGTACATTTTGCAATTACTTTGAAAGACTAGCAAGGCTCTATTCATAATGACTAAACACACATTAGGTTACACTTGCCTACCTTGAGATATCAGTCTTTTACAAAGACTACTCCTGTAACCTTTTGTTATATATCTCTTCTAGTATATAACTTGCACCAGCATAAAATGTATAAAAAGTGCATGTTGTATAACAAATAGTACACTATTTGGCAGAAAAAGCCAAGCCAAAAAATTATTTCTACTTACCAAACTTTGACAAAGCCTTTTAGACACTGAAAAATCTTAGTTGTAATACGGGTTAGTTTAGACCAAGTAGATAATTAGAATTAACTAACATCATCCAAGAGGATCCATATTTGTCAAATTATCATCTGTTTAATTGCCTCATATCATAGATAATACCATATTGTAAACCTAAATGCACACCCTTTATTGATTATAATTTTGCACTCTCAAGCTTGTGACCTTGAAACATCTCTTAGACCTGTGGTTCCCAACCTGTGGTCCTCGAATAAACTCCAGGAGGTCCGCACACAACTTCCAAAATTTGGTTACGCAGTTCTAAGCAACACATTCTTTATTACTGATAATAATGGAATGAATGAACTATTATTTTATTTATATATATTTATTTTGAGAAAATACCAGTAATCGAGAGTAGTGTCCATTATTGCTTATAAAGACCCTGATCATAAACGTGTATTATGTGTTGTATATGTATACTCAACAGTACTTGCACACTTAAGTTGTACCGTCTTTCTTTTGCTGTCTTCCACAATTAAATCTCTATGGTCACAGGCACATTCTTCTGAGGTTTCTGGAGGCATTTTTGTACATTTCGCCACAATTCTGTTTTAAATCCTCCGTATCTTAACTGTAATACAGCTTGAAATCCCGCTAACAAGCCTCCATCCTGATTGTAATCTCGTTTTAAATCTTGCAAGTGGAGTCTCCAATAGAAATGTAGGAATGTGCTGTCATTCAGTAGTTGGGGCGAGTTTAAAGTATTGAGAACGAATCAATGATAGATGCAAGTCCGGAAGGCGGGACATTGCCCAGCAGCACTGGGAAATGTATTTATTATTATTTTTGTAGTAGGTTTTATTTTTTAATGGGAATAAAATAGGGTAATTGGAATAGGGTCAAAATGACTTGATTAACCATTTCCACAGTTTTTCCGTTGTTTTCCGGTGTTTATTGGCTGTCCACCGATTTCATTTTTTTTTTGTATCAGGGGTGTTTTATCGGGTTTTATCGGTTAAAACTGAAAATCAGAAGCCCTAATTATGTCATTCCAATCACACAGGTGAAAACAAATATGTCTTGTAATTTGCCCAAACACCAATATGTTTCAATGAAACGGAATACATGATAATAAAACAAAATAGGAATACCATGTTGAAAAAAAAAATCCCTAAAAGCTTATATGGTTTCGGAAGTACTTTATAATGTTCCCCAGAGTGTTCTGAGAAAACGGATGCCAATTTCAAGATGCTACTGTACAAAATTGATTTTTTAGTGAATTTTTATAGGAAGTTTTTGAAGGAGTCAACTACAGCAACAACAAAAAATGATCCTGGGGAAGCATCCCACTGAAAGGGTTAACCACGTTATATATATATATATATATATATATATATATATATATATATATATATATATATATATAAGGTATGCATGTAGTCTGTATTTTTCCCCTTTATCTGTTTTCTTTTATTACGTATGTACAATAGTTATGGCGACTCAGCGAGTTCAATACGTTGTGTTAGAAATGGATAGATTAATTTGCTACACAAGGTAACGGTTGCGGGGACCAGCACCGGTATTTACATTTACTGGATCCGAGGACGACACAAGCCCAAGTGCATTATTTGTCAGGAGGTTCTGTCAAACAAAACTCTTAATCCTGCAAAATTGTAATGCCATTTATCTACAAAGCATTCAGAATGTGAAAAAAACTTTTTTAAACAAAAGAAATAGGAACTTTGCCATCAGCAACTTTCAAAACATAAAATGACAAAATTCCTTGATGAATTGGTAGCAAAGATTCAAGCCTAAGAATCTTATCGAGTTAGGTACATTATATAAATACTTTACTTTCTACATGTACTTATACATATACACATACAAATTAGTTTAAAAATGCTGTTGTTAAAAATGTGTGACAAGTGGTCCGTGGGAAAAATACATACACCAAGGTGGTCCCTACATTGAAAAAGGTTGGGAACCACTGTCATAGATGATCAGGGGTGATCTAAGCCAAAAGTTTAAAGCTCAAGTTTGCTTTATTTCTGAGGACATTAAAGTTACTGTTAATACTTAAAGATGAGAACCAACTCCACATATTGTTTTTTGTGCATATTAAAATGCTTGTGAATAAGATACTAGCACAGTGCAAATAGCACCGAACGATCTCAGTTACATTTTTGTTAGCTCATTTTTGGCACAACACTCTGTAGCCTACAGCTGGTACAAAATCTTTCTGTGTGCTGACCAGCACTAATTGAAATCATCATACTACTACAATTCTGGCTGCACTGCACTGGTTGCCTGTCTAGTAAAGAATTGATTCTTCTCACCTATAAAGCCCTGAAGGGCTTTGTTTATGAATTTGTATCACTTTACATCACAGCTTCTACTTAGAAGCTACTGTGTGCCAGCCTACTTAATGCTCAGTTCAACCCAGATCCCACAGGGACAGTGCATTCAGCTGCTAAACAGTCAAACTGAAGAAGTCTCTGCCTAGGGATATCATATATTCTGTATCTATTCAAGTTTTCAAATCAAAGCTTAAAACTTATTTTATGCCTTGGCTTACAGTAAGGTTTCTCTTGGTCCCTGTACTGTGCCCTAGCAGTGTGGAACATGAAAGGCTGCTTTATAAGTTAAAATTGTATTGTACTGTAATTTAAAGTCAGAGTTCTCTGGCAACTTTTGCTTGCTTTTCAGAAATGTATGGTTTTAATTGTCCAGATGATGAAAAAAGGATTTACTAATGATACAGTTATACAGTGATGTTATTGTGTATAAGCATTCATTGCCTATTACATATGAACTACCTTGATCAAAGGTCACTATGCACATTTTTTTATGAGAGAACAACAATACAAAAATGTCAACCTAAAGTTGTTCTGTGCCTTAGTTCTACATACTTAACATCATAAATCAGTAGATGGAAACCTAAGAATAGGTGGAATAGTGGAATTTAATAGCACTGAGGATATTATAGATGCATGAATCCCTACAACTAAAAGTACCTTTGGGGTTAAACTTGATTGCTTGGTTATCAACAAGGACTGTTTTTTAATGAAGTATAGAACACAAGAGACAGAAACATTAAGAAGCACCACCTGTTAATAAATGTTGACAGCTTTCTGCTCAGACCCCCAACCTCATTAAAGGCTCTTTTAAAGCATGCACAATTAATAATTCTCAAAAACCACTCTCGTTAGATTCTATTAAGAAATACAATTTTAATCAAACCTGCGGTGATAAATTGCAGATTGCTTGTTAAGGTGAGTTGGAGTCATTTTACATCGAAGCATTTCTAAATGGGATTTTTTTTTTTTTTTAACTATAAGCTTGTATAGCTTGTGATTTGTTTTCAGTTTGCTCACAAATTTAATTCTGGAATTATTTGATTATTTAATTCTGGAAGTAATGCTTTACATTTTTTTTATATCATTTCAGTATATCCCATTGGGACATTTTGGTGGATCTGTCTTTTGTAACAAGCCAGGCACCCAGCCACTGCCAACAAATCTACAGTGTTTCCATTTTAGCCTGTCTCCAAAGTCAAGTTACAGAGAAGCAGCTACACAATTCAGACTAGGGCAAGAGCACTGAATTATGTTTTTTTATTGTACATACCAGTACTATAGGTTTGGTTATTCTACAGTCACAATTTAAAATGCTTTATTTAATAAATCTACAACAAATATACTAGCACAAGCCAATTCCACATATCTTTCTTGAAAATGTGTAGACAATATAGTACAGATTACAAATATGCTGTATTGTGACACCTGTTATGTGTATTACATAAATGTATAAATGTAGTTCACATAGAACATCACCAAAGTCATTCCTGTTCCAAAACAAAGTCAGAAGTACTAAGGCCTAAATATTTTGTATACAATTATTGACAACAGTCGAAGGTTAAGTAAAAACTGACCTTATTTTCAGACTGTTTAAACAACATCTTTGTGCCTTGACAACTTGGACTAAAGCCTCTTACCACAACCTTCAATTGTGTTCCAGTTTTGTCTGTAATGGTTCTGAGGCGGCATGCTGGCTTCTCTGAGTAAGTCCCCATGTATTGACAGCAGGAGTCACTGAGCAAAGCTTCACTCGGGCAGAACATTTTTTAAGCATTCCTTCTTCCAATTTACCCACTTCGTTTTACATAACCTATGTCAACTATGTTAAAGATAACATGAAATACCACTGCAAGTCTCTTAAGTCACAATAAAGGGAAGAATCTGTCTTCTCTTTTATGAACCTCATCATTAGTAGCAGTTGTTCTAGTAGTAGTGGTAGTTGTCATAGTTGTAAATGTTTACATAATCTATAGGAGTTTACAGTCTTGTTATTTATCATTTCACACAAAGCTGTAACATAATAAGACTGCCTCTATTTAATAGAAACAAACTTCTTCACCGACTTCGCGTCATAACAGGTGAGAAAGCCAACCATCAAAATCAGCATATCGGTTTACCCGATTTAAATTCCAGTTTCTGGACTATTATTCTTCAAATCAGCTGTTAACAAAAGGAAGCCTGGTTTATCTGTCAGTAGCACCAGGGAGTCTTAAGAAAATCTGTTAACAATCGATGGTTGCTTTTCTTAATGTACTTCCTAATAACAATAGTTGTGAAGACTTTTTTTATTAGCAATTAGTTACTGTGAAATAAATAAAACAGTTTTTTTTTTATAGTGAACAATTACAATTGTGGTATTCATATAAACTTTTTATGTGGTTCTCTTTTATATTGAACTCCTGCAAACGGTTGCCAGAGCTGGGAGGTATAGCTGGTATTTTGTATTCAAGGCTTTAGGGCTAAGGCAAAGACACATTTATTTTACCTTTCAGATTCTGAGGCTTAAAGCATTGCCTTATTATTAATACAGTTCTGTAGCTTCATATATTGTTGAATTATATTGCATTGGTGTTGGCCCCATCCTCCCTTGTTAAACTTTAGTAAAACAACCAACAACGTTATTTAGAGAATCAGAATCAGGTAATTTATGGAGAATCATTTCAATGTGTCTTTACTTAAATATATATATATATATATATATATATATATATATATATATATATATATATATATATATATATATATGGATGTATGGAGAAGCCTGCCCATGGTGATCCATACGCTACACTCACATTTTTACTGCATACTGCAAATGTCCTGGCTTTATTATACTAATAGCTCTAATTTTGTATTTACATCCATGGCAGGGGATTTATGTTACAAACAAACACACTACTCAGTGTTAGCTGAGCCTAGTTTACCATGAACATTATTAACATGTTATGAGTCAGTATTGATTATCAGATGTTGCCATATATTTAAGCAATAACTGGAGAGTGTATTAAGCATTCAAGGAGATAACCGTCTTCTGAGTGAATAAGCATTGAAACCATATTATGTTAGAGAGTTCACTCTGTACCCTCTGTTTCTTTATTTTAATTTGATTCCTCATACACAGACAGAAGTAGTTAAAAACTTATCTGATTTTTTTTTTTAAAAATTAAAAAGCTGGATTTTCACAGGTAGTTGTATCTTTGTGGGTGCTGCCTTGATTGTTTTTTTCAGAAAAATACATGGACATGAAAACTAAAAATAGACCTGCATACTTAAGGAACCTCCTGTAAAAACGTAATCCTGCA
Organism: Acipenser oxyrinchus oxyrinchus; assembly: GCA_030684275.1. NCBI lineage: Eukaryota > Metazoa > Chordata > Actinopteri > Acipenseriformes > Acipenseridae > Acipenser > Acipenser oxyrinchus. The sequence goes on from CM060258.1 coordinate 43,184,493, forward strand.
GAAATGTGAAAATGAAAGCCTTGCTGTATACTGCAATGGTAGATGTATTTTACTCTGTGGTTGCCTTGTTTTTTTGTTTTTGTTTTTGTTCTTGTTTTTTTTGGGTACAATCACATACATGTAAGTTGAATCCTCATTGATAATTGCATGTAACTGCTTATTTTTATTATTTTCAAGGTGCATCTCAGCTATGTATTCTCCATTTAAGTGAAATGTATATATGGTATTATTTGTTCTCTTTGTGAAACACATTTTGTGAAAAACATATAAATATGTCCAGATCTCGTCATTTTAACACACTGCATATATTTGTAAATGTGCAGGATAGTGGAAAATGAAAGAAATTTAAAACATTGAAGTGGATTGCTACTGATCCACCATCGTGTATTGCAAAGATTGACCTACATGTTCACCTTTAAATATATTTGTTTGACCTTTGCCCAACTGCTGTATTATTCAATCAGCACCAGAGGTCTCCAACAAACACCAAACCTAAACACTCTTTTGCATCTTAGAGATCAATTACAATCCTTATTTGTCATGTACTATAATTACTCTGGTATTGAAAGTTATCTGCCTGCTCTGGTTATTTTGACTGAAACGAGTCTGAAATGAGATGAGCTAGCCCAGGGGATGCCAGGTGTATGCTATAGAAATCTGCTTTCATCCCAATACATATTGCATTGGGCCACATACAATATACTGCTCAGTGCAGTATGTATGTGTGCAGTCTATCACTGTTGAATTTAATTATTACAGTATTATCATCTTGTTTCATTTCAATATAGGGTGAATACTGTACTCAATTCCATCCTCATCATGCTGGTGCTAATCAATACGTGTACATCCCTACCAAAATACAGAACTAGAAAACCTCATAGGATCTATTGGTGGAATCATTAGTGGGATAATTAGATTACCGGTACTGTATAGGAATTGAATTGGTAGAATGGGTAGAGCATAATAGCAAAAGTAACTATTGGAAATTGCTTTAGTTATCATAAGATCCTGATTAAAAGTGAAAAGCCTCCTATTAATCTTCTACCCAAATAGACACTAAGCAATACCTTCCTTTGTTTATAGTATTTATAAAAATATTGGTCTTAAAGGTTCCAAGTATTCTTTTAATTATTGTCACTTGTCCATAAATGCCACATGGAACATTTTAAACATGCAACAACAGCTTATTTTTATTTTTATACAAAAAAAAACATCTGGATTCTTTCAGCTTTGTTTGCAACAAAAGCTTAGTGTTCTCCTTATAAACATTTTGTCGGAATGTTATGGTTTAATATTTGAAGTTTATTTTCCCTCTTTTAGTAATATATATGCTACCCACACTTTTTTGAGATATAAAAGGTGTTACAAAATGCCTACAGATGTTACAGCCTGTACAAATCACACATGATCTATATCTGTGTATACATTCCTAAAGTCCTACTTTTCAGTTAAAGAAACTACTATCATCCAAGTAACAAGTAAGTGTTTACAAAATGTAAGGCAAATTTAAAACATTTCTATTCTGTTTATCCCTTCTATGCACAGTAAGGCAATGTCAGGGTAAGGCAACTCTAACCCAAATCATAAGTACTGTACTTAGTTCACTGTAACTATACAACTATAGGATATAAAACATATAACAGCCTCCAACATGAACCAAATTTTGGTTATACATTTTGTGTGCCTCTTTTAGCCACTGAATTCAACAGCTTGCTTTATGTTTCTGTCTTTTGTCAGTTTTTAATATTGTTTAGTAGTGGGCTAAGATCCATGTCCAAATAACTGTAATCTTCATCCAAATTCTGGAAAGGGCTAAACGGTTAACTCAAGTCATTTTAAATTTGCGTTCACAGATTTCTCAACATTCCCCTTCAAACCAAAATATGTCTGGTATGCATAAGTGTTTTACTGTTGAGTGTGCAATTCGTTTTCTGTTTTACAAATTCAATTTTTTTTTTCTCTCCACACTTACAAACCGCATGATTAGAATCTGTAATTTGAATTACAAATCCATTCGTGTTTTGATGCATGTCATCATATACATGTAGATGTAGATTTTTTTTATTAGTATCAATTAAACCCTAATAGTGCTTTTTTAATATATATATATATATATATTTATTTATTTACTTTTCTTTTAAACAGGATCATTGCCAAGGCATCGGAGAATCTCATGTCCACCCAAGGTATAAGCATTGTGTTTGGACCCACTCTCCTGTGGCCTCAGTTCGATACTGGAAACATGGCTGTGCATATGGTATACCAAAACCAGATAGTCGAACTGATATTAACAGAATATTCTGAGATCTTTGGACCCACAGATGAGTGACAATCTGACTTCAGGAAACAGCATTGCATCAATTTTGTTAAACAACAACAAAAACAAACACACTTTTTGATTTTGATTCGATCGCCCATTCCAATAATTGGTCATTTTTAATAAATGACCAGCATTGGATCGTGTTTATAAAGCTGTATATAATCTCTTCATTTACACAGCTATAAATGGCTTTTGCTCTACATTCATTTCTTAACCACTGAATGGTATATAGGAGGCATTCCCTCAATTCTACACCAAGAACACCATTCATAGCTACTTGGGGTAAAGGATAATTGTGACTTTTAAAATGATTTGTAATTTAGAAGCCTGCTCACCAATAGCAATTACATCTGCTAGTTTCCAGTGTTATTAGATTTGTGCATTTATGCTTAAGTTGGCTGCTACTGTATATGCCTATGATTAACTTTGCCAGGGTATGACATGCTTTTGAGCGTTTGCTGCAGAATTGCTAATCAAATGCAAAATGATAGTTTCTTACAGTTTATAAAGTACATTTTTATTTCAAACATATTTCAGTCTAGGAAGTAAAAAAGGCTTGTCATCACACTTAATGAAATAAATGGATTATGAACTGATGATAAAGTCCTCGATTCGTAAAAAGGTCAATTAATTCTTGTTTATCAAGAAAATAATATTTAGTTTCCCAGAAAAACATTTTTTAAATTACATATCTAATACTATGAATGAATATGCATGGCCTGTAACCACCGTGAATAGCCTACAGTACAGTGTAAGTTTGTTTTCTCTCTTCCAGGAATCATTAGTAAAACACAATGACGCAGTTAAGTTACAATCCCATGAAAAGGTGAATTTTGTAACTCTTAAGACGTCTGCATTTAGAGATCAAGGCAGTGGTTCAGGCAAGGAAGGTCTTTTACACCAGTCCCAGTGTGTTGAAATGTCCCATTTTAAAACTAACCACTTCAAACCACACTGAACCAAACCACTTCTTAGGGACGCTAAGTCATAATAGGTCAGAGTTGAGCCACTGTGCATTACTAATGCAGAAGAAACCCAGAATAAGAGTAACGAACTGCCATATAAACTTCGCCAACATATTTTTGGCACTATTTACAGACCACTGTTTTTAGATATGCAAATACAGATGCACTAGATAGCCATAATTCACAATATACAATGATATGCATAATCCACTGCCTCATAGTTTGATAAAATGCCAATGCAATAGACTCTTCTTGCACCTGAATCCATTTATGAATACAGTTGAGCAATTTGTATCAATTGTTAGCTAACAAAGGTCTATGAATATAGCCTGCCACATTAGAGTGCTTTATTTTAATGTATTAGACTAGAAATCCAGCCCCCTAAGAGCTGGCAAAGCTATAAATGGAATTTAAATGTTACTGTTGCAATAAAATATACCTCCATGTGTATAAGTGTGTTTATTTTTCAATAAAAATTATAACAAACATCTTTTTGTCATTGATCACTCACTGTTTAACATTTAATGTCCATTGGTGACCAATAATAAATTCTGTACTCCTGTAGCTGAAATACACTAGTTTCTGTCTTGTATATACAACTATTTGTCTTGTGTAGAATAGAGCTTACTCAGACTGTCCCTCATCTCCCTGATAATTACTGAGTTGAATCATACAGCTGTTTTTCTTTAAAACAGCAAAAATGTATACAACACAGTGAGAAAGAGCAGATACAATCTGTATTATAACACATTACACATTCTAAATACATAGCTTCAATGTTATTTTACCAGGATTCTTGGAAACCTTCTTAATAAAGTATTCAATCCAATCTTTGCGTACTATATTGGTCGCATACACATAAACATATTTGTTTATACTGGTACAAAAAAATTCCAGAAAAGGATTGCCAACAACCTGGCTGTAAATGGTTTTCCAGGGTTTATAGAATATGTGTGCTTTGTTTTTCCCAAGCATATTATACAATAACTGATTTAACTGTCATATTTTTTTTTCTACTGTACGGTTACATGTACATTAGACTATATGATGAACTTTAAAGTTGTAAATGCATCTTATCCAAATAACCGACCAGTTTGATTCACTAAAAGTGAATCAAACCTTCCCACTTAAACATGGCATAGTCTTAAAATAGCTGATGCAAACCCTCTACTTTCCTAACGGAATAAAACCGTTTATAAAAAATAGCAAATACAAGTATAATTTTGAGTATATGTTTATTGTACCAGTGTATACTAGGATACTTTTATATAAAAAAAAAAAATCCAAGACTGTAGTAAAACAAATAGTTACAGTATTTGTTTATGTAAAAGCAAAACTATTACAAAACCTTAATTGTGCAATGATGCCCTCAGCCATTGTATAACAATCCCAGTGACTTTTGTAAACCTCAGGCAATATTTTAAACAAACTTGAAAGCAGTAATTAATTGCATAATATATACATGTATTGTTGTAAGCATGCATTTTTACTAACAAATTTGATTTATTTTAGTTATTGTGCTATATATTTAATAACTTAATAAACCATTATGTTTTTCATTAAATTAAGTGGTTGTCATGTGCATTTATTGTTAGGGCATCAGCGGCTGTTCTCTAAAGCAATCTGAATATCTATATAGCTTTAGTTTCCCAATGATGTATTATTCAACAGGCTGGTATATTGGCAAATTAAAATAATAAAAAAGAAAAATACTTCAGTAACTAACCACAGGCAGAATAAGCCTGTGATTTTCTACCCAGCTTGCCACACTTCTGAATGATGATTTTTATATAAAAACAAAAAGCTACTGAATTCAACAGAACAGAAGTTTGACCAGGTTGTCGCCTTAAAGGAAAACAAAAGGAAAACAGAAGGAAAACTAGAAATAAAGTACAATTGAAAGATTGTCACTGTTTTGCTGCCAGGAATATTTAAACACTTAAACACAAAATTATGATCACTTTAAATCTGTGAAGTTTAATTTCATATCTATAAATAGTCAAAGTAGTATCCTTGGCAAGAATCAAGTTATGTTGAGTTTATTTTTGCAGACAAATTGCTGCAACATGTTTGGCTGGCAAACATCAATAAAGATTACAAAATTTCAAAAGACGGCCCCCCCCCCCCAACTGAACCCCCTATTCAAGTACTACAGGCGTGCCTGTGTTTGGCTGTATATTTCTTCTTTATAGCTTCAGGGATATACCTTTACACACAGATTTTAAATTTCAGTACAGCCAAAATTTGCTTTGAAATTGCCTGTCCTAAACTGCTGTTTACAAAGTCCTAGTACCATTATTTATCCATATATGTATTAATTAGTGCAGACCAAAAGTCAATGCAGATAATGATTTTTTTTTTTTAATTCTTTAAATTTACTTCCACTAAAGAGTTATCCAACATGATTATCAAAAAGAGAATTTGTACAGATTTGTTTTCCTTTTTCCTCTTCAGTGTCTGTATACAATTTGACTTGTAGGCTGTGTGGTCCAGTGGTTAAAGAAATGGACTTGAAACCAGGAGGTCCACGGTTCAAATCCCACCTCAGCCACTGACTCGTTGTGTGACCCTGAGCAAGTCACTTAACCTCCTTGTGCTCTGTCTTTCGGGTGAGATGTAGTTGTAAGCAACTCTGCAGCTGATGCATAGTTCACACGCCCTAGTCTCTGTAAGTCGCCTTGGATAAAGGCGTCTGCTAAATAAACAAATAATAATAATAACAAACCAATGGCAAGATCATTAGTTAATGAAACACACTGGCTCTTGACCATCTAGAGTGGTAATATGGCCAGAGGCGAGGTAGTAGTGTACACTAGGTCAGTCCTATGTTGGGAACTTAATGACCAAACACTCAATGACCCAATGACCGGCTAGAGCAACTATAGGGCCTAAGGCAAAGCCAAGGGCAAGTAATGCTTGACACCTCACAGGTACTAATATTATTATAATGAACCGCATGCCATACTTCTTTTGAGATACCGGTATTGACCTCTTTTAGCTGTAAAATTAAATTATTAAAAATAATGACATTTGTTTTCCTTTTTTTGACCAGATAAACTTTGTGTTATAGTGGCTGCAGTGGATGTCGCCTGAATCAGAGGCTAATAATAAAAGACCCTTGCTGTGTGACTGACTCGTAATTAGAGTTACTGAATTAAGCATAACAAATAACATACAGTATATCTGCAGACAAAAACTACAAAATATCACCTGATGGAGACCAGGATTTGAATTGTATATCTCTTATTATCTTAGGCTGCTCCTGTTGTGATATGCGCAAAAATGCATTGAAAGTGCTCTAATTGCTTTCATTACTTAAATGGTGTAAATAATTAATATATCTTAGTCGTGCCATGGGGGCCTGGATGCTGTTATCAGGTAAAGGGAGAAGAATATTGGTCTGTATTAGAGAAGGTCACAGTCCCACTGTGTGTTTCACTGTCATTAACACACTCTATTCTCTGACCCTTGATATACTTTAATTAGCTTTTGAAATTACAGTGTGCTGATAAGACAAAAGTATTATTAAGCTTTAAGGAATACTTTATACCGTCTACATTTGCATAACATGCAATATTTGTTCATAATCGTTATTTGTGCTTCAATAATCATGTAAATATTCACACAAAGCTGTTAAAATGTA